>JAUJPP010000003.1:32204402-32804402 GCA_030562195.1 Nipponacmea schrenckii | reverse complement strand
AATATTTTTCGGTATTTTTATGATTTGCAATAGGGTTCACCCTTAATAATATTTTGATATTAAACAATTTCAGTGAGTTTTGTCAAAAATGAATGTTTAGAGTGTTCACAAGCCAAAAGTTGAAAGCGTTTTTGAAAACAGGCGCAATAATTGACACTAAATATATTTCGATTTATTTGATTTTCAATAAGGTTCATCCTCGGGTAAAAACAAATACTCAAGCCAAGTTTTATCAAAATCCATTAAGAATTGTTTTTTTGTAGAGTGTTTAAAAGCTAAAACTGAACGCGTTTTCAAAAACAATGGCAATTACTGATACTTAATATTTTTCGATTCAACTGAATTTCAATAGGGTTCATCCTTAGGTGATTACAAATACTCATGCCAGGTAACTTCAAAATCGCTCAAGAATTGTGACTTGTAGAGTGTTTACAAGGCAAAAATCCAACACATTTTAAAGAACAAGGGCAATAATTCGTCTCAAATATATTTCGATATTTTCCATTTTCAAAAGGGTTCATCCTTATGTGATATTAAACAATTTCAACAAGTTTTGTCAAAATCGGTTAATAACTGTGCTTTGTAGAGTGTTTTAAAGCCAAAAATTGAACGCGTTTTCAAAAACAAGGGCAATAACTGATATTAAATTTTTTTCGATTTTACTGGTTTTCAATAGGCTTCATCCTTGGGTGATAACAAATACTCAAGCCAAGTTTCATCAAAATCCATTAAGAATTGTTCTCTCAAGAGTGTTTACAAGCTAAAATTGAACGCGTTTTCAAGAACAAGGGCAATAACTCATACTAAATCAGGCAAGAATTGCACATTGTAGAGTGTTTACGAGCCATTCAAGAAAAAACTCATACTAAATTTTTTCCGATTTTGCTGATTTTAAATAGGGTTCATCCTTGAGTGATCATAAACACTCATATTTAGTTTCATCTAAATCCGTCAAGAATTACACCGTGTAGAGTGTTTACGAGCAATTGTGGACAGACGGACGGACGGACGGACGTGGGTGACGACAATAAACGCCCCCCATTTCATGTGGGCGTATAAAACAATTAATTGTCTTCTATTTAAAACAACGACGCATACTTTTAAAAACAACAATGCGTACTAATGCGTACATTTCAAATCAACAATGCGTACTTACCAAAACAACAATGCGTACTTTTCAAAACAACGATGTGTACAAATGCGTATACCAAAAATACCTAAAAGTTCATGTTGACCTGCACGCACCTTTACAGCAGACTAAAACGCAACTCATACTGTTTTAGGCTCAATACACTCCTAGCCAGTGGCGGGATGGTGAGGGAACGAATCCCACTGGCCTAAGAATTAATCGAAAAATGGAGAAAGAAATTACATAAATGGACTTATGGCCTTCTTTGGGTTTATCATTGGGTACGATTAATATGAATGAATGAAAAATCAATTATTATGTACCTTGAACTTGAACACGTATAATTCCTGGCCGTACATCTTTACAAAGTTTCGTTATGGCAAATGGCTGATCACACGTGACCTATAATATTGCACGTGCCTGAGTGATCTGTATTTTAAAGTGACAGATTCGTCATTTTCGGGGGTTGATTTGTGTATCACACTGTCTTTTCTATAAGCATGGATAATAATTGTGGACACAATGCCTTTAAAAGCTAACATCTTTTAAAAGAAGTTGTGTACAATATTAAAGATTAGTTTAGCTAAATGAAAACATTACCGTTTCTGAGGCAATGGTACAATTGGTTAAACGAATGGCGAATCTGTTCTTTTAAGTAGTCAAATGGTTTCAATAATGACGTAACACGCGGAACTTCTGTCCTTGTGTTATGATTATTATTGAATCTATCTAGTGGTTGCTTTTGGAACATCCCAGGCAGAGGCACAAAATTCAAAATAACTACGAGTCTAGTAGGAGATTCCAATGGCGTCTGTTTTTTTTAGCCCATCGACAAAAGATGCAGGGCATCGCACAACAACGCACAAGGCTGACACACAAGTACTTTCATACTCTGTGAGTATCATGTGATCAAACCATCGATATCGCATTGCAATAAAATGAAAGACAACCACGCAATTCTTTACGCTCAAAATTTTCTGACAATCTTTTGCATTATTGACATTTGAATAAATAGTTCACTCTTTCTGACTTTGCGACGTTTCTTTATCTGTTCAGAATAATTTTTTTTAAAATAAAATGAAATGGAGTTTTGCGTCTTACTCTTCTGCACCTTATGGGCTTATGAAGTCGGGCAACGCCATACAGTGTGTTGTGCAATGAGGGAATTTTTGCCAGGGAAGCGGCATTAGCGAACGCTTTTTGTCGAGTGATCACGTTGCACAGTCTGTAGCACTCGGGGCCTCAGGTTATTCCATGCTTGTCCCTCGAACCTGCATCACTGACAGCGGGAAACCGGGCAAAAATGTCCAAAAATTTATCTCGGCCTTTGCCTGGATTGAACCCTGCACACTCTGGTTAGGGATCAAGCGTCTAACTCACTGAGAAAATATAAAAGTGTTGAACGAACATTTACAATTGGATGCACATATCGTTTCTTTATCAAAACCAAAAGAAGAGGTGTATGCATTCTATAGATAATAGATAACAATCTGAAATTTCACATCTCAGTAATATCGTATGTCAATCTTTTTTCTAAATCTCTTAACACTTGCATGGGTCCAAATATTTTCACAACGAAAGACTGTGATGCATAGACAATAATTTTCGTTGTTAGTCAAAGATTTAGTTTTCTTGCCATAAACTAATAAAAGATTTTTAATTTGAGTGTGAAAAAACATTTAAATAAAGTGCATATAAAGATCATCAATTAGCAGAAAATATTCGTTTCTGACCCATTTTAAAATCAATATTCCTAAGAGCTAAGCTGTTTGAGAAATATGAGGAAAGTTTTTAAGTTATCATATATTATAAGATAACTTTGTAACATGATCTCAAGGTAATGGTCATTTTAAATTCCATCAGATTCAGGTGACCAAGTGGCCGATATTATGAAAGATTAAATCAGTAGATGATAAGTCAGATTGTAACAAATATTTTGAATACCTGAACACGAAACACCAAATCTCGAAATTCAATGTACTAAAATACCATTTGGCATCCCTTTCTCGGAATACTCCTTGTGTGGTTACTGGCTGGAACGGATCTCTTTTGAATTTACTCCAGGAACATCTATCAGATCATACCAAAATGGCATTGTAAAGACGATAGTTCTCTAACGTTGCGCATATTCTCCAACATGACCCATGTAGAATATGGGCCACTGTTGAAATAAATGGTTGTTGTCCTCTATCGTGTCTGAACATGCCAGCTAGTTGAGGCGATGTTTTCATACAGCTTCAATCAGATGGTCATGGTGCAGTTGTTACAGAAATTTTCCTCTAAAATATTTTCTTTTACCTTCATACAGCATGCATATTTATTGTGAGTTTAAAACTATTTGTAACATTTTAAACTGTTTAACAGTTGATGAATGAATAAGATAAAAGAATCATCTTACATCCAATATAATTTGATATCCCGATAAGAGTCGTTTTATATTGTTTCCTTTTCTACCAATCTTCACATTTTCTTATGTGTTGACTTCAGTTTTATCTGTCACGATGAAACCAATACTTTATTACTGAATTTAAGGTTTCAAGTGGGCGACATAATGTTTGATATTGGAATTAGCTCAGACGGAAGCTGGACATGTTTTTTGGTCTATGGTTCAACCAGTAGCCTTAAGGAAGCATACAATCTCGCGATATAATTGACGCGTAGCACTTTCTATCTTCCCGGATCCGCAACCTTTTATAAACGACTGCTAACTAACTGGTTGGACACGATCTTTGTATTATCCAAACGAAAAGCTGCTGGCAATTGATCCTTTGATAAATGGACTGTATTTCTGTATTTAGAAAATCAAAGTGATACCAAAAATTTGAAAATCCAGACAAACCAACCTGGGGAAAGTCACTTATAAATCCAAATCAAATTTTAACATTTTTGGGTTATAATTTTGGGGCGAGATCTCTGGGCAATTCATCAAGAATAATCAAGTATATAACATTTAATATAAACCATACAATTACAATGTTGATTCTATGAAAACAATAATAATAACGATCGTGAATTGCCTGAATCGTCTTGGGTCAATTAGCTCTTAGAACAACATCTAATTTAACGATATTATAGGCGGACTAGCACTACCTAAAGCTTCACGAAAAAAGTTCATTGCATTGAAAAGCTAAGGAATTAAGACAATAATAAACGAATGAAGAAAAAACGTAGTCAACAACCATAAATCTGTACCTTTCGTGAGAACCAAAAGAAGAGGTGTATGCATTCTATAGTTAATAGATAACAATCTGAAATTTCACATCTCAGTAATATCGTATGTCAATCTTTTTTCTAAATCTCTTAACACTTGCATGGGTCCAAATATTTTCACAACGAAAGACTGTGATGCATAGACAATAATTTTCGTTGTTAGTCAAAGATTTAGTTTTCTTGCCATAAACTAATAAAAGATTTTTAATTTGAGTGTGAAAAAACATTTAAATAAAGTACATATAAAGATCATCAATTAGCAGAAAATATTCGTTTCTGGTCCATATTAAAATCAATATTCCTAAGAGCTAAGCTGTTTGAGAAATATGAGGAAAGTTTTTAAGTTATCATATATTATAAGATAACTTTGTAACATGATCTCAAGGTAATGGTCATTTCAAATTCCATCAGATTCAGGTGACCAAGTGGTCGATATAATGAAAGATTAAATCAGTAGATGATAAGTCAGATTGTAACAAATATTTTGAATACCTGAACACGAAACACCAAATCTCGAAATTCAATGTACTAAAATACCTTTTGGCATCCCTTTCTCGGAATGCTCCTTGTGTGGTTACTGGCCGGAACGGATCTCTTTTGAATTTACTCCAGGAACATCTATCAGATCATACCAAAATGGCATTGTAAAGACGATAGTTCTCTAACGTTGCGCATATTCTCCAACATGACCCATGTAGAATATGGGCCACTGTTGAAATAAATGGTTGTTGTCCTCTATCGTGTCTGAACATGCCAGCTAGTTGAGGCGATGTTTTCATACAGCTTCAATCAATTGGTCATGACGCAGTTGTTACAGAAATTTTCCTCTAAAACATTTTCTTTTACCTTCATACAGCATGCATATTTATTATGAGTTTAAAACTATTTGTAACATTTTAAACTGTTTAACAGTTGATGAATGAATAAGATAAAAGAATCATCTTACATCCAATATAATTTGATATCCCGATAAGAGTCGTTTTATATTGTTTCCTTTTCTACCAATCTTCGCGTTTTCTTATGTGTTGACTTCAGTTTTATCTGTCACGATGAAAGCAATACTTTATTACTGAATTCAAGGTTTCAAGCTGGCGACATAATGTTTGATATTGGAATTAGCCCAGACGGAAGCTGGACATGTTTTTTGGTCTATGGTTCAGCCAGTAGCCTTAAGGAAGCATACAATCTCGCGATATAATTGACGCGTAGCACTTTCTATCTTCCCGGATCCGCAACCTTTTATAAACGACTGCTAACTAACTGGTTGGACACGATTTTTGTATTATCCAAACGAAAAGCTGCTGGCAATTGATCCTTTGATAAATGGACTTTATTTCTGTATTTAGAAAATCAAAGTGATACCAAAAATTTGAAAATCCAGACAAACCAACCTGGGGAAAGTCACTTATAAATCCAAATCAAATTTTAACATTTTTGGGTTATAATTTTGGGGCGAGATCTCTGGGCAATTCATCAAGAATAATCAAGTATATAACATTTAATATAAACCATACAATTACAATGTTGATTCTATGAAAACAATAATAATAACGATCGTGAATTGCCTGAATCGTCTTGGGTCAATTAGCTCTTAGAACAACATCTAATTTAACCATATTATAGGCGGACTAGCACTACCTAAAGCTTCACGAAAAAAGTTCATTGCATTGAAAAGCTAAGGAATTAAGACAATAATAAACGAATGAAGAAAAAACGTAGTCAACAACCATAAATCTGTACCTTTCGTGAGAAGGCATAGAAATCAGAGGCGCAGATCGCCTTTTCAATGTGGGGGGGCAGTGGCGTACCCAGGATTTACTAAGAAGGGGTCGGCATGAGAACGTTTAAGCTGAGCTTGTGACACCGTATCTTTATAGCTCTCCGAAATATTATTGAAAGAAAAGCACCTCCTTGCATGTTTTCCTGAATTTTCCAGTCATCAGTTGGTCAACATGCAAGGAGGTGCCTTTCTTTCAAAAATAATGGGTGCAAATTGTATAGGGTGTGATGGAAATATTTTGAAAATAAGTCTTATTCATGGGCTCCCCGGTGCATTTCTTGAAAGATTGGGAAATAGTCAAACAGAGGAGTGTTTATACGCCTTTTTTTTATCTTTTAAATATTTATTCAACATATAAAACACAGTACAATATTCGCCGCCTATTTCAAAATCGCTCGACAAATACCCTTATGTTCCCCCTTCTGTCGACAGCGATTATTTTTACGCTCGTGCGGTTAAATTCGCTTGTCTACCCGTGTCCGATGTATTCTACAGGGCGGGGTAGGCCCGACAGGGTGCTGGGCGACTGATACCTATCAACTTTAATTTCTGTGGCGGTCCGTCAATTTTACTGACCATAAGACACGATTGACGAAAATATGCGACCGACTTCGTGACGACGCTTCTAATGTGTGAGTGCAGAAAACGAACCAATTGTCCCCCTGTCGCCTGAAGGCGAAAAATTTCGGAACGTTGATGTTCTTGAATGCCAAATTGTGCCTATTTTACGCCTACAAAAGACACCCTACTCAAACCATTTGTTGGTGGGTGGAGGGACACATGATATCATGTATCGCGTGTCTGTGTCTGGATCTGCGCCCCTGATAGAAATTTGATTATATATGATTTGAATGGCTATGACCTATGTGCGTGTGTGTTATTCCCATATAAAATTCATACCTAGTTTCAGCTTTGTATAAATTAGATAAAATTCCCGTTTTTCATAAAGCTAACACCTACTCTACATCCCTTATTAATATCGCTGAAATATCCCTTTAAATAATGTGTGTGGTACGGAATGTCGTATTTTTTAAAACAAAAGAATTTTCAGTTTATGTTATTTATCACTTATAATAGCTTGTGCCAAATTCATTTTTTAATCTGCAATAATTTGTTTGAAATGAAAACAGAGAAATAAAAATCAATTTGACATTTTGTAAAATTGGAGTGAATAGATAATTTCAATATGGTTCTCTGCAGGTTTCTGAATAACATTTATAATATAATCGATACATCTTCATGGCCCTTTAATGCTGCACCAAGCATAACATACTTTAACAAATTTAAAACTATTATATGCATTATATACATTCTGATATTGCTATGTCTGAACTGTAGATTTTTGAAACATCTAATATATAAAATTCCACTGTAGACTTTCAAGTAATAACATTGTTCATATTGAGATTGTCTATATAATTATATAAAATATTGCACATCAATTTGAACTTCATAAAAGTTAACATTTAGTAATATCTTGGTACTAAATCGGTAACTTGGAATATATATAAAATTGTTTACATGGAATGTTCACATTCATTTTAAACTGAACACCATTTTTAATTGGGTACTGGTATTTATTTGAACGTTCATTTCAATAAGGTATCACTAAATCTGGTAATAGTTGACAACTAGTAATAATATCAACTTTATCTTCTAAATGAAATAAATCATTGGTTAATAATCTAAGGTTATGAGAAGCATCCTGTAAATAAACATAATAGAATTATCAAAATAGGTCCACTTCAAAGGCGGTGGTTAGACAATTTTATGGCTTGATTTGAGTCCTGAATATATGTAAATATTTTTCATCTAAGAAAAGCACAAAATAGCATGATTAGTTCATAAATACCTCAAATTTTACTTTCTATTTCTATACAGTATATCCTGCTCACACGACCATGTTTATTAAGAGGCCACCTTCAATAAAGGACCGCAATCAAATCCCCCCAGCGAGTTTTCAATGTAATTAATGACTGATTAGCAAGCATGTATAAGTATTTTCTATATATTGCAGAGTCAGAAGATATTTTTAATTCAACGAATGTCCAATCTGTCCAAACATTTCACTCAGTTGCTACTTTTGTCTTTAAATAGCGTATCATATATTTCATTGAAAATCATTTACATCATTGAAATATCCCCGAAGTATTTTTATAACTAGGCTTAAGGAATAAAAACAAAATGTGATGGATGTTGAAATAATAGTTTTAAATATTACTACCAACTGTTTTAGCTTGGCATTTGAAAATGGAGCAACAAAACTCTCTGTTACAAAGTAGGTTATAAATTTTATCTTAGTCATGTCTAATTTCTCCCTGTTAAATGAGTGCTTAATAAATCAATTGCAGATAGATAAAGATTAGATCATTAGCAGTT
Organism: Nipponacmea schrenckii; assembly: GCA_030562195.1. NCBI lineage: Eukaryota > Metazoa > Mollusca > Gastropoda > Lottiidae > Nipponacmea > Nipponacmea schrenckii. The sequence continues at coordinate 32,795,904 of JAUJPP010000003.1, read as the reverse complement.
AGCCAGATATCTGTAAAAAGAATACCAGGATAACAGGAGGTGGATATGAGCAATTAATAACACCAAATAAGTAGATGGTCGCCACAGTTATCATTATCATGCTTATAAGTAATCAGACAAATAAGTAAGTTTAAAAAATCTTTGGATCAAATATACTTGACCTACTTGCCAGACCTACAGCAAGGTAAGAAAGTAACGTCATTAGGTAAATAAACAACTTTCAAAGAATAACAAGTGTTTCTTTCTATACTTGATTTGAAATTTAACTTGTAAATTGTTTAAAATTTAACAAAACAGATGATGTAATAAATAATCCAAACTTGAAACAATTCCAAAGTAAAAAAAAAAATCTTCACTTAATTTCTCCTTATATAAAATTATATGTTCATTCTGAATTCATTTAAATATCATTTTATTTAGTATTCTTTGTAAAGCAGGAGCACAAACATTTAAAATACAAGATATGGATATACTACTTCTAGGTTTTAAAAAACACAAGATATACCTACTTCTAGGTTTATTACAAACTACGTTTCAAGACACATATTGGTAATGTTATCAAGTAAAATGATCAACATTGAAAATTTATAATGTAACCTGTATGTGTTTCCAAACGTAGTATGTAGTAAACATAGAAGTAGTATATCCATATATCTTGTGTTTTTTAATGCTTATGCTCCTGCTTCTATATGGCTTATACAGAATATATCTTATAAAGAATACTTCTTGGTTTATTACATACTAAATTTCAAAACACAAGCAGGTTATGTTATCAAGTAAAATGATTGTATCATATCGCGAGGTCGTGTATCTATAATTGACGATACATGGCATTCCGTTAAAAAGTGAGTACTATTTTATTTACTAGTCAGTGAATGCAAACTTATCTTATCATAAATTCTCTTTGCAGACTTCACTGAAATCCATTGTTTTCAAATATCTAGTTAAATTACCAGAAATAACAAAATATTGATATCTTCGAGAAAAGTGTTACTTTTTATCTATTACCAAATATCGCGATGCGTATTGTATCATGACCCTTGTATTGCGATACATATCACATCGTGGATTGATTAGCAAAACCCAGCACAAGTATATCCATATTAACACCTTTAGATACTTTTATCAAATATAGTTAAATGCCATACAAAATGGTCTTTGTTGTTCCTATTTTGTTGCTTTTGCTTTAAGTTGGTTCTCTACCTCATATTAAAATTACCCCTTTACCTGAACTGAAGCATGTGACTTTTGTAACTGTTGGGTTGTGGTATGTAAGTTTCTAGCAGCAGATAAATATGCTTGACTACAATTATCTACTATATGGGAATGTAGCAATAAATTGCTCTCTCCTGTAAATATAAAATATATTAAGGCCAGTCGCAATATGTGGCATCTGGGTCCTTTTTTTGAAAAACTTATTAAGCTGAGTTTATTTATAATTTTGGTTATTATTTATCAATGAATGAGATAACTGTATTTTAACAAAAATACATTTTATCTTAGTCTTTGTTTCTTTTACAGAATTTTATCAACAGACTACATGATCGACAACAATTCAGACATTTCAGACAGAATTCAAAGTCAATATTTTTCTACTCATTAGTTGTGGAATATATACATGTACATGTATGTCAAATATAAAATGTGCTTGAACAAATAAACATGGTGAGTCAGAAGAACATTTGCTACTTATATATGCAAAGGATGACTTACTTAGTTTTCTATGAAGAAGTCTGAAAAGAGAACTTTGAAATTCATTACAGTATAAGGGGGGATAATCACATTTTAACAAACCCTGGCACAGCACTTAACAGAGATACCTATCTAGATTGCATGCCATGAATTGTTCAGTAAGAACACCCAACAAACACTTAATAGTACTATGGGTTGTTAAATGTAAGATTGTTTCAAAATACAACTAAGCATTCTGATGTTGATGTCACAGATGGACTTTCAGTCTTTTACCACAAACAACAATTTAACCAAACATCAAATTGACCACAATTGATAGTAAAATGAGAAAACAGAAAACTTTAACATTGCAAATTCACAGTGTAGGGCTGGGTAAAAATTAAGATAATCAAATTATCTTTGTTATTAATTTGAAATTTCGATAATCAAATAGATATCAATATTACATTATCTGTGTACCCAACATGCTTCTTCAATAAAACTTCTTTTTGGAACAACAATTACCCACAATAAACTATAATAACTGATCAAAGCAAGAAATATTCATAAAATTCTAGTTCTTTCTATTTATTATTAATTGTTATTAGGCTACCCTTAAATAATACCAATTTAGTAATCATACCCAGCCCTAGTCAAAGGGCAGTTGTTGAACATATTCATTGAATGTTACCAGTATAAAACTTACGTGTCATATTTAGGTTTAGTAGCTTTAGCCTCAGCTGCTCTGGGTGACATCAATGTTGGTATGTCCGATGTGGTTTCACTTGATGAACTTAAACTTCTTTGATTAACTACAGGAAATATGTAAAATAAGCTTTATCAAATAAGTACAATATACATCAATTTACAACACATTGACAATTTATAGTTATAGAGACTGGGTAACATCAATTTAGAGATATATAAATGCAACTTTTTATTTCATTAAACAAACACAGTAGAAACAGATATGCTATGTAGTTTGACATTCTCCGCTAATACTTGCATTTTTATTTTGCCAATATTCATCTTAGTGCTTAAGAAAATAAATAAAAAAGGCTTTTTGCTTTTTACTTTTTAATCCACCTGGCAAAATATTCAATCTAATTGAATTTGAGGAAACTTTGGTTCAGTTTTTATTTTTGATATACCGGTAGCTAAGTCAATTCAAGTTAAAAGGTTACAAGGGGGTATATGTTCAAGAGTTCTTTCTTCTGATCTTAACCAGCCCTTTATCAAAAATAAAAGCTTATAAAATTATGGAACAAAAGTTAGGTCTTAATTCAACAACTTCCAATTAGAGCTTACATAATATAGACTACAATTTAAGCTTACCAATTAATGGAGGAAAGTCGTTTCTAGGTGGTGTTTTAGGAGATCTTAAATCTATTTCTTCATCATCTGATTCTGAAGCTTCACCTGATACAATAACTCCTTGTGGTGAAGTCAAGTCTTCCTGAAATATAATTTATACTATATTGAAGGGATACTGTGTCTTAGCATGAACATAAAATTTTAGGTATCAAGAATGGTCATTTTGAGAAAATATTCATCACAAAACTTAACTGGTTACTGGTGTCACAAGGTAACAGAATTCCTTAAATCTTGGAATATCAATTTATTAAGAATTTTTCAATAATCAAATGAATCTTTATGTATGATTACTGAGCGTTTTTGATATAGACATTTGTTTATTTTTTAAGTTATTTATGGCAGCAAGTTTATTTGCTATGTAGGCTACGGTAGGACTAGGCTACTATCTATGTAAGTAACTATCCTATGTATTTCCTGTGTGTACCAGAACACTGATCAATGTATTCATATTTATATTATGAGCCTATATACTTATACTAACATTTTCATCATCTTCCGATTCTGAGGCTTCACCCTGAACAATAATTTTAGATTCTGTTTCACTTTTACTCATTTTTACTTCACTATTCTTTCGCCAACTATTCACTCTTAATTCAAGGATTACGCCCCTTTGATTTCTAACTAAAATGTTGGAATCTAGATTTCATACTCATAGCAGAAAAAAAACGAAGCTATATAAATATTTTGGTTACAAAATTAAAGAATTATGGAATGTCACATACAGGGCACCCTAATTATATAAAGATACTTTTTGTTAACAATTAAAACAATGGTGACCACGAATTCTCGATCACAGCCGTGACGAAGTATTGAAAACATATATTCGTTTCTTCATATCACCAATTTCATCAATTAAATGGCCTATATTTACTTCCGGTACTTTTTGCTGATAATAAAAATCAAAACGTTATTTTGAGAATTGAAGTATACTTTGAAAAGGAAAATCGTAAGGTTCAAGAGTTTTCAATGCCTCGAAGGAGATCTCCTGAATATGAAAGAGAGGAGAGACGTGAAAGGCACAGAAAACACAGGGATAGATCTTCAAGTACTGAAGATAACGAGAGGGTTAGTAAAACAAAAAAACAATCATTAGGCTCTGTCTCTATTAACTATTTTCATAAGATATAGAAATGTTAATGATTTTTATTTGACATAATCTCACTTTTTCTGCTCTTGGGAAAAAAAAATTTTTTTGTGTGTTTACATCTGTATCACTGAGGCACTTTTTATATAGTGTTACAGTAATATAGGCCTATCATATTATTTTCATTTCAGGTTCAAAGACGTCACAAACATAAACACAGATCACGCAGTCATAGTAGAAGTAAATCAATAGACAGAGATCATCAATCACATAGCAGACATAAAAAACACAAACATCAACGAAATAATGACACACAACAGGATTATGATCCGCACCGACGTATCAAACAGGAACAATTAGATGACAACGATCCACCTCCCCACCGGTCTGATAATTCTCACCGTGATAGAAGAATTAAACAAGAACAACAAGATGAAGATATGATTGAACAAAGGCGCAACAGAAAACAAAATGATCATAGACGAAAAAGAACACATCAACAGAGGGTTGAGGAAGGTGTTGATATGAACTTTGGTAGGCCAGACCAAAATTCTCAACAAGGTAGTGCACCAGTTGACAAAGAGGCACCAGATTTCAAGCTCTCAGGAAAACTAAAAGAAGATACTAACACATTTCGTGGTGTTGTTGTACATTACAATGAACCTCCAGAGGCCAGAAAGCCTAAAAAGAAGTGGAGGTTGTATCCTTTCAAGGGTGAACAGAATCTACCTGTATTACACATTCATAGACAAAGTGCTTATTTGATAGGTCGTGATCGAAGAGTAGCTGACATCCCTGTTGATCATCCTTCCTGTTCCAAGCAACATGCAGCCCTTCAGTATCGCTTGACAGAATTCAGGCGTGAAAATGGATCTCGTGGCATGAAAGTTAAACCTTATGTCATAGATCTCAATTCAGCTAATGGAACTTATGTTAATAATGAGAAAATAGAAGGCCAAAGATATGTAGAATTATTTGAAAAGGATGTGGTGAAGTTTGGTTATAGCTCTCGAGAATATGTTATATTGCATGATAGGGTTGACACCTCAGAATTTTTAGATGAGGATGGCGAGTCAGAATGATGACTTCCTGTTTCATAACCATGTCAGAAACAGATATACTTTGACTTTTCAAAATGTTTTTGACCATGTTTGGCTGTGTATAAAGTCATGGATTGTTATTTCCATGGGTTATGTATAATTAACTCTGTGTTTCGATGGTATGATCTAAACCAGTTGTTTTTGTGTCTCTTCCAACTGCATTTTTATCATTCATATAATAATTGCAGTGGTAACATGTCAGAATTTGTGAGTTTTATAACACAATTGGTTAGACCATGGGTTCTCTACATGAAATGCTTGTAAACAAGCAAATAGCGGATGGTGGTTCAGATATTGATCAGCGTGTGAAAGCCTGATTATTGTGACTAAGTCATCTTCATTCATTCCGGTCGATCTACCTGTAAATGGGTTTAGATAATCCAGGGAAGGTCAATGCCAAGAGGTTTAGCCAAGGAAAAGCTGGTAGAAACTAAGTTGTGAACTTAATTTAGTTGGTTGTTTCTTTCTATTCTGACATCAAGAATCACGTTTGGATTACAGATGGCAAACTGGTTTAATGGAACATTTATTTCAATCAAAAGCTAAGGATATAGTAGATACTAAGGTTAGTCAAGAAGTGAAATAGAATTTGTGTTAATTGTATGAAGTAAATAAAATTTATTATTATATATAGTTATTATATATAGAGAATTTCTTTCCTCACAGATTGGTTCTGAAAAAATATACAAAGATGACAAACATTGTAGCTCTTGTTAATCCTGAAAGTCTTTTGCTTAAGAAACTTGCTACAGTTTCAGAATGTTTCAGTCTAATTAAAATAAAACCAAACTTGTTTGTTTTTTTTTATTAGCTCTAACATTTAATTTGATGAACATTTATGAGTCTTTGTGTTAGACCACAACTAAAGTGGCTGAATTAAAACGAATCTATTATAAAGATAGCTTGCCAGTCAAGGTAATATACACCAACTGGCAGCATTGATTTGAAAAAAACTTTACAGTGCAGTAACAATCAGTTGAATGAAATATTTAACCTTCCATCATATATTTCTTTTCTGGGGTGATAAATGTACTACTGTATTACTAAGTTTCATTAAAAATCTGTTAATAATTTCCCTAATAACAAGGCAATAACTCATCAAATATTTTTAGTTACTTTTATGATATTCAAAAGTTGTAAAGTAGAATTGTAGAGTGTTATCAAGCCAATAATCAAAATCGTTTTAAAGAACAAGGGCATTAATTCATATTCAAATCATTGTTTGTTGTCCATTCACATGTCTATTCTATAGAAAATTTTAAGCAGACAAAATAAATCAATAAGGATCATCTACATAGTGACAATAACCTACAAAATCAAAAGGATCCACAGAGAACTGTTGCCAGAATAGTTGCACCCTACAGTTAATGGAAAAAAATGCTTAGTCGCACATAATATTTCGGTGAAAAATTATCGGATCATCACGAAAATCGATAGGGATCATCTTCATTATGCCACCGACCCACTAAATAAAAAACCAAAAGAATTGTAGCCTAGAGTGAGCACAAACAAATATGAACGGAGCGACAGGCGATTACAATAAATTTTTTGGCGTATAAAAAGCAGACCACAATAAAACATTAAAAAGCATAATGAGAACCATGTCAAACTTGTAAGCAAACTTTGCCTCGATAGTTACCGTAGTCATTGACTTTAGTTTGCGAAATGATTGAAACATAGGCCTACAATGGAATTTAAATCTTAACCGTATATCTGCCCACACCCACGTTCTCAGTCAATGGTTTTCGTTTACTAACACATCTTAAAACTTTGGCTATTGATTGTAAACTTTATGCTTGTCGGTAAATCTTCAAAAACGAAATTGAAAAATATCCGAGTGCTAAAATATGTAAACCATTATTTTAAAATCTTTAAACTTCAGGCCAAATAAAAAATCAAAATCTGTTCTTTCCCAAAGAGCAAAAGAAATTAGTAATCCACCATCAAAAACTATTGTTTCCTCGAGCAAAATTTTTTTTCCCAGGAGATATGGACTATGCTAATCCACGATCGAAAACGTCATTCCTATAAAGCAAGACTTTACGGAAATCCACCTTCAATAACTTCTGTTTCTTAAAGCTAAGTTTCTTTTGGTTATCCAATATTAAAGGGATAATTTGTCTTAGCATGAACATAAAATTTGAGTTCTCAAGAAAGGTCAATATGTCTATATACATCAGGGAACTTACCTGGTGTCATGAAGTAACAGATCTCTTAAAATCTTGAAAACTCGCAAAAGTCATTTTTGAAAAACGCTTAATCAATTTATTAAGCGTTTTTCAATAATCAAATGCATCTTTATGGATAAATACTTAGTTTTTTGGATATTTATTTACATGTATGTTATTTATGGTAGCAGGTATATTTACTGATGAATAGAGCACTACTGACCAAATTGCAATTGCCTACAGGAAAATCTTTGGGTAATCTATCTTTAAAGACTTTCATTTCCTGGAGCAAAATTTTTCGGATATTCATCTTCAAAACAATCGTTACCTAGATTCTCAGTAATCCAACACCAAAACTGGCGTTTCTCACAGATACACAGACATTGCTAATCCTTTTTTTTTTGTTAATACACCCTCGAGCAATAGTCGTTTCTAGACCTATTTATCACCAACAACAATACATACTATATTTAATAAAGTAGTTGTTATCCATATAATTGTATACTGATATAACCATACATACTGTCACATGTATCACAAAAGTTTGAAATAGTGCCGAGTAATCTAAGGATTGATCCATGAGAGTATTTTTTATCAAAAGACCTTTTCCAAAGTCCTCTTCTTCATTTATCAAAATCATCTAAAACCGTCGCTTCAAATGCACAAGTTAATAATTCGTAATAAAATCTTTTTTGTATGAAAAGGGGCTGTGTACCTTTTGAAATGTCATGGATAATCAATATAATATGGACGTCATATGCAAAGAAATCAGACTTTAAGTTAAGCTGAATTTGTGCTTCGGACGCTGTTAAGCTCTATAACTAGGAAATATTGAAGGCGTAACTGCAATTGTCGATTGTTTGTAGACCTTAAACACTCGCATGCGACGACATATTTCAATCATTCGTCAATTTCCAAATAGCGATAGTGGAACTTGCACGATTGACCTTTGACAATGTTAGTTCACAACTTAAAGAAGGCAGAATATGCCATTAGAAGACTCCTTACGTCATTCTGCTATAACCGCTAGAACACTTGATTTACCTACGCACTTAACATCAGTGGGTATATCATATAAGTGAAAGTACGCCGACTTGCGTTGGTATATGGCGACTAAACACTGACGTGGACGGTATAAAGATTTGCGCAGATGAACTTTGGCAACGGCAATCCGAAGTATAAATCTATCTTAACGTCCCACTTCTCTGCAACTAAATTGACTAATGCTATGTGCAGCGAAGAAATACTGTAACAAAAGCGCCATTACTCATTTAAATTTTTAACTTTAGAGATATCTGGGCAGTATCTTACAAGACCTGGGTTAATTGCCCTCTTCGAAACGATTTTTTAGTGTCTGACTGTAAGGCAAAAATCTGAAAAAATTGAAGATGCGAGCCACCAGTTCATCGAAGCGGATTTTGGCGTTAGCGTTTTGTGTGAGTCAACTTCGCCAGTCGATAAACGATTAACAGATACCAAATCAGCTGTTCGAAAGCAAGAAACACGTAATACCGTAGTAAAATGCTTTTTTATATTGAAACTAAAATCAATCGAAACGCGTGCTAAATTCACGAGAATACGTTTCCATAGTAACTGATTTACGCGTTTGTCTTCGCTCGCTTCTATGGCAACAGGTTAAAACGATAGCTCATTTACATATTGCTAAATAAGAGAGTGGGTTATTTTTACAGACGACAGCTTGGAGTATCTCGATACAAAACAGCGAGCGATTTATTATCATAATTAATGTCACCCAGTCTTTCTTCAAACCTCTCACAGCTTTCATCGGAAAACAAAGAGAAAATCTTCCTCACATTAGACGCATTGTTTAATATATGGGCCTACAACACAACGGTACAGCTAGTTGAAATGCGAGATGTAACAGTATGCTGTCAAAATATATATAAAACACGAAATACCACTGTTCTTATTTTCAAGTGAGCTGTTACAAGGATGTCGTGCAATGTGTTCATTCCACTACGGACTGAATCATACCTCGCCAGTTAGCAAATTATGCTAAACAATGGTCGATGGTTCAATAGACAGTGACAAGCTGTAAAATAAGAAGATAAATGGAGCGATTGATTCTACTACTCGTGTAATGTAGCATTCACAACATATAATAATACACGGCGCGACCAGTTCAACACTCAAGTTATTGTACCGACGTTTATGTGAACTACGTCAGTGGTGCCCTGTTGAGTCTGCAAGTCACCAATGGTATGGTTTCCTGTATCGCTTTGACGTCGTTGCCTTATCCAATGTTCTTTTTTTTTCTGGAGAATGGTTGTTGTTCAATCGTTGTGCAATGTGTTAGTGGAATCCATTTGTAAATATTTGGAGAGATTCCAGAATGTTACGCATTGAAGTAGAGGAGATTTGCAACAAAATAACTTACTATGTTGTCAAGTGTAGACCTGAGATACAAAGCGACAGTATTTTAAAGATGTCAAGCATTTAAATGGAACATCGATGAATTCTCCTTGTGCTAATTATAGAATAACATATATCTTTACAATAATGAAGACAGAAAGACAATGGACTACAAACAACACGACAATATATTCGTAGATTATTTTAAAATTTGTCTTCTCTGATTTTGTTACGGTGCTACCATTGTGTGGAGTAGCACGTGCGTAGCAACAATTAAGGTCAGGGTGGCTGAAGTTTTGGGTGCCATGCCAGCATCCCCTGGATGTGAAGACGCCAATCAAGTTAGCTGTGAAAAGCACCCCCTTTATAGACACGAAAGTGACGACAGTGGACAAAGTGGTCGAAGTGGCGACAGTAACAAAAGCAGTGGACATTCACAAATGAGTCGTGACGCTGGATTAAGTAGCCGAATTCAAAAGAAGGATGGGAGTAATGGTCAAAATGGGAAAGCGAACAATGGCACCAGGATTGACTTTGGCGAGTACTATCCAGATGGCGGATGGGGTTGGGTGGTTGTCATTGCAGCCACCATGGTACACATTATGTGTAATGGTTTTCACTATTCCTATGGAAGTTTGTATTTAGAAATCAGACAGTCCAATAAATTCAAAACAGATGAAATTGATACCGGTGAGTACTATCTCTATTGTGAATTTATATTTATTTACTCTAATGCATGTCTGACATCTGAAAATATAGATATATTCTGTAATCAGTGATGTAGATCCTTTGATTAAACCTTCTAATGGAAATGCTAATTGAATGAATAAGGTGTAGAATACATTATAATAGTGTCCTACCCGATACTTCATAGAAGAAAATAGTTGAACACAGATTCATCTTCAGTTATCTCATAGTATCATACACCAACTCAGAATTATGCAAACAATTTAGTTATTTGTAAGTTTAAAATAGATTTGTTATCCTGTATATTTTATTTCGGGAACGCCTCTAGCAAAATCTGAAAATGGTACAATATTTCGTATTTTTTAAATGAGAATTTGTGTAATATAATTTCCGGTTTTTCAAACTCACGCCCGATAACCCCATTTCCGGCGTAAATTTGAAATGTCTGCAAAAACCATGTATTATCTATAATGCATAAATATACCCACTCAGTAGAAAATATCCAAATTGGAAGTGACACATAATCTGCATTGAAGCAAAGTTCAGCTATCCATAGGTATTCTGATATTATTCGTTAAACAAAATTAACTTCCGGTGTTACAGACATCCGAAAATTGACATATATCTGACAACTTTGGACGACTGTACAAACATGGAGAGTTGATATTTTTTTTAATTAACCATGGCCTTTCGATTTCCTTTTCAGTATTACAATAAGGTGTAGAATACATACAATATGTATATATTATGAATATTAAAATTCAGACATATTTTTTTAATATTGTTATCTTCCCAATTGAAGTCTACATTGTATTTATCCCACATCCATTTTGATTTCATATTCAGAATGTGCTCATTTTTCTCTTGTCAACCACATTTGACATGAATGGTTTAATTAAAAAACATAGGAATATTCACCAATGGTAATTGTTGATTTGAAGTTTTCATTGAGGTGTGAAAAAAGGTCACTTTCAATATTTAAACATAGACCAACTGGAAGCAGTGAATTTTCAATACATTTTACTGTATGTATTTTCACCGTAAATAGACCTTTTCTGCAAACGACGCAGAAAAATGTCAAGGATGGTAGGAAATACTCTTTTATAGAAACTTGATTTCAGCATAAGAAAATAATAAATTTTAGATAGAATACTTTGTACTAAATTAATAGATGTTCAAAGTATTATTATTACTTTGAAGGATAAACAAATATTTAAAATTTGCAATACAATTGCTTCATGGAACATGTATTATTAGATGCTAAATATTGTTTTATCGTCTGCTTAACTAACAGAAGTGTGATGGCCACATGTCCACCATGTAATAAACACCTCATTGATGATTCAGGATTATTCAGATTTAGTAACTGGCACCACATTGAACAAAATTTCTGGAATATTTTTCCTGATCTCATGTCTATGTCAGACACATAATGTCAAAGGTCAAAGACCTGAGAGTTCGCACTTCACCACTTCCGACTAAACAACTTTCCATTCCTCAAAATGGCTGAAAAACAGTGAACCGGAATAGAAACACAATGAATAATTAGAATAAAATGAGCTCTGATTTAATCAAATCCGATGGAATCAAATTAATATGAACGAAGGATTCGAGCGGAAAGGTTTTTGACGATGTCTTCATGAATATGTACAAATTTTGTAGTTAAATTCGTAATCCTTATTTAAAACGGTTTCGTGATTTTTTACCATTTTGTACAAGAAATTTATTTCTTTGTTTGAGAAAGAAATATAATTTATTTTAAGAATTCTATAGTATTCACTCCAAGACTGCCCCTACGATAAAGTTATATTAGATATAGATAAATACACGCTTAAGATTGAATAAAAACTGTTTCTTTGTCTTTTTACTAAAAGTGACTGTGGGAACACCGGGCTTAAGGGCAAAAAAGTCCTTAGATATCTTGTTCACAAATTGTAGGCTTAAAGGTATCGTATTTGAAAGCTAATACGCTAAGGTTCAAAATCCATGGTGCCACGCTAAAAGTTAGTAATTTTTTCCCATGTTTTCCCATCTTTTATAATCCATGCGAATGATAAGAATTCTATATGTTCATGTCAACAGCGGACTCTGCTATTGAGTAATAATGCAGTTCCTTCGGATCAATGTACATGCAACTCAGTCACTTCACTGTTAAAACTTCAGGTATGCCCCCTTTCATATGCCCGAGATTAGATTAAATATTGGGTTCAGTTCATCGGTTCCAGTCCAATATCAGTTTAGAAGCACCTTTCACTCGTGTTGATTTTTTCGTGTCTATTGGACAATACCTGTGGTTTGTTGTCTCGTCAGTTTGCTTTCTTATAAATTTGTTCTAGTTGTTCTTTTGATTGTGAATATCAGATCGAAGCCTGAATACTGTTCTTATTATGTAAAGCTTAATACTTTTCATTAGAAATATCTAATAACGGAACGGATGATTGTGTGTCTGGAAGAAGTGGTGTCGTTAAGGTTCTTAGATTGATGTTATGTAATGGAAAGCTTTTTAAGAACAATTGCTCTGCATACCCTTATTTTTAAGTTCCCTTGTGGTTTGCTTCCAAGTAACATATTCATATGCTTTAAGACCTACAAAGTAAAAAAACACCCATGAGACCGAGAATACCCTTCTTGCCAGACTATATCCCACAAGCCAACAAAGGCCGTCAGTAGGAATATGAAAAATACCCCTTTATTGCAACGGAATAAAATATATCAAACTATTGCCATAATGGGTAGTCAATGAAATTCCCTGCAAAATGTTAACAAAACATGTCAAAATGAGACGAATACTTCTCCACTCCCAATATGAATGAGACAGGTCAGAAATTGAAAAAAAGCTCCTTGCCAATACCCATCTTCAAATGATAATGCGTCTTAGAAGGAACATAAATTTTAAACTTAGTCTTATAAGAGCATCAGTAGATGAACCTGCTGCCAATAATATCGTTATATAATCCGCAAAAAAACGTAGTATTTATCCTTAAAAATTTAATTGATTATTTGAAAATGCTTGATAAATTGATTAAGCGTTTTTTAATAATTAATTAGTTTTGTGACTTTTCCAGATTTTACAGGGATTGTGTGACACCAGGTATATTCCTTTTTTTTTGAAAAGTTGATGTCCTTACTTGGACGTATTATCACTTTAAGACCTTGAGTAAATTGGACGTTGAGTCATGCATTGAATCGGGTCTGCACTGTTTTGCAGGTGAATTAGACCTCAGCCAGATAGTGCTCTAGCCTGGATTTGGATAAAATCTTCAGTCAGAAAGTGAATATGGCTTGTGGGTTATATTTTGATTTATCTGATATTTTTTAGAATGAAAAGTAATGAAAGAAGAATGATGTAATGTGAACTATGATCAATCTTGTACTTAATATATCCTCTCCTTGTCTATTTTTGTGTGGTTATATTACTCTAGGCGATGGATGAGTAAGTTTTATAGGCTTGATGAATTTTTTAACTTTCCTAAAATATTACATCGCTGCCTTTATCGGAATATTTTTAAAAGTTCTGTAGCTCCGTGGTCAACTCATTCTATAATTAAATGCATCTCTATGGATGATGACTTATTTGTTTATGATATTTATAGCAGCAGGTACATGTATATTAACTGATGAATATAACTGTTATAGGTCATGTTTAAAAAAAATCGAATTTTATGATCCATCCTAAGACCTTAAAATAGTGCATACTCAGATAAATACTCAATTTGTCGTCGAATGTCCGAAATCGAACGCTGTGTGTATCTAGTACAATGACTTAAGACTTATACACAAAGAAACATTATACAATTGGCATTGCTCGTATAGATAGAAGAGTTTATATACGCCCACACATGGGTGATTATAAACGATTTCAGCTCGTTCTTTCGAAATCTGTAAAGAAATGTGTGTTTACGAGCTAAAAATGGAGCGCGTTTATAGAACAAGGGCAATAATTCATATTAAATATATATATATTTTTTTGTGCCTTCTGAAGTTTTAACGAGCTAAATTGGACGCGTTTTCATAAACAAGGGCAATAACTGATACTAAATATTTTTAATTTCGCTGATTTTCTATGGGGTTCATCTTTGGGTGATTATGAACACTCACTTAAAAGTTACATTTAAATCCATCATGAATTGTGCCTTCTACACTAGACTACTTACTGGCTGTTGTGGACAGACGGTTGGAAGGATGGACAATATACGCTCCACATTTCATTAAATTACTCGGTGTGCGCGTTACTTCATTGGACATAGCCCGTGCTGGTATACCTGATAGTTTAAGGACTTGCTATAGATGTTATAGCCTTTGGTTTATAAAAATACTATATTAAAGCACCACAACAATGCTCTTGGCTATATAAACTTTGCTAATGAAATCTTTTCTTGGTTGTCGATGATAAACAATTAAGATCGTGTGCTGTAGTAAACGCTTTGTACCTCGCAGTACATATACATATAGGCTCATTTCATAGCCTTCTGCAGTTTTGGAACGATTTTCAGCATTTCGAATTATCGTTAATGTACTATTTATATCAATTGAAATAATACTTATAAATCGTTACGACATTCTGCTGAAACATTACAATTTATAATCTAAAACGGCTACTTATATTTATTTTCAGTCCAGAACTATGTGGAATACCGCCAATAATAATTGTGCCTTCAAGAGTGTTTATGAGCATTCCAAGAACAAGGGCAATAACTCATGTTAACTATTTTCAATTTTATTAGTGTTCTTTAGGGTTCATCATTGAGTGATTACCAACACGCATACCAAATTTATGTCGAGTTTCTTTATTACGAGCAACGGTCCGACGTACATGGGTGATGATCAACGTTTGAACCATTGGCGTTTGATTTCATTACAAATACATGTAGTTTATATGTGAAAGTATTTTTTCTCTAAACCTGGAAAAAGTGTGTGAAAGTGATCATTTGGTGTTTCGTATTAGTATTATTCTTTACTTTTGGTTTGAACCGTAGTTGTTAAGGGCGTTTTACTCTATTACATGTTTTGATATATAAAAATTCTGTATTACCTAAGGCTAAAGTCATTTATCATTTTAGCATGTTGGAAGAAATATCCCCTAGCTATTTATCATTTATTTTATGTGTTGGTATTTTTTAACGAATTTATATACTTTCACGTAACAAATAATTCATTCCATATATAAACTCTGTGTAGTAGTAACGAATAGATTGGGTATATTCGAATGACATAATCAAAACATGTATTAGAGGAATACAATGTGAATTTTAAGTAATTCTTTTGTGCGTTTGGGGAAAAACAAAATGTTATGTAGTAATATTATTGGGTACCCATTTGAAATTTTCTACAGATTTCTATATGATGCTAGCTGTAATACACCGGACAGGATAATGTGACTAAATATTTTGAGAGAGTCCCATTACCAACTTGACGCAGTATTGATAGATGCGTTTCTCAACTGAAACGATAGTAGTTGAGTTTCTACTACAGTGCAAGGTCTTTAACCTTTACTTTAGTACAACGATATTGTCAGTACCATAATTAACCTGTCACAAACATTATTTTTACCGTATATTATTTCTTCGCGAGATATTAAGGATAAATCCTTTACTACAAAGTGGTCAACACTATAAAGCTGGTATAACATATGTACTTACATACCCCAGAAACGGTACTTCTACGGGTAGGGGTGCTCGATGTCAAAAAGTCCCTTTAAGGATTGAGCATGTTACATAAAGTAAATCAATTGATGTCTTTCAATAACGTTATAACTATTACTTTAAAGATAGATTACATTCATTCGATGGACGAAATGCACTCAATTATTTCGTCACGTGTCCTAGTTCCGTTCTCCAAGAATCGGGATTCTGACATGCATCTTGGCATAAAAGTGAGCTCAAACAGACTTATGACTAAATTCAGCTTTGGATCAGATACCATAATAACACTACCAATTGAGGAGGTAAATTCAATCTCAGATTCAATACGTAAGATCGAACTGAACCGTAGGTTCTTGCGGATGCTTGTCAAATTTAATAATACAGATAAATATATGATTATAGTGTAACAGCCCCTTTACTTTTCTTAGTTCGTGATAGGATTCCTGGTTTGCCAGACTTATTGGGATAATTAAAGACTTCAAACAACTTTATAAATAAATTTTAAGACATGGCAGTAGTTTTTATAGAAACTACAGTTTTCGCCTGATTTGAATGAATTTGGGGATGTCTTTTGTTTTGATGAGATCTATTGACAATATTTGAGTTTGTTACAGTTAACAAGGCCACAATGCGTTTGACTTGTGAACCCATTTCTGTTTTCATCTCATTTGAATAGAATTTGGTGTTATTATCTTTATTGATGAAATCTTGAATAAGTTCGATATTGACGATTTTCAGTGAACTGTTTTGTAAGTTGATGCCCTTGTCAAGACGCATCAAAATTAGCTTGTGCACGTAATAGAGGTTGCAGTTTACGTCTGATTTGAATGAAATTTGGTGTAAACATTTATATTGATGAGATCGTGGATTAGGCTCAAATAATATTGGAGTTTCAACCGCTGTTCAAACAGAAATATAGTTTAAAGTGGGCGTATCTTGCTGGGCAACCACTTGTTAAGTTGTACCATTATTCATCTAACATTTTGAAAGAGTACTAAAATGAAACTGATATTGTAGATGAATTTGAAAGACGCTGGATAAAAGATAGCCTAATGTATATTTTGCCATTTTGCCTTTTTTAACATAATATTATACTGATGATTTGATTTTTATACGCCCACATGAATATGTGGACGTATATTGTCGTCGCCCCTGTCCGTCGATCTGTCGGTCCGTCACCATTTGTTGTAGACACTATGAAAGCTACAATTTTACATGGATTTTAATGAAACTTGGTTGTAGCATTTGAATTGATAAGACAGCGGTCATGTTTTGACGATTTTTCGATGAACGGTTTTTGAGTTATTGCCCCTGCCTCTATATTTGTTGTAGACGTAATAAAAGCTAGAATTTCCATTGGATTTTAATGAAACTTGGTGTGAGCGTTGGAATTGATAAGACAGTGGTCAAGTTCGAATTTGAAGATTTTTCTATGAACGGTTTTTGAGTAATTGCCCTTGACTTAGTAAAATTGTGTAAAAATTTAATTGTGGGTGCAATAGAAAATACAATTTTCAATGGATTTAGATGAAACTTGGTATGAGTATTGAAATTGATAAGACGGAGGTCAAGTTCGAATTCGACAATTTTTTTTATGAACAGTTTTTGACTTATTGCCCTTGACTAAGTAAAATCTTGTCAAAATTTTATTGTTGATGCAATAAAACCTACAATTTTCAAAGGATTTTGATGAAACTTGGTGTGAATATTGGAACTGCTTAGACCTCAGTCACGTTTGAATTTGACAATTTTTCAATGAATGATCTTGAGTCATTGCCCTTGACTAAATCAAGTCAAAATTCTATTGTGGTTACAATAACGAGCTTCGATTTTCAAAGGAATTTGATGAAAGGATTAGAATTGATTAGACAGTAGTCAAGTTTGAATGTGACGATTTTTTTAATGAACAGTTTTTGATTTATTGCCCTTGACTTAATTAAGTAAAATTCGTCATTAATATTTTGTGGGTGCAAAAGAAGTTACAATTTTCAAAGCATTTTGATGAAATTTGGTTCGAGCATTAGCATTGAAAAAATATTCAATAAACGTTTTTAGAGTTATTGCTCAATTTATTATTCAAATTCAATGCTGCCAGTGGGCGTATGTTACCTTGCCTGGCAAGCTATCTTTAAGTTTTTTATAAGAACATAATTCAAATTCATATTCGTGTAGGCCTATACAAATAATGCAAACTTGGCCTAACGCACAAAAAATATTTATTAAGAAGATCGTATACCGATTTCAGACAAAGAGTCAAAGGTTATAAAGATGTCGTATTAAAATATGTAGACCAAAATAAAATTGTTGTTGCGAAAAATATTGATAAATTGTTAGATCAAATACTCATCTATATCAATAGTGTGCAAACGTATCTTTATGGCCGATATAAACATTAGAAAGATAGCTTGCCAGGCAAGGTAATATACGCCCACTGGCACCTTGATTATGAATAAAAAATGAAATATTCAACCTTCAATCATATACTTTTCTAGGGTGATAAATGTACAATATTACTAAGTTTCATTAAAATCTGTCAAGAACAAGACAATAATTCATTAAATATTTTTCAGTATTTTTGATTATTAAAAGGGTTCACTCTTGTGTGATAACAAACAATTTCAAAAAACTTCATCAAAATCTGTAAAGAATTGTGCCTTGAAAGGTGTTTACTAGCCAAAAAAACCGAAAGTGTTTCAAGAACATGGGCAATAATTCATATTAAATATTTTGTGATATTTCTTATTTTCAACAGGGTTCATCCCTGGGTGATAATTAACAATTCCAGGAAGTTTTGTCAAAATCCATTTAAATTATTCTTTCTAGAGTGTTTACAGACTAAAATTGAACACGTTTTCAAAAAAAAGGGCAATAATTCATACTAAATATATTTCGATTTATCTGATTTTCAATAGGGTTCATCCTTAGGTGATAATAAATACACATGTCAAGTTTCTTCAAAATCGGTCAAAAATTGTGACTAGTAGGGTGTTTACAAGGCAAAAATCAAACGCATTTTTAAGCACAAGGGCAAAAATTTATATTTAATATATTTCGATATTTTTGATTTTCAATAAGATTCATCCTTGGGTGATATAAAACCATATCAGCAAGTTTGTCAACATCGGTCAAGAATTGTGCCTTGTAGAGTGTTTACGAGCCAAAAAATAATCGCGTTTTCAATAACAAGGACAATAACTGATACTAAATTATTTTTAATTTATCTGATTTTCAATAGGGTTCATCCTTAGGTGATAACAAATACTCATGCCAAGTTTCTTCAAAATCAGTCAAGAATTGTGACTTGTAGGGTGTTTACAAGGCAAAAATTGAACGTATTTTAAAGAACAAGGGCAATAATTTATATTTAATATATTTCGATACTTTTGATTTTGAATATGGTTCATCCTTGGGTGATATAAAACCATATCAGCCAGTTTGTCAAGATCGGTCGAGAATTGTGCCTTGTAGAGGGCTCATCCTTTGGTGACAACAAATACTCAAGTACAAGTTTAATCAATTCCATTAAGAATTGTTCTTTCAGGAGTGTTTACAAGCTAAAAGTAAACGCGTTTTCAAGAACAAGGGCAATAACTCATACTAAATATTTTTCGATTTCGCCAATTTTCAATAGGGTTCATCCTCGAGTTATAACACACTCTCACACCACGTTTCATCAAAATCCATCCTGAATTGCACCTTGTAGAGTGTTTACGAGCCATACAAGAACAAGGGAAAGAACTCATACTAAATTTTTTTCTGATTTCGCCGATTTTCAATAGGGTTCATCTTGCGTGATCATAAACACTTATATTAAGTTTCATCAAAATCCGTCATGAATTGCGCCTTCTAGAGTGCTTACGAGCAATTGTGGACAGACGGCCCGACGGACGGACGGACGGACGGACGGACGGACACGACCCCATTTTATGTGGGCGTATAACAATGCCTGCAACTGCCAAAATATACTGGCTGCAATTTAAAATCAATAATTCAATTACGATTATAGAAATCGGCTACTGTATAGTAAGTAAGTAATAATTCTTAGGTTAAATTAGTGTCGACGCTTATCAACATCAGGTTACAGATATATATTTCATATAAGTAATTGTACTAAGTAGGTCAGGAAATTTGGATGATATCCAAAGATTATGGTGACCTTGGTTTGGATCAATAGGTGAATGAACCTTGGTCGTGGCAAATAAACCTGCTAAAGTTCAGTTATGCAATAAGGTAAACGTTTGTAGTGACTCATGACATTGGAAAACACTTTATGCAACTGTGAACGAATGATTTGGTAAAGTTTAAATGCTGCTGTTGTTTTTTTCACATCCCACCACTTGTGTATTGTGTATCAATGTAGTTTCTGCACCATACATCTCCATCCGGAACATTAGACGATTCGATGTAGGTATATGTAGCTTTGACAGTGTTGACACATAGAACTTTGCCGAATTGTAGAACAAGGAATATCTTTACATTACGATCATAATTTGGTGGTATTGTCCCTCGTCTACTCTTAACCAGCCTACTACGGACATACGGGACTGACTCAGTAATCCAGTAAGTTTTAGGTGCCTAGTTTTTCTGACTCTCCCCCAGCCATATCTGTCCAAATACTTTCAGAGGTTGTGAGTCAGTAAGTTTCGGACTAAAGATAAATCAGAATGCCTCAAAACATAAGTAACGGCGCAACTAACTGAGGTACATTTCAAGTCAAACGAAACAGGTTATTGTCTATCAAGTTAATGTTTATAAAGTCTTTATTTAAACCGTGTTTTATTTTTTATCTAAGTTTGGAAACAGGCGCATTTTAAAGGATGAAAATGTAAGATTTAACCGAAGACTGTGATTTTTACTGACGTAAAGGAAGCCAGTTATCAGCTTTTATGACCTTTTATCTAAAGTGCACCGTGTACAACCAATATAGAGAATTAATAAGACAACCATTTGATTAACTATCTGCCAACAATGGGATATCTATCAAACAGCAGATATTTACCAATAGAAAAACACAATCTGCCTTATTGATTTCTCTAATGACGTCATTGCATTTTTATATTTTCATGGCTTATTAAATTGCGTATTGTAAAAACTGAAATAGGTCGATATGAGAAGTAAATATGAAAACAGATTGTTTATGACAGACGAAGTCATTTAGTAACAGACGAGATCACGTTAACCAGACGTCTGCAAGATCGACCCTCGTCACGCGGTACTGTTATTATTAATCAAGTTCAAGGCAAAATAATGTTTACAACATTCTGATCTTACATCAAATTATAAATATATACATTTTTGAAATTGTTTCGTCTTGTGAGATGATACGAGGACTTTTATATGCTGTAAAATATTATTGTGAAACTATCAGCCGTTCAGCTGTTAAAGAACTACTTCTTTCATACTTTAAACGCAAATGATATGTGTACCACATCACATAATCTACATAATCAAATTGAAACAGATTGTTTGTACCTTTGGCACTGATCAATACAGGCCCAGTATAGAAATAAGAATTGATAAAATTAAATGGGGCTAGTGAAGTTTGTAAATCTCGTTTTAAATCGTTAATAACACACCTTCGGATGCCCTATAGGATATGGATTTAGGCAATGTAGAATGTGAAAATTCTTTTTATCCAACCACTAAACCATTTCCTACCAATTAGCTCAACGAAGTTCCATGACACAACTCATTGGTAAAACAACACGAAACAGATCTTATATCCGACAAGTTTACAACGCTAGTCTGACACCTTCAAAACAAACACTACTCAATCTGAAGATCTATACCAACTAATTCTTCAAGTTAACCCACCACCTTCTTCTGCTATTCACCTCGAATGTCTCTTAGCGTTGACTCCCTAATCATCTTCATTATCAATTTCTGCTCAGGCCACCAACCAACCAACCAATATTATCGAAGCTAGTGATACTCTTCTCTGAACTTTCTATATTGATGGACATGGGTGACGACTTGGAAATATTACATGAGAAGCTTGTGTCTTGTTTTAGGAAGTTAAGAGTCGAATATACAAATGCAAATATCATATTTTGGCTGCTCGAATGGTTTTTACTCAAATAAAAAGTGTTATTTATATCAATAGTATCAGGGGCGCGGGAACAAATTTTAGGTTGGCGGGGCAAACTATTTCAAAGTCAAAAAACTGTTATCATTCATATACCTTTATTTCAAAATTAATCGAATTACGGGAGATAACTTAAAAGAATTAAGATAAAAATTATTATTTATTCAAATAATTTGATTGTGATAGACAAACTTATATTCTTTACAAGCTTCGAAGGTTAAAAAACCAAGGAAATTTACAAATATGGCCTTATGAGACAATTAGATATTTAGGCTACCCGGTACATGTAATTATTTTATTTCATTTTTGGGGGGGCAAAAGATATTTTTGCCCCCCATCAAAAATTTTTGGGGGGGCATTTGCCCCCCCCCCCCTGTTCCCGCGCCTATGAATAGTATATATGTATAACAAAATTAAAAATATTATTCACTAAATTTAACTTAAAAACGTAGATGAATCTTTTCAACTACCAGCCTGCTTCAAAAAACTTCGACTAGAATACATTGATTCGAAATTGTTTTACAAACGGTTTCTTTTTTGTTTTATTTAACAAATGCCCGTAGCACTTGTTATTTCATATAAGACACTTCTTTATAATTATTTGATCGAAATATTTATATATTTATTTTACCTAATATAAAATTAAAAATAATTATTCTTATTGTTACTTCTATTTTCCACTTATTTCAGCGAAGTATTAAAATATGTTTTTTTTTATTTTTTAGCATGGTTAGGAAGTCTTGGTATCGGCATATCGCTATTCATATCTCCATTTATTACCATAATATGTCGTCGGAAGAGTCCCAGACTGTATGCCGTTATAGGGGGTTTGATCTGTGCCCTTGGCTGCTTGTTTCTAGCCTTCTCCAACCAACCCGAACAGCTGTTTATCAGCCACTGTGTGGTTATGTCCCTGGGAAGCGGCATTACTATCTCTACAGCAAACATCATGGTTGGAAGGTATTTTAGAAGACGAAGAGAACTAGCTGAAATGGTTCTGGTGTCTGGAACTGGTGTAGGAACAGCAGTAGTATCTGTACTCTTCCGGAAATTAATCGAGTAAGTAAACTTATCATGGTGTGACATATCTTTTATAGGGATATAATTATTATCCTTATTAGTATCATTAGTAATCGGTGAGAGCGAAGTCATTAAGGTTGATATCTATTTATCGGTTGATTTTTGGACATCAGTGGGAATCTTTTGTGGTTGGGAATATTATACGTAGGCTATCACACAGGTCCTTATTTCATTAGAATACTCACTTCATCTGTTTTTGGAAATATCTTATGGTCAGACTGTTCTTAATACCCTGGATCATAAATAACTTCATCTTAATATTCTTTTGAAGATGTGTGTTCTTTAGTTACGGATACCAACTAATTCATTTAAGGCTTTGATTCTTTTCATTTTCAGATTCATAGGATGGATGCATGCTTTACAATGTGTAGCAGGCTTGTTGGTGTTGACCATCATAGCTGGTGCACTATATCGTTCAGCCTCACTGTACCATCCTCGTAGAAAAGTCATCCTTCACTTGAAAAATCAGAAGAAAAACAGACGTGACCGTGAAGCAGAGAAACCGCCATATTTAGACTTTAGTGCTTTGAAAATGAGATCGTTACAAGCTTTGTTGGGAATTTGTGCAATCGTTGGAATTGGTATTCATGTTCCTTTTATAACATTGGTAAGTACATTACCTGTTGTTTTATTTTCCCCGAATATTGAGGTAACACAAGGAAAGTGTTTGGAGATACTGACAGAGCAAAAGGTCGAAAGCTAAGAAATTTTACTGAGAAGCTTCACATTTTGCAACATTATTTAATCCCGAAATTTAACAAAATAGAACATATTATACTTTAGCGTTGTGGCTTCATGAATTATCTTCATTGCTTAAAAATTATATTGTTATTTTTATGAGAAACATTTCTAAGTTTTCACAATTATACGTTACATTGTCTGGCACTAGAAGATTTAGTCAGCTAATTAATCTGAGTTAAGAAGAATAATTAACATTATTACGCTAAGATAGGTCGTGACCAATTACGAGCTGCGATGACTACGGATCAGATGCTTGCTTGCTTGAAGGTTCTATATGGACCTGTTTTTACACCAGATTGGACACCATATAGGACAATCAGAATAATGCACAGGAGTCCCTCTACAAAAATCACGAAAGTCTTAGTACCAAGTTCCAAAACAACTTATATCTTTCTGAGATATCTGGTTGGTCAGACAGAGTAGTAAGGCAAGGTTAAGGTCCAACTACTTCCTTCGTGTTTTTTCATACTTTTTACCAACTTGATGACCTCTACTTGAACCAGTCGCATTCAACTATGACAATTCAAAAAAACTAATGATGAAGCATATTCCACCAACATTCATTCAACTTCAGAGACTGGATACTAGCAATGCCCAACTCCAATATGTACTATGCCTTCGTTTATATCGACATTACTGAATAGCATTGGAAGATTGTTTCATATTAACATAATGCCAACATGCTTACATGGATTATTTGATTTTCAACTCTGCTAAGATATTTCATTTCGTTTGTAATTTCAGATGAGAACAGCTTCAGAGAATAAAAACATTGACCCAGATCATTTGGTTTTACTTAATGTCTATCTTGGTGTTGGATTTGTTATTGGTTGTTGTGCCTTGGGTTATATCATTATTAAAAATAGTAACGATTGCTCCATTTCAAGGCGTCACTTGTGTCAAACTTCCGCTATCTTGTGTGGTGTTTTTACTTTACTTTTTATCATGGCTGAAGACCATAACGCACATTCGTTATACGCCTGGGCGTACGGTATCTGCTGTGGAAGTTACTACTTGACATTAAAAATGTACGCTTATGAATTAGTCAGACACAAATTAATGGAAAGAGCATGGAGTTTTGTGTGTGCTGTTCAGTGCTTTCCATTCTTGTTCGGAGCTCCAGTGGCAAGTAAGTACCTCATTTACTCTAAAAAAAAATAATGTTACTCGCAACACTCAATCATACTCAACTTAATCTTTATTTTCATACTTAATTATACCCAGCTTATACTACATGGCAATTATTCAACTTAATTACAAGACAATACTCAATTAAACTTTAATATATTTCAATAATCAGTAATACTCAACTTGAACTATATGACAATACTCAATCATACACAACTTAAAACTATATGACATTACTCAATTATATTCAACCTAAACTACATGACAACACTCAAGTATACTCAACCTGACCTATATGACAATACTCAATTATACTTAAATTATATTTCAATACTCAACCTAAACCATATGACAATGCTCAATTATGCCCAACCTAACTATATGACAATACTCAATTATACTCAACCTTAACAAACCTTAACTGTATGACAATACTCAATTACATTCAACCTAAACTATGTAAGTAAGTAGTAGCTTTATTAAAGCTTTAGCATTTCTGCTTTAGCAACATATAGACATATACATAGATACATATAACATATATACACATTATGTACAAAACAAATACGAATACGTTTACGACAATACAATTATAAATTTACATTAGATGAATTTTTGCAGGAAACACAACTTATAGCATGAAAAAAGATTCTCTATGTTTCCAAGCTGATTTGAGATATTTACAAATATTTAAAGTTAAAATTTCATTCTTACATTCCAACATTGTGTAATATTTTACATAATCTGGATATGTTATGTAATAGCGAGGAATATACATTTTTCTAATATCATCAAAAAATGGACAAATTAACAGAAAATGAAATTCATCTTCTAATACGTTTAGATTACATAACTGACAGATACGCTCGTTTCTTGATGTTTTTGAATATCGGCCAGTTTCGACACGTAACTGTAAATTACCTAATCTAAAATTACAAAGGATACTACGGTAGTTATCATATTTAATAAAAGATAAAAAACGTTCTTGTTCATGTTTCAGTTTAAAATTTTTATATAAAACTAATTTGTTGGAAGAATTAATTTCTGAAAACCATTGTTGTTTATATTGGTCAATAATTCGAGAGCGAATAATATCAAACGGGCAGGTATTTAAAATAAATTGAAAGTCCCAAATGTAATTTAAGCCCAGATCATATATTAGATTTCTCACTTGAGTTGCCCAGTTCTGTTTACCCCTGTCACAATCATCCTTAAGCTCCCGATAAATATTAAATAATAATGCCGATGAACAATTTAAAATCTTAAGCCAGTATTTACAAATTCTGATTTATAATGGTAACAATCCAGTTTCACCTAATAAGGCGCATATGTTTGAGCTAAATCTTACTTTTAATAGTTTTCGCATGAACTCGTTTTGTACTTTTTCAACATCCTTTGACAAATTGAACCCCCAGACTTCACATCCATACATTAGAACAGACTTAACTAAAGAATCATAAATTTTCAATTTACAGTCAATAGACATATTTAACTGATTAAAAATGAAATATAATGAATACAAAGCTTTCCTACCCTGATCATGTAACCGTTTTTGTGTAGCATTAAAATGACCATTGTAATTAAGAAGAATTCCCAGATATATGTATGAATCGACAACTTCCAATTCATTTCCATTTACGAACCACTTATCTTTAATGGCCTGATTACCTTTTCTGAACACTACAATCTTTGATTTTTCTTCATTAATATACAATTTCCATTTCGTACAGAACACATAAAATAGATCTAACAAACGTTGTAATTCTTTTGGACACTTGCAGAATAAAACCGTATCATCCGCAAACATTAAAATATTTAAGATTCTATATCTAACAACACAAAAATCATTTATATTATAAGTTTCAGGGAATAAATTAGTTTCAACGTCATACATAAAAAGTAAAAACAATATAGGAGACATTGGTTCGCCTTGTTTTACACCCATTTGGCATTTAAAACTATCAGATATCTCACCATTTACTCTAACATGTATCTTAACATCATCATATATTGCTTTTATAATTTTAATAAATTTACAGCTACTACCAAATTGGTGAAGTTTGAGGAATAATAAATTATGTGAAATCTTATCAAAACATTTACGGAGATCTATAAAACTAGCATACAGTTTCTCACCCTTTCCCAGTGTTTGTGTAATCAGATTTTGTAAAATAAAAACAGCATCAATAGTGCTACGATTTTTTCTAAAACCAAATTGACAATCAGGGATATTACCAGTAGATTCAGCCCATTTGGTTAATCTTGAATTTAATACAAGGCTAAATACTTTTGCAAAATTCGAGATTAATGCTATTCCACGATAATTATCAACTGAATCCGGATCACCTTTCTTTGGTACTGGAACAAGTAATGCTTCAGACCATTTCGATGGGTAACATCCAGTTGTGAAAATTGCATTAAACAGTTTTGTGAGAATTGGGGTAAGAATTTCTGCACAAGCAATAAAAAACTCACAAGGTATGCTATCAATGCCATAGCTTTTACCTCTTTTCAGGTTTTTTATTACGTTCAATACTTCAGCTTCAGTAATATCATCATCAATAACAGATATACTTGGACAGTCATTAAGATCAAAATCGTCATTGCCTGGTGGGGCAGGAGCCGTATAGTCAAGCACATCTTTAAAATAATTATAAAAATCATGAAGAGTTAGACAACTGGATGAGTTATTTCCCTTTCGAGCATGTTTAATATGTGACCAAAAATGCTTTGGGTTATCTTTGGCAAGATTTGACAATTTTTCACTCTCTAATATATCGAAATTGTTCTTGGAAATTCTTTTAACAGCATTATAATTTGATCTAGCTTCAATAAATGGAATTCTAGTGTTTTCACATTTATGCCTATTATAAGCATTTCTCTTAACTCTAAATTCTTCTTTAGCATCACTGCATTCTTTATCAAACCACTTGTTGTTAACACTACTATTTTTGTTTTTAGTTTTCGAAATATTTTTACCATAAAGTTTGTCAATTATTACATTAAACTTAACAGTAATCAAATCAACGAACTCATCAATACATTCAGGGCTTAATTCAACACTGTTAATTTTCTGATCAAGCTCACCTACTATTTGGGCAACGTTATTCACTAAAAGTTCAGTGTTATTATCATATGGCAATACTTAAATATGCTTAACCTAACTATATGACAATACTCAATTATACTCAACCTAAACTATATGACAATACTCAATTATATTCAACCTAAACTATATGACAATACTCAATTATATTCAACCTAAACTATATGACAATACTCAATTATACTCAACCTAAACTATATGACAATAATCAATTATACTTAAATTATATTTCAATACTCAACCTAAACTATATCTCAATACTCAATAATGCTCAACCTAACTATATGACAATACTCAATTATACTCTACCTAAAATACTAAATTATACTCAACCTAACTATATGACAATACTCAATTATACTCAATCTAAAATTCTCAATTATACTCAACCTAACTATATGACAATACTCAATTATACTCAACCTAAATTATGTCTAATGTCTACTAAATAGCAATACCAATTTTATGCTCAATTAAATGGCAATGTTGGATTGTACCCAACTTGAACTGAACGACATGACTCAATTTTACTCAACATGGACTATAATGACAACACTCAATTATAGCCAAATTAAATAAATTACAGGTAAATCCTCAATTATACAAGAAATTACAACATGGCAATCAACGAGTATACTCAAAAATTAGGTTGGAAGTGATATGGCTTCGGCTTGTTTTAAAAAACAGAAACTTGGCTAATTATCGTCATTTTCTTTTCTGCACCAAAACATTATTTTCCATCAAAGCCCTTCAGTGTAATATTAATGCCTGGGGAAATCAAATAGTGTTCTGAATTTGTTTTATATGTTTTTTAAAAAAAATGGAATATCAGCCTCAAAAGAATACGGTTTGACTTAGAATGTACTTCCGTTGATAACAAACAGATAATTGTTTTGTATGTTATAATATACTTAAAAGACCATATTTCAACAACAAAATGGTGTGTTCATTTATATATTTATAATCAACCCAAGGACATTCTAAGACGAACTGGTTTTTTTTCTCAAAAAATGGAAAAGTATTTTTTTTTAACTTGGCGTAGACAATGGTTTATTTAGTTATTATATTTATCTGAGTGATTGTTGAGTTACGACTGTAACATTGTAATATCGCTTTCGTCCATCAAATCTCCCAAACACGATCTTTCATAATCAGAAATTGGGTTCAAGTCATATTTGATAAATGTCAATGCTGTCGTAATCTGGAAATGAGAATGTTTCATAACTAAGGCTGTTAGATCCCTTTAATTAAAAATACTTTGTGAAAATTGGACCTATTTGTAATTTGCTATCAGTATTCATGAAAAAGAGAATAAGTTCGGTCAAATAATCATTGGTATGGTGTAATATCCCTTAGAATGAAGATTAATAAGAAAGTTAGTAACTGAATAAGATTGTTCCAAGATAAATATTCGTTCGATTCTATTCGGGTTTTCCATTTATACCCCGAGAGACTTGGGTGTGGTCAACTCTTTTGGAATAATATTTTATCATTAGGGTTTAACATTGTTTAACCCATTGGAAAAAAAATGAAACGTCCTACTCAGCTGCTCCTTATGGGCTAATGAAGGCGCCACCCATTGGAAAAAGTTGGGAACCACTTGTGAATAACGTCTAAATATGTAGCCCCTCTATTTCTACACATTTATTCTAATGTGGAATTTAAAATAATAAAACAATTCTTAAAATCATGTATGCACGCTTATCTGAATCAAAGGAATACATGTAAATAAAATATTGCAAAGCTAATCTGAAACTCACATACAACCAATTCAATACAAAATCAGTTGTAATTGTGTACCTTTTTGGATAACAGAGGTACACGATGAATGTATGTTCTATGCATTGTATATTTTACTGTCATTTTATATATCATTTTATATCACTATTACGTTTTCTTCATGCCTATATTTCGAAACTGACATTCTGCGTGGAGTAATTTTGCTGTCACTGGGATATGGGACGCTTCTCCTTATAGATTTTAATGGCATAACTATTTCTATCCAGGAAAAATTTAATTGCAGAATATAAAAGACACCATTGTCGAATGATTTAAGAAGTTGTTCCAAATATAGCGCTGAAATTTACTTAGTTTGGTTTTATTAATTCACTTTACTAAGTTGAAGTCAGAACGTACCAAAAATAGAAACGATTGACGAAGGCAGCGATATTTCTGAAATAAATCCATATGATAGCAGTCCCAGAAACTAGCTTAAAACTAGCCTAGTTTCGTCATTGAACGTCGTCACAAGCTTGTATTTAATACATATCTCATTTTTCCAATCCTGCACGGAGACAGTGGTCGTTTTAACTTAATCTTATTTCACCAATAGATTCGTAACAGTGGCGTTCGATCAATAATCTGACGCCGGCCTTTGGCGTGATTCCAATCTATATTTGGCACTATTGACGTCAATTGTCACTATGGTTCCACGGTTGTCCTTCACCGAACAGGATGTTTTGCCCAGGTGCGAATCCTTAGAGCTGCTATTTATAGATAAATTACTAGATAATTATCTAGAAATATTCCAATAGTGTTTCTATATCGAGCATCAATAAATCAGCTGACCGATTCATTTCATAACAATCAACATGAATGTCAGCTTAACCGATCACCTTTTGCACTGTTCACGAATCTAACAGATTATTGTTTCAAAAAAAGGCTGGGACCTGGGGTTTTATTACTATGCACAAGTATTTGAAATCGACCGCTATAGCCAAACTTAAGCTGAGTATTTTACCTAGTAGAAAATCTCAATCAAGAATCTTGGTAAAGACTATTCAAGTGACTAGGTGGTTAATAAAAATGATCAAGCTTTATGGCCGATTTGTATCCATACTCAGGGAGAGAAACTAAAAATCAGATTGCAAAATCTGTGTTGGTATTGCTGGCCAACGAAGTTAGCTTTTCTGTCATTGTCATTTATAAAGTCTCATTCAACAAAAACTAATTTTACATACCTGAAAGGCCAATTAACATGAACCATATCAAGGAAAAGTTTCAAATTATAGATTCATTATGATTTTCGCTATTATTCTATGTCTGGAAAGCCTGTTTTACAATTCCCTTGCCAATGATATGCCTTGAAAACGATTTTGACGGAGCGATGCTATTCTAGTTATGAGTGAAAGTCGGGATACAGCACAAGAAAAATGATTTGTAATCCCATATATCTAAAAAGAAAATGATTCTTATACGTTTTTGCGACAAAGTGTTAACTTCTTTCAAAAGTTTTTATAAGTGAGAACCCTCTCATGGAGGTTTGCACCTATATGCTTCCATGTCCACAAATTTGTTTTATTCAACCCCGGGTGATCAAAGAAAATATTTGGTGAAAAACTAATAACGCTGTTATGTAAATTGCTTTGATAAGAATGTGTAATATAACATTTTAATTATAGAATGTTGATATGATTTAATTATATGTTAATTAAAATCTACACTCTATTTTAACTTTTTTGAGTGTATTTTACTTTAGCTTATTGGTCTACTAAAACGCTTGATTTTAAGTATTTAAAGAAGCTAATATGAACACTATACTCTTTTCTTACCTTTTCAACCTCTGAAATTTTGTTTTATTAAGTCCAGTCTAAACACATTTTGAGCACCAATATAATCTATTGGCTGTTTTTTTTCGCTAGTGGGTTAGAGTACTAGTATTTTAATTCGAGCGAATCTACCAAATTTTTTGCAAAATAACGATTATTATTAACTACATTGGTGCATAATGTGTATATGAGTTTTGTTTCGGAATTTGATTATCTAAGTCACGAAATAGGGTGATCGCAACGTGGATTGGCAAAACTTAGCGAATCAAGGCAAATGGCGAACGTGATGGCGTATATGGGAAGGTTAAGACCCATTAAGTAAAGGCCTGTGTCCACATTCGCGTTTTCAGGAGCGTTTTCACGCCACGTAACACGCGTCGGAAAACGCCTGAAATGACTCTGCGTAATACGCTGCGTTGTACTATCTCCACATTAGCGTAATTTGGGGCGTTTATTGTAGGCGTAATTGTAGTCTACTGCTAAATATGCTCACGTGACATTTTTGAGTGCAATTTTATTCACTTGCAGCTATTGAATCACGCCAGGCGTAAAACGCTCAAAACCACTTAAGGGGGTTTTACGCCGAGTCGGCAAGGCGTGGCGTTTTTTCGATTACGCCTTCGGGACAAGTCACTATTGAATTACTCTTTGGGGTGACTCGACGCGTATTACGCGGTGTGAAAACGCGAATGTGGACACAGGCCTTAAAGCACTGATTCTTATGACTTTAATTGTGACCTTAGAGATGCAAATATCACAGTGAATTTAGTAATCGGAAGTTTTAATTAAATGTATGTAGTTTCTATTAACATTGTTGGATCAGATATGTTCGATGTAAATTTCCGCTTCATTTGTATTCAATGGTCGCATTACAAGAATATATCATATCACATACAGTTCAACCATTACAACAATAAATATTACAATAATTTTTACAACAGTTGCATTTATCCTACGTCTACATTTTTAAAAATACTACCCAATTACCCATTTACCCTATTACCCAATAGTGTATCTATCTCTGTGTTAATTTATGCTTTGTAAGACTCTGTTTCGATATGATACAACTCGTTCAGAAGAATAATACAAAACGCTTCGATAACATTTACTAACTAAACACAGGGCAAAATTTGATGGGAACTGTCTAATGCTTAATCTCTTTTATTTTCAGCTTATCTCAAAGAAGCCCACAAAAGTGATGTAGCCGGCTATATTTTTGCTGGAGTAGCTATGATAGTTGGTGGTTTGTTATTTTATACCATGCCCTATTTTGAAAGACATCCTTCCAACCAGGAAATTCTTCAGAAACAGAACGGTTCTTGTAGTGCCCACATGTCAGAAGCCGCTGCGTTGCTCGACCTTGAACTTTCCGAGGCGTTGACCTCAAAGCCTTTAAATAATCTACAATGTATTATGTCACATTCCAAACTCAAACCGAACTGTAAGGAGGGGAATAAAATTCAGCTCCAATGTTACATTCAACACAAAGAAAGAGACAAACCTAAACAGTTAGTTTTGTCGAAAATTGCCGAAGAGCGAGATAGCAATCGTGTGAACGAAATGGCCCAAAACAATAAGATTGTCGAGTGTATCAACACGAAAAATGAGTTTTCCGAATCTGCGACGGACGGCCCATCCGACAGTACATTCTCCAATAATACGGATAAATCTAGTAGCAAGGACAGCAATTCGGTTAAAACCAACGACAGCAAGAAAAGTAAGAAGAACGATGTAAGAATAGACCTTTTTGACCCTCCAAGTCAGGAAAAGGAGTCAACTGCGACGGTTTCGTATGACAGTGATTTATATATTAATTTATGCGAAGCTCAAGTGTGATTTGATGACGTCATTGTGTGCTGGGTGAGATAGAGATGATTTCTGTGGAGGGTAAATTTTGTTTTTATCGGTGTTTTTATTTTGCGTTCAAACATACTTATAACGAAAAATAGTCTAACATTGTCTGATGTTTTAAATAATTGTTGTGAGATTTTCATAATCATTGAATATTTGGATTAAAAACTTCATTTGTGGACGTTTACCTCCTACAATATTTCACGGGTTCTATAACTGAACGCAGGCTTTCTTTTCATCGTCTAATTCACCCGATAAGAAACATACAGAAAACGTCTGAGACGAATGCATTATTAAGGTACTTTACCCTTT
Source organism: Nipponacmea schrenckii (assembly GCA_030562195.1). Taxonomy (NCBI): domain Eukaryota; kingdom Metazoa; phylum Mollusca; class Gastropoda; family Lottiidae; genus Nipponacmea; species Nipponacmea schrenckii. The sequence goes on along the minus strand of JAUJPP010000003.1, from coordinate 32,761,954 downwards.
ACATTTGACTATATCAAATTCTATTAAAGAAAATGTATTGTACATTTAGATAACTATTTGTCTCAAGGAGATCTCATACATTTAATTTTAATTTTGGTCATGCAATTATATTTATATGATTATAGGAATCAAAATATGTTTTCTGGACGATTTATGTGTACATGTGACACTTACAGTATATAGGCCTTCTACCATATTATGTCCTATCTACAAACCAAATGGTTTTCTATGTATTGACGACATAATCTAGTGATTTTGTCCTCTGGAGTTACAAGAATATTTCGTGCAAACAGAATCGATAAAGTGAACCAATACACACAGAAAGACCAGAAAACCCCTGATACTTTGACCCCGTAACTCTTTCAAAGAGTGTATTATTTATATATTCATATCATTATGTCCGTCAAATACATACTTTCAAATACAAATTGTTAAAATACGTTTTGTTTCTCTTTTGGTAAACAAGAATCATCCCATTCGACATATATCTTTTCAGAAAAATATACAATATTTAGTCTGTCTAGAAGTTTAATAGTAAAACAGGGCATTTTTTCAGTTTTTTGCCAAATTATTTCTAGCTGGTTAGACCGACATTCTCCATTAATCCTTATCGGGTTCATCAAAATGATTGTCACTATGCCCTCAAAGTACATTTTTTGAAAATGAAATCTATAATCACAAATATAAATGAAATGAATGGAGTTTTACGTCCTACTCTATAATCACAACCCATCTCGTTGGGTGGTTGTTTTTAGACGCTAGATTTTTAAGAACGAAACCACCGAGTGATTATGACATTCCCGACTTCAGATTGGGACCTTAACCAGCACTGAAATTGCTTAAACGAAGGTCGTTTCATAACTATAGTTCAGAAAATCTTACTGGTTAATTCTGTCACGGTGATGAACAACCAATCACGGTTCCGATATTACGATCAAAGTCAAGAACTGGCCTGTTCATGAACTATAGACAATAACAAAAGATTAAGAGCTCATTCCAGCAACACTCTGAGCGTGTAACTGGGATTACATTCTTTATAGAATTGTATAAATAGAACCATTTTCAATAACAAATAGTTTGGCATCTTATAAATAACATCTGTTTAGATTAAAACCTCCACAAGTCATACATTTTCACGGAACGTGCCACGGATCTCGTAACCGTAGTCATGTACGTTCTTTATTATGGAGTTCAATTTGCGCGAAAGCAAACATAAAATATCTCATTACCTATTACTTAAAATTCAAACAACATAATGATTGAAATGCTTAAATTAAATGCACGGGAAACTTAGGTAAAGTCCATTCATATTATTCATTTAGCATCTTCCAAAAATCATAGACCACTGTCATATTTGATAAAAACCAAAAGTATTTACAGCTTACTGTAGAGTGTCATTTCTAATTTGTACAACGTATATAGTAAAATGTGCAACTTGTTTTGTATATTATTCTGTTTATTTCAAATTACTGTTCAACATTGGTACGTAATTAAACCAAGAAATCCAACCTTCTATACATTTTCAGAAATCATGTTTGTAAGGAAAGTAAATCGACTAAGATCCTTTAAGTCACATAACATTGTCAACAACAAAAAATGCCACTTTGAACATTTTATTACGTAGATCACAGCTCCTAGGACAAACAAAGTCTGGTCGCACTGGTCCTCTGTTGGCCTTTCGTTTCATACAACCCCCCCCCCCTCCCTAAACCGGATATAAGTTTTTCACAAACTACATCCAAGGATATTCAATGCTTTTCACTATCGAAAACCCGCAGAATAAGTGTTACTAGAGATGAATATATTTCTGAGAAGCTCAAATCTTGACTCTCAACCTCATACAAAAGCAATTTTTAGTACAAATTTGTCTAGTCAGAAAACATCCACTCTAACAAACCATCATATTTATTATTTATAGAGAACAACTTTGTTGCATATTGAAGATTGATTAAAATAGTTCAGATTAATTTAACAAACCGCTTACTTCCTCATTTACTGAAACTGTCCATGTGTTAAACCACCGTATTTCTTGTTAGTTCAGTGACTTGACTGCAGACGTTTACCAGACTGTTAACATGCAGCTCGTAAATGACGAAATTTAAATCAAAAGAAATTTTTTAATGATTGGACATCGCTCTACACCAGGAATTGCGCAACACGGAACATTTACATTCTGACAAAACCTACATTTACTACATCGTAGGAATTCATTTAATTTTGGCTGGGTGCCAGTTATCATAGCCACACAGTATAAGAGGAAAACCGACTTTTGATGGATTGTTTCTGTTCTTCTTTATTGCATATTATTGAAAATGATAATCATGAAAATTTTGCCGCATATCGTTTGACGCTGTACGATTCAATGATGAAAGTACAAAACAAAAGCCAGCAGCTATTAAGAAAAATATCTGTTCCACCCTGAATAGTTATTAGGTCGTTCTGTGGAAATCAATATTCCCGGGCTTTTATGTCTTTATTTCACATCTGCTGCTAATATATAGGTCACAATTACACGTCATTTAGCCAAGTGACCTATATATTGCAACAGAATTTCAAAAAATGACGAATATTCTGTATAATATGTAAAGACTATTTTAATAATGATTTAGAATGATTGATAATAAATTGCAAGTTATTCTTTTTCTATTTATACCTTATCTTAAATTGAATCGTCATAAATAGCCTACATTTTAGCGGTCGTGTTGTAATGTTTTTGTTTAGATTAAACCGATAATAATCACAAAAATAATGCCTTAAGCGAGTCTCATAGAATCTTATTTCCTATAACACTGAATTGTAATTTTTTTTAGAGGACAAGAGCGCTCGACGGTAGAGTTTTTGGGTGCGCTATGAGCGAGAGAAAGAGTTGCAAGTTACTCCCTCTCTTTGAAAATTCTGAAGACCCTCCTTGAAACATTGCTGGGGGTACTGACGGTGGAGTTTAAACAATTCTAAATATGTACAGTGCAAGTTTCTTGTACTTCATAAATCTGAAAGAAATGTTTGAATGACGCATTTTTAGAGTTTGACATAAATGAAATGTTAATGTGTGACTTTGGGGTGACTGCTCGAACCAAGTGGAGTTTTGTGTAGAACACGTGTACTTATAAACATCTCCGCAAGGTATTTATTTGTATGCTGATTTTAAAAATCAAATTATTCAGATAAAAGATGATTATACCTGATACCGATCAATTTTAGCCAACTATCCTCTATTTAAGAGGATAAATGTCTGAAGAACAAGCTTACTGGGTTATAAACATGGATTACTATCATATCTGTTATAGGTCAAATAGAATACAAGCCGATCATATCATACCTAATTATTACCACATATTGACATGACTGAAGTGTAACTGACATGGTGCCCCAGACAGAAGATATCCAGGGTTAATGCACTGCATTGCTTTAGTTTACATTCGCTGGGTCGAATATTACATCTTGGCATTGCGAATTATTGGCAATATCAATACATAATGACATAAGAAAGTATTTTCATAAACTGTTATCAAAACATTCTGGTACAGTTATGCGTTACGATGTACAGTTAGTGATAATTTTGTAGATTTCTTATAAAGGGAGGTAACAAATAAAACTGACCAACCATACTTTTTTGCGAATCGACAGATCCCCGGTTCGATCTCTATATCGATCAATAATTTTGATACAAATGGGTTTTTCAAAGCAGTTTCCAATGGTCTGTCATTTAGGTGGGGTGGACACACAAAGTGTCTTGTCATTCGAATGAATATGACAATAAATTAAGGCTAAGTGACTGTATAATATGTCAGAAATTCCACAGCATAGTTGTAGTATCTTTAGTAATAAAAGGGTCCAAACATTGGGATGGGACAGACATCAAACATAACCATGGCTGTCAAACCATTTTATTATAGTGAATTCCAAGTGAAAAGCACGTGCGATACCATATAAAGTGTGACCAGTGATTGGCAAAAACATATAATCAGAGCTCAGGTATGTGCGAAAATCTGGTGACCTTGAATAAGTCATCTTTACTCATAATTCAAGTCCACCCAGCTGTAAATGGGAATTGATAATCCGGGAAAAATCAATACCATTCATTCAGCTGGTAGAAAGGAAGTGAAGAAGAGTTGTCATCCTCGTAAAATATACTTTATTCATTGACCCATTTCATTATTATTATTTAAATAGTAGTTTTATTGGACGATGAAGCATTATTTACTTTGTGTCCAAGTAACCTACACACTAATACCAATACATTAAATTGGTTATTTGAAACTTGAAGATATTCTCCCACATTAGATCGGACCTTGTATGGTCTATCAAACATGTGAAATATGAACTCAAACTTTTGATCAGTAGAGAAATTCATTACGGAGAAATATTTTGATTATAAGGTTTTGAAGATTTGTAAAAGAGATTTAGAAAATTGGTTCCATCATATCCCGAATACAGATTTAAACTCCTGGAAGCATGACGAACGGCAGTATGGTTTGGACAAGATGCAAGACAACTAACGAATCATTTTGCACTATATTCTCTTCCATGAGATCACTAAGGGTTTAATTAATTCTAAACCTTACAACCCGAAGATACTCTAAGATTATTATTATGCAATGAAATATGATTTTAAAAATGTATAAAATGGCATAAAAACAGTGATGCTTATGAAAATGCGCATAATAAACCGTTATCGTGCAAGTAAAATCCAAAACTTTATTTTGGTAGTGTCAGGAGATTCGCAAAAACTTGGAATATGCTATATTTAAATATTTCGTTAGTTATGAGATGAAATGAATGGAGTTTTACGTCCTACTCTTCTGCACCTTATGGGCTAATGAAGACGGGCAACGCCATGCAGTGTGCAATGAGAGAAATTTTACCAGGACAGCGGCATTAGTCTACTCTTTTTGCGATTTCCAACTGTCGAGGGATCTTTAACGTGCACAGCCTGTAGCACACGGGGCCTCGGTTTATTGTCCCATCCGAACGACTAGACGCTTTTTCCATGTCAGTCCCTCTGACCTGCATCACTGACAAGGGGAAACCGGGCTAAAATCCGAAAGTTCATCTCGACCTTTGCCGGGATGGAACCCTGGACCTTCAGGTTAGCGAGCTAGCGTCTAACCAACTGAGCCACCGCGGCTCCCGTGAGTTATGAGACGGAGGGTAGAAACTGATACAATCAATAAATATTATTATGGACAAAATCCACCCTTATAGATACATGTTTTGTGAACAATTAAACGGTAGTAAAGACGTAAATATGGAAAGGATTATGGAACAGGCTTGGCTTTTTCCTAAAAAACATTATGTGGGAAAGCTCTTTTAACTATATCAATTATTTAATATACGATGTTAATCCCATTCATACAATCACTAGTCGTATTAAGACCATAACACCAATCACCCAGAACAACAGTTGTAGTTAAGGGACTTGAAAACTTAACAACCTTTCAATCGTTTAACCACATTACGGATACCTTAACAACCTTTCAATTTTTCAACCACATTACGGTAAATTACGGTAAGAATTTGTTTAATTCTTTTCCATACATCAGTACATTAGATCTTGTATAAGGTAAAACGAAATATTTGGCAGTATTATGGTCAAATATACATAGGCCTATCTTGAACATCTCTCTTCAGTTTACGAGTTTGTCTCTCAATTCCATTCCATGGTCGAAATGAAGCAGGTTCAGGAGGTGATGACGTTGCAATACCACTATGATAATTATTGTCAACCAACTGATATTGAACATTATTATCTTGGACAGTTACACTTCGAGTATTCAATTCATATTTAATGACCCCAATCCAGCGAGTGAGATCGCCAAAGATCGAATTCGAATTCGAACTAAACAAAACATTTTTATGTTCAATATGCTGTTATAGTCGGGGGTAGTAAACAGTTGAATACAACAATAAATGAGTATACTTCAAAAGAAATCTGTTGTTGTAGTTTGACTGAGGTGGAACTTGCTGGGAAGTAGTTATGCCTACAATATATTTTCAGATACCGTATCAAATCCTGATATTGGTTTTGATCTAAGCTATAGCAATGGATTCCGTATTTCAAGCAATACGTGGTAGTAAGATAGAATTAATGATATCCTGTGAAGATCTTGTGGATCTCGACCTATTCACGAAGACTGATCCTATTTGTGTCCTCTCTATGAAACAATTTGGCCAATGGCAAGAATTTGGTCGAACTGAGGCTATTCGAGAATCATTAAACCCAAGGGTAAGAATGAATACTGTGTATAGTACTGCAGCATTGATACATTATCGCAACTTGTTCCGAAAAGAAATATCATACAAAACATAGCTAAGTACATAATTATGGAACCATGACATAAACAATACAACAGATTTCTCCAGCGTGTAGAACAGATAGCAAAGCCGCAAAACGCCAACACACAAGCACTGGTGAATCTGAGCTTATCAAGACATAGTTTTGATAAATGGATATTTATCATTTCAGTTTACCGATTCGTTTATTTTGGATATAGAACCCGGCATTAAACAACAACTATTGTTTTCTATCTATGATATAGACAATCGGTATGTAGATAAAAATAAATAAAACGACGATAAAAACAGTATAGTAATTTTATAATAGCAAATCTTTGGTAATCCAACTTTGTATTTACAGAAAGTGGATCTCCTAGTGAAAACCGTTAAATTCTATTACATCTGTATACCGTTTCCATATTAAATGTATGTGATAAAAGTATTACGTTTGTTTTTTAGGTCAACTGATCTACGGCATCACGACCACGTAGGGAATGTTGAGATAGATTTAGAATCATTGATAGATCTATCTACACCAGTACATTCTGTCACAAGAACCATAAGAATTTATGGTCAGTATCTCTACTATTAAAAAAATATATGTCTTTTGCATACTCACTTTAACCATGGAAACATATTATTGCTTCACTAAAAAATTTTCAAGCTTTTTTATTGAATAGCCAAAATTAAATCTCTTTGAAGGTGATCCAAAATCAAGAGGCCTCCTTACCGTTACAACCGAATTGGTTAAAGAAAGTCAGAATAAGGCACAACTACATATACAGGGACACCATTTGGACAAACGGGGAATGCTTGCTAATAGACACGTGAGTTTAATTTGTTTGAACGAATCATAGTCTTATATTCTTATCTGTTTGGGAATTTAGATAGTAAAGCACCTCTGAAATAGCTATGATGGCACCATGGCATAAGTAGGGTTATCTAAGCATTAGTTACATTCTATAGCCTGACACCTTACACAACATTATCATGAACCTATATTCATTTATTGGCTTATACAATGCGGTTGTTAATGTTGAATTGCACTGTATCCCTTCTAAACTTGTTTTTATTGCTGTGTTTAGCCTGATTGTTACCTTGAAATTGGTCGAGAAATCAACAGCATAAAATTCCAACCAGTTTTTAGAACAGAAGTTATATATAAGTCCAGAAATCCAAAGTGAGTTTTTTATGGCATGTCACATTTACTGAAATCAGTTTCTATAACATGTTCAGGGAGTTCGCTTACTATAATCATGCAAGATAATACTGAAATTTTTTTTTAAATTAATCATTTAGTTGCTCACCATACCATACTGTTTTTACTACACTTAAAGATTATGGAACGAAAATTCGTTAGGTCTACATGATTGGCGAAATACAATGCCACCGAACGTGTTACGTTTCTTTGAAACTCATATCATGCATGCTCTCTGTATCTTGTACTCTATCAATATCATATTTTAATGACAGTTGGAGACCAATAGAACTGAGTATACAGAAACTGTGTAATAACAACTGGAATAGAAGACTACAGTTTTCATGTTGGCATACATCTTATGGGTTGGTGTTTAAGTGTAAATAAATTATTATTACTGTGCACTGCCCTACGTAAGGAATAAGACACAATTCGCACATGTAAGTCAAGTCTGGACTGTCATGGAAAACATTCCATCAAAAAGAATAAGATGTTAAACCTACTGAGTAAATGTAGAAAATATGTTTGTAAATGTTACAAATTAAGCATTGGGAAATGTCGTCGGTTGAAGCAGAACTACGATTTTATTGGTAATTTGCATCATTGTTGATTATGAATTAACGCTTTAAAGGCATATCATTTATTTTTTCGATCATTTTCAGTGGAGATGTCAAGACTACTTATAGAATGATAGGATGTTACACTACAACTTTAAATGAATTGGTCAATTTGAAAAGGTATGATTTTTATGTCATTTTCAATCAGAAAACCCTAGACTTTTTCGGGCAAGTTAGTCGATAGAAAAAATAAGTGATCCTCAGTGCATCAAGAGACCCATGTCGAACAATTTGGACTTTATTGTATGACATATTGGAATGACGAAAACAGTTGAAATTGATGAGCGAATGTTTTTCTAATTCTCAACGTATATATGATCTGCGAAATATATACAAGAGGCACGAAGTAACTTGAAAATGAAATGCTTAAAACATACAACGATTGGAACTAAAGAAAAATTACAAGAATACAAAGCGCTTAGCAATATCTTTAATTATATACAAACAATATCACTGAGAATGATTTGTTATTGTAAAACAATATCACAAGAAGAAACAAAAAGATGATAACATACAATGATAAAAACATCTCAGAAATAAAACATTAACAATGAACTCAAAATTGCTTATTAGGAATTTGTTTCAAACCTTTACAATACAACCATGAATTTTGTTTTATGTTACAGGGATGGTCATTATGCTTCTGTTCATCTGATTTGTCCAAAAAAACAAGCTAAAAGAAAGAAAGCGGTACATTCTGGAAGTTTAAGGTTTTATCAACATAGAGTTGAGATGAATTATTCTTTGTTGGATTACATTAGAGGAGGGTGTCAACTCAGGCTAGTCTTAGCTTTAGATTTTACGGTACGAAGTATTATTTATTCCCATACTCACAAGCCTAGATTATAAGTCGAAATAGATGATAAAGATCGATCGATTTTATTAGTTTTAAATCATAATTTTCCACAAATAGACAATTTTGGTCATAATTTGGACGAAATAGACACAATCCTTAACGTGCATTCAGAGTAGGTACTAGTGGTTTTCTATTTGCGTACAACTTTTTATGATATCATAGTCATTAAACAAAATACAAAGCCTGAATTTATGCCCTGAAACTGTTATGTTGAGACTGTGAAGGCGCTGTCAAGGGAATCAAGAATGGAAAGCACTCCGAATAAGATAGGCCTTTTTTTATTATTATTTTATCAGCCTTCAATTACGTTTAAGTTCAATGTATAATATTTGATTTCTCTTTAGGCTTCCAATGGTAATATATCCGATAAATTATCTCTTCACAATATTACAGATTTAAGAGTAGGTATAAATATAAATGGATCTTTAATCACGGTATTGATTGTCACTTTCCATGCGATGCCGTACCATTGCCTTCGGACCTGAAACTACTTCACTATGATTATTTCCATTATTTTTCAATATATCTAAGGCATTGCAAATACAAAGTTCGGAGAAATCAAAATTCCTCTCCTGGAAAAAATCAAATTTTAAACTTGTGTTTTTGACTCGACAGAATATTAACTTTTTTTTTTTTTTTTGCCACCAGTAAATATTAACTTCCGGTAAATTTCATGTCTAAATTTCGTCTTTATATATTTCAGAGTAACCAATATTTAAATGCAATAGAAAGCTTGGGTGCAATGATAGCGCGATATGATGTAGAGCAGAGAATTTGTGTCCTGGGGTTTGGCGCTAAGAAATCTTCATCTAAAATACCGTCCCACTGTTTTTCGCTGGTAGATCAAGGCAGTGATATTTGGATCAAGGGCATTCGAGTAAGTTTTTCTGTACTATGTACGTCCTTAATTATATTGACCAATAAGCGGTTTTGTAACATATTTTGCAGTAGAAATTCAAAATCGGCGACCAACCACCTCAAAATTAAGTATTTCTTTGTCAAAATGAACAAAATCATTAAAATTGTACATAAAAAAAGTTTGGCTTCGAAAGAAAGGAGAAATTTTAACGTTGTTAGTTAAAATATCGTTACAGTAACTTCACAAACACGAGACAGTATCATAACGAAACAAGCACACTTCTTTGATAAAATTATAAACTCATAACGTGTCGACACAATTTCAGATGAAATAATAAAGAATGAGAGATTAACAGGTTACCGATTGCCAGTTGAACTTCAGGAAACGGTGTTGAAAAATCATTTGTTTGTATTTTATATTTAGGAGGTAATAAATGTGTATAAAAGTACCATACCAACGCTAGTGTTCTCGGGACCAACCTATTTAACTCCTATAATAGACCGAGTTCTAAAACTTATAGAAAAAAACATCAACCAAAACAATCAGAAATATTACGCTCTCATGATTGTAACAGTAAGTCATTTTAACCTTTCTTCCTTAGGTACAGTTATAGGAAAAAAAAAAACAGCAATCCTAAAACAGTGGTACTAATAAGGTTCTCAGAAACAGGTTTAGACAGTTGAGTCAAACGGCCACGTTTTAAGACTCTTGTTGATAATCAAACTTTTTGCTCAGCCTACACTACCAGACATGGTTGTAGACATGGCTTTCAATTTACCCCGATACACTTCCATTTATCTCTTAAAGACAATATATAATTTCGAGTAGACAAATTTGTCTCTCAGAAGAACTACAAGATAAGATAGGCGGCGCTCTTCTTAGTTTCCCTAGCAATAAATGCCGTTCACCGAGTATACGCATCGACATTGACATTATCATTCAATTTGGCATGTTTGCCTATGCATTATTATTGTCATTCATCGCGTATGTTATATTTTGAAGGATGGAGTGATAAATGACATTGATTCAACTATAGTGAAGCTTATAGAAGCTAGTTCGCTCCCTTTATCAGTACTCTTTATTGGTGTTGGCCCTGCAGACTTTACAATAATGGTAAGTCAAACAGTTTTAACAAACATGACTTTACTCAGCATCCTAGTTCCATTCAAAATGTTAAATGAAATTTGTTTCGATAAGCATATGAGATGTTCCATAAGAAAGCAATTACTTATATAGCAATATTGACCATCTCAAAATTCAAAATGTACAAAGAGTCTGAATGATGGTAAAAGTGACATCTTGAGGTGTTAAATTATATCCATAATTTAGCGACTAAGGTAGTTAGGTTATCTGCAATGGTTACAATTTTAATAATTTAATAAAAAAAAAAAAGAAATAGAAGGCGCCTTGATTCAGTATCTTTATTCTATGCCATTGGGTAAATGGGATGCTAGTATCAGATCGAGTTTTAATTCCTGTAACCTTAATGATATTTTCAGGAACAGTTCCATGTTGATTTAAACTCACCTTTAAGAGATAAGCACAACAAACAGAAAGCGGTTAGAAGCAACACATATTTTGCTGCTTTACGGCGTGATTTTACAGCTCTTGGTAGTAGTTCGAAAGTGGTAAGATTGATATAATTTACTTTCTTCTGTGAACAAAAGATGGGAGACGGACGCGCTGCAGCACTATCCGAAAGACTTTCTTCGAATATGAAAACCAACGTTTTCAGTAGCGGAGCATTTTAACCAGTAGCAATAATTCAGCATAAACTAAAATTATAAATATTATTCTAGGTTCAGGAAGCACTAGCAGCATTATCAACACAGTGTGTACAATACATGAAATCTCAGAACATTGAGCCTGGAAAACCACGTCTCATTAAAACAGATCCACAGAATAACTGGATAACTCCGACATCTCTACTAGAAACAGACGAGATTGATGCCTTTTCTACAATGCAATCATCACGGTCTTTGGCCTCACTGCGGTCATCTAGACAAAGTCTTCTTTCAAACGCAGGTAAGAGTTACGGAATTGATCGAGACAACCCTAACTATAACTAGGGAACGGTAGTGTGGGTTCCTTGTATGAATATTACATAAATACTGTTTTTTTAATTTCATCAACTACGTTTTCTAGCAATCGAGGACAAACATACATTGGAAGCCGCGGTGACTTAGTGCGTTGCCCGTCTTCACTAGCCCATACGATGCAGAAGAGTAAAACTCCATTCATTTCATTTTCCAAGCGAAAACGAAATGGTACAGTGTCCCAAAATTCACAAAGAAAAGAGAAACATATTTTGAACCAATTTTAATCGCAAATTATCCGATAGTTAAAACCAATCATTTACTTACAAGGAAGACTAGGATTTAGTTACTTTGATCCGTTTAACTTTACGAGGGAACTGGAATTAAATATCAGGAATTGATGTCAATCGAGATTAAACCAACTTCATTGTTCCAATTTGTATTCGTAACGTTTTAAATTCCAGTCCTAAGGGAATTTAAGCTGAAAGTAATGTTAAGTGAAAATGTCATTGCAATCCCCAGCGATTCCAACGCCAATATCATTTTTATTTCTCATACGTTTTCGGTTTGAAAGGAAAACCTGCCTCAGATTAAAAAGCATTAAATGTTGCGTTCGTGACAACCGTAATGATTTGTAAACCCGAGGTATTGAATGATTTTATAACAAATTAATGAAGACGCGCGTTTTTCATTTGTTTTTTATGTGTTCAAACCAATAATTGATGGTGTTTCTCATTTCATTTCATTACGTTTGTGATCATGGTTGTAACAGACTAGAATACTTAATCCTCGATTATTCTAAAGATTTGGATATTTAGTAGGCCCTACATGGTTAAGTATTGTTCGAGGTAATGGAACGCCGAGAGGCCCCATAGAAGCTTATTTTCAATTTAAAATAAGAAATAAGCGGCGTGAAGCTACAACAAGCGCCAATATACACCATAACAAACTTCACAATCTGTGTAATGATATATATTCACCAAATTTTACAATCTTTGCACCGATATACACCATTACAAACCTTATAATATGTGTACCCATACATACTTCACGAAACCTTATAATCTGTGTACAAATATAGACTACATCCAGCGATACAATCTGTGTACCAATATACACTTAGACCCAACGTTACAATCGTCAAAAGCCAAAGCCAAGCAATATAATAATCAATGTACCGATATATACTTCAAAGCAACGTTACAATCTGTGTACCAATATAAACTACATCAAGCGATACAATCTGTCTACGGATATACACTTGACCAAACTTTACGATCTGTGTACGAATATATAAATTTACAAATTTTACAATCTGTTCACAAAAAAAAAATTATATCAAACGATACAATCTGTCTACCGAATATAGATTACATCAAACGATACAATCTGTCTACCGAATATAGATTACACCAAACGATACAATCTGTATATCGATTTACACTGCACAAAACGTCTTTTCATATTGTGAATCGTTCCTTTTATATATTTTCTATCAGATCAATTGATAGATGAATAACAGATACTGTAATGGCATATCACGATATAACCATATTGCGCAATGCCTTGACTTGTCTCGATTTTCTAGCATAAATGAGAAAATTACTTATCATAAATAGCTACAATAAAAAATGAAGTAAATTAATACTTTAGAACAAGTTTTTGAGACGAGAATTTAAACCAATGTAACTGATACATGACGATTCAAATTAATGCAGCACTGAAGTTTATCCCAATGCATGCAATGGATGACCCTATAAACATAGCTATGGCATCATCTTTGCCGTCACATGATTTTTGATATTGTTTTAGATGATTCACGGTGCACCCTTCGTGGTTAATTGTATATAGTTTCAACCTATTTTCATATTTTCACAAAATCTTCACACATGCAGATACATGATCAACGGGTAGTTTGTGTGGAGATTTGGGCTTTGAAACATTGAAAATAACGTCCTCACCAACGATCTTAAAACATTAATTCAAATATTCTTTTCTCATCGAAATTGGAGTATCTGATCTACATGCAGTGATAATAATTATTCATTGGTTGGTGTAAATATCCTTGCATTTTGTATTTTTCTAGGTCCAACGTGTCCAACTTGTGGTTCGGTGGTACAGCAAACAGAACATTTGTATATACACAGATCACAAAGTGCAGATGCCTTGCTTAATACTATATGAGAAACATTTGTTTAGCAATTCAGATACTTATTCAAACTAACTCCCTACCATATAGAATTGACACAGACAAAGCCAAGGTACAGTCATTTCACCAAGGCAGATGTAACCGTGACAAGAGGACCAAGTATGATGTGTGCTATCACAAGCTTTTTCTGGTAGACAACAAAACAAAAGCTGTGATTAAATAAAATTTTAAATCAAGGAAAATGATCGCTGTTTATTATTTCATCATTGCAAATTAACCATTGTTATTTGTTCAAGTGAAGTTGGTGAAAACTTTTATTCATTAGTTTTGTTTTACGATCAATGCAAACAAGACAGTGTGGCTCTTTAAACATGTTACGACAGGATAAATTATCAGTGCGCAATTTGTCAAGAAAAGCAAAACCACAAACATTTCCGAGTTGGGATATATGCCAATTATGGTTTTGTAGGAAAACAGTGTGAGTGATGACTAAACTCACATAAGACAGTCCTTCATGGAGAGCATTATGTTCTCAATTATAAGTTTTTGTTCTTGAAGATTGAATCTAATTATCCAGATGTCTAGGTCGGATTGAACCGTTTGTATTTTATATTCTTTATGAATGCTATGATTTTCTCGGTAGTATACCCTACTGTTTGATATTGTTACAAATATACCAACGCTATGATGGAAAAAAAAATATCAAAATTAGTTGACTGGGACTGATATGAAAATTGAATTTTATGATTATTGACAGAAAAATATTTTTGGGCTTTTCATTTAACACATGAATTTGTCTGATGCATTGATACAAAACCATAGTCAACAGTTCAATATACTGGAACAACCATACGAAGACATCGTTTAGGACTGAATAATTATGCAATGGAGATGTTAAAAATAAAATGTTTTGCCAACATAAATAACGAACTGGTCCGTCACATCGAGGATCTTGATGAACATGCGTATGAATAGCTCATGCACATGGGATATATAAATTCAGCGAAATAAAGAAATCTGCGAACATCTATGTTGAGGACGAAGGGTTTCATAGTTACTGCGATGCCATTTAGCAACCGGGCACTTCGTACCACCAATGCTAATAAATTATATAAGAAGAATAGCTGACATTCTGCTAATACTGAATGTACTCCAAATGATGGTCGTATGTCACTTAAATGATTCATACGATTAGGAAGTTTATTAAGTTACTTTTTTTATTCACATCGTTTTAATATTGAAACATATTGTTTTAAAATAAATAGTATCATGTGTACAATACTTCCTTTCCTGGTGCTTCCATTGTGTCATTTGGTTGTCATAACCAAATGTTATGTTATTATTTTATAGTTATTACACGTATTCATAATTATCACTCGATTGTGGTAGGATGAGGTAAGATTACTTGATTTAAAGAGAGTTCAGATGTGAATTCTGCCTATATTGGATTCTGAATAAACGAAGTTAAAATAATCATCTCTACTTTTTAACGAACTTATGGTCACCACACTGGTCACTCGATTCGTACCATTATAGAGGAGAAAAACCAACCCGAACTCCATTCAAAACAATATCTCCGTAGCATTAAAAGCAAAACTCTTTCAGAAATTGAGAACCGGAACACAACCCTCGTTCCGACAAACTCTAATCAATCATTCGGATCATGGCCGTGCAGATCTACAAGATGTAGAACCTGCGAACATATTTTAACAACCAATCCCTTCTCTAATAAACATAATGGTAAACAATTCACTATTAACGGTGAGCTTTCCTGTACCAGCACAAATATTATTTACCTAATATCATGCGACAAATGCCATTTACAATACGTTGGCGAAACTCAAAACTCTTTGAGAGAAAGAATTAACGGTCATCGTTTCGACATCTACCATCACCTGGATAAACCTATTGAGAACCATTTCAATTCTTTCAACACCGACACAGAAGATTAAATATACAGTTTGATTCTCAAATAATCCCATTTGTTGCTCCATTCAATAACATTTCTTGCCAAGCATCCCGAATTATCAAAAGATACTATACCGAATTACAAAATAAATTTCCCACTGTTTTTAAAAAAAAAAATAGTCATAGCTTATTCAATAAATAAAAGTCTACAAGA
Organism: Nipponacmea schrenckii; assembly: GCA_030562195.1. Classification (NCBI taxonomy): domain Eukaryota; kingdom Metazoa; phylum Mollusca; class Gastropoda; family Lottiidae; genus Nipponacmea; species Nipponacmea schrenckii. Next base: position 32,745,841 of record JAUJPP010000003.1, on the reverse strand, counting down.
TATACTTGTTCGTGGTAGATTTGACTCTATCAATAATGTAGAACGACCCAACAGAAACTAATGTTCTCATTTTATTAACTATCTTTGTACTTTATAATATATATTAGTATGAACGACTTAATTTCCTTTAGTTGTAGCCATTAATCAACTTTCTTCATTATTCCAGAAAATTTGAAGCTGTCCTTTTGATCCTGTACTTTCCATAAAAAATTTTTAATAATGTTTTAATTATTTCCCTAAATGTAAATTATAAGTATTATAAATTCCTTAATTGGGTCCAAGATTTTTTATATGATATTGATGATTTTGTTTTATTTAGTTCATTACACATAACCACACAATTATTGTAAACATAACTTTAACCCTGTGCCAGAGCCTTATATTGAATAGTAACTTGTTACTTTTCAATCACCCTAATCTCTACAATCCCAAGTGGTATTCTTTGGTGTTGTTTGGTTAACAATCAACTATATTTATTTCAAATAATTGATACCAACAAAGGGAATAGATCGAGTTTTCCTTATAATTTAAATTCTAAAAGAAGAAATGACCATAATTTGTATATCGTTTTTGAGTTATCAGAGAATTTAACCGGGAAAACGGGAAATTGAATAGGTATTAAAAGACCTACCTTCATTAGAATATTTGTAACCAGTCTGTAATTGGAGGGGGATGTTTTTGCTTTTTGCTACACCGCGGCTTGTCACTTTTTTTCGAATCGGAATCTTCACTGACGACACCATAATATATGATATATGGTTATCACTGTTTGGAATAATATCATGTGCAGAATAGCCTTTTGGCTTGGTTATCGATGGGGAAGTTCTGCACTTCCGGGATTCTTGGAATCGACGGGATGTTCAATAATTCAATTCAAAAAGTTCATGCAGGCAGAATCAAAATGGCCAACATTGTATTTACATTTAGATATAGCCTTAACCTTCAGTATTCGTGTGATCGGGTGAGTTCGACAATCAGTCAGATTACTTATAAGAAAAAACTATTGCTACAGAACTCACTATAACATTGCTTAATCATGTTCTAACACGAACTATTCATAATTTTTTCACTCCTAAAATCAAAATAGCCACCCTTGTATTTACATTTAGATGGATATAGCCCCGACCGTCAATTTTCGTGTGATCAGGTGCGTTCGACAATCAGTGCTATAGTAAAGTTCTTCTTATCAGAAAAAGCTCTTGCTACAGAGCTCGTTATAACATTGCTACAGAACTCGCTATAATATTGCTACAGGATTCGCTATAACATTGCTACAGAACCCGCTATAACATTGCTTGAAACATGTTCTAACACAGTCTGTTCATAGTTTTGCCACTGCTAACAGATTTTTACAAAACTTAAAATGTTTCCGTGCTGAAAAACATGTACGGATGCTATTTCAAAATCCAAAGACTGAATTTGTGGGACTTGCAGGCATGGAGTGTAAATAGTAAAGCATAGGGCATTATTTGTCTATATTATGCATATTTGGTGTCAGGAATAAAATTGAAATTTGGTTACTGTATCACATACTAGAATTTATTGGGTATTAAGAAGTCATTGATCTAATCCTTGTATCCATGATTTATTGAAAGTCGTCACACTGGGGCTTCCAGCACGACTTAATCGAAAGAAAAACCTTTCTTCAAATTACCAGTTCTGAGAAAATTACCCCCAGTTGGAAAATTCTATTAAATTCTAATTTCTTTCTCATAAATGTTTTAACGTTTAGAAACGAAATTTCAACTAAACATTAGAGACAAGTTGATGTAAGGACCCATATGGCTTGTCTTGTAATCACCAAAATATCATGTTGGAAGTTTGGCTGAAGTATAATTGGCAGTTGGAAATTTGCCTTCTTGGTGTCTACGGTAATCATTGAAAAAATCAAACAGAATACAAAATATTTACATAAACAGGAATCTGAGAGAAGCTGGATTTTCAAAGACATCGAACGACTGGCAGCATGTCGGCAAATCAGAGCAATTGCTGAACTCTGTCAACCTGTGTGCACCAACGACTGAACAATCTGATCGTGTTGTTTCTATAAAATGTTAGATCCGAGCTTTAGGAAACCTGGACAGTCCAAATGATCCGAAAGGTTAAAGACCATGTTGGTTTTGTTATCGAGTCAAATATAGTTGTCATAAATTAAAATTGAAAGCAATGAAAATTATCATTTGGTTGCAGTTTATAATGGCAAATAGATAACGTTGACGTTTCTGTTTGTTTGATTTACTACGTGATGACAATTATGTTCGGTTTTTCGCAGAGATGAACAGTTTCATCTGCATGCAAACAATATGTTAATCTGATTTATTATTCCCCTTTTATGTTATACAAAAAGCGTTTGTGTGTTTCAGAGCGATTTTCTCGTGCTATAAATATAGCTTGCCAGGCAAGGTAACATACGCCCACTGGCAGCCTTGAATTTGAATAATATATTGAGCAATAATTAAATAACATTCACTGAATATTGAACCCAATGGCAAAAACTGTCAAATCGAAAAATCGTCAAATTCAAACTTGACCACCATCTTATCTTTTTCAATACTCATACCAAGTTTCATCAAATCTTTTACAAAATTGTAGCTTCTTTTGCACACAATATTGTTTGATACAATTTTACTAAGTCAAGGGCAATAACTAAAACTTGACTACTGTCTTATCAATTCTAACGGTCCATAAAAATCCTTTGAAAACTTAAGCTTCTTATTGCAACCACAATAGAATTTTGACGCAATTTAACTAAGGCAAGGGCAATAACTCAAAACCTTTCATTAAAAAATTGTCAAATTCAAACTTTAGGTCTAATCAATTCCAATGCTCACACCAAGTTTCATCAAATCCTTTGAAAATTGTAGCTGACGTGATGTTACTAAGTCAAGGGCAATAACTCAAAAACTCTTCGTCGAAAAATCGTCAAATTCGCACTTGACCGCCGTCTGATCAATTCCAATGCTCACACAAAGTTTCATCCAATTTCTATGCTCACACCAAGTTTCATTCAAATCCATTGAAAATTGTAGCTTCTATTGTGTCTACAACAAATGTTGACGGACCGACAGACCGACGGACAGGGGCGACGACAATATGTTGGCGTATAAAAATGATTGTGTGTTTTTGAGTTTTGGAACAATTGTTGTAAATAACAAACGCAAATTATTTCAAAACACCTTAACACTTTTCGTAAGGAAATATAAGGCAAAAGTAATAAAACAATAACATGTCATCGATATGTAAAAAAATATATATGGATATCATGTGGAATACGAATAAAATGAACTGTTTGTCCCACAATAGCTAATATTAGATGAAGTCAAAAACAAAGCACATCAAAAGTATCACAGAATATGAGTTGTCTTATGACTTACTAAATTCAGCCTAAAGATAACAAGAAAACCGTAATGACTTACGTAAAAAGACAGCCCGAATACGTAGAAAATCGCGAATGGCATTTTATTGGCGCTAATAAACCAATTAGACATTTTTGTTGCCTCAATCATTGTATGAATGAAACAGCATCGCTTTTACATTATTAGTGAATTTTCATTTTGACCAACGTCATTAAAAACGTCTTTTCACAAGCACTCGAGGCAGAACGTGCCGTTTTAGCTAAGTAGCCTTTAAGGACAGGCTTACACCAACTTAGATGAATAAAGTTACTGTGGTCTAGCAGCAACAGTACAACAAACTGTGTGTATAGCGAAGGAAAAAGATGCTACTTAGTTCTCTACCCTTTTGTTTTGTATGCACACTGGAGTTTTAAATTCCAAATTCAGATATACATGCAAAATTGAGTACCTGTCAATGGGTGCGCCTTTGGTAAACCATTCTATCATTAACCAGAAAGGTTAATGCTTGCAAGAACAACCACTGTTACCAATATTTTAGATGTGTGTTTAAATTATGATTTTGAACAACTAATATTCTCGTGTGGTATTTGGAACCAAGTCGGTGTGCAAAGGTGACTTTCTCATTTGAAAGAAGATTCGCTCCAGGTGATAAAACTTACCGCTAGATATTTGAAAGAAGACTTACTGTAATGAGATAAATGTAGAGAAAATTGGCCCCGGGCCATTAGTCTCACAAACCCTTACTGTTTTCTGACATTTATAGCACCGGTGTCTTGGTTTGTTATGACGTTAGGCAATGGCATTAGTTACGAATAAACGAGGTTCTACTCTCTACATTTCTGACTTGAAATGAACATACTAAAGCAAACGATAGATTTTTCCATGTTTGTTTGGTGAAAATGTCGTTGATGTTTCCGTCGAAGAAACGTGTATCAAGCTGGGACAATCATCTTAGGCAATATAATTAATATTATTAACAATCAGTGGCAACAACTTTGGAAACTTAAAAAGAATAAAAGGCAGAGTTGTACTTTAATCAAACACAAGAAAACTGAAAATAAAACGTCATAAACAAACTGTCTATACATCTTAATAACCGTGATTCAATGAAACTAAAGAGCTGACAAGGTTTCAAGTCTCTAATGGATTCATTAAAAACGTAAAAAAGCAATAGAAAAAGATCTTATTTGGATTTATAATATATAAAAAAAATCCAATCGAAAGCAGCCTTAAACACAGAAATGAAATGAAATGAATGGAGTTTTACGTCCTACTCTTCTGCACCTTATGGGCTAATGAAGACGGGCAACGCCATGCAGTGTGCAATGAGGGAAATTTTGCCAGGACAGCGGCATTAGCCTACTCTTTTTGCGATTTCAAACTGTCAGGGTTTTAACAGGCAAGCCTGTCAATACGAGGTCTACTTTAATCTGATTCCAATGAACACTAAAGACGATAGTTTTCCATGTCTCCTGAATGCGATTCATTGAAAAACGTAAAAAAGCAATAGAAAAAGATCTTGTTCGGATTTATAATATATAAAAAATAACCCAATCGAAAGCAGTCTTAAACACCCAGTGACCTTCAATGCAATACACCCTAATGAAAACACGGTGAAAACATACGTCTCATCTCACAACATCTTCGTGAGATAGAAAACCAATACGGTACAACAGAGGCCGTATGGACAATTATTTGCAAAACTGAGTGAATATGTTGACAAAACGTATTATATTATGACCATTACCATAGCAACTTGCAAACTGAACCTCAAATGATTGTTTCTAGAGCATAATATCCAAAATGGTTATTAACTATATATAATTCGCTTAAACCTATTGTAGGACTGTTTTTTAAATGAAGAATTCATATAAAATACATTCTCTAAACCTCAGAACAACTGATTTTTTGTCATTTCTTTACTCGGTCTTTGGTATATCTTCATCCTTCATAACCGAAATCTGGCACCAAAAAGTTCAATGGACTATTAACACCTATATGTGAACAGGACAAACCATGGGTTGTTTCTCAACGGTACCAAACTATCCAATTAATCCAGAACCCAACCACCAACAATTTGCAATACAATATTTAGGTTTTTAGTATACAGAATTTATTTAACCTGTTACTTTCAATGGCTACATTTCTGAATATAAAAAATCCCTTAACCGTGTGACAGGGTCAGGAAATTAAGAAATCAAAAATTGTATAATATCTGATTAATTTGGTTGTACAAAGGAAGGGTATAAAACCCAAATTCACCTGTTTTTTTGCGGAATGTAGACATCCTACAGAAATATGTTCAACTAGATTGAATCTTTCAACACAATCATTTGTAACTTGTTACTTACAGGCTCTTGGAATGTAACTGCCAGCGTTATATTATGATTATAAACATACTACTTTACGTTGTTTGTAAATTATGGTTGTTTTAAAAGTGGATCTACTTGACATAATTTGTCTACTATAAGTAGGCTAGCTTGTGCTTGGGAATAATGTTGTAAGGATTTTGTTGGGTGACTGTGCTTTGGCTTTGAAGCAAGGTGTCAATATGGTTTCATCGTATATTGAACGTTCGAATAATGCTTTACTGGATTTATTATCTTGACTTACATGGAATTACACCTTAAATGTATATTTATATATATATATACATTCCATTCATTGACTTTTGTTTTGTTCTGTGAAACGCGAAGAAAAAATCTTTAGAAATTATCATTCAGCGTTGACCTACATTCAGGTATGGATTTATTCTATCTTTTCAAGCATTTTTTTTCATATTTTGAAATTTTTGTGTCTATTAGTAGAACTAGGGTAGTTCTGTTATTATTAAAAATATATCATCCATCTTGAAGACGTAGTTAATCTTCGTGTAACCACGGGTCCAAATCAAAACAGATTTCAGACAAACAGGCTTAGAAACCATGTGTGCATTGTTCTATTCTATGTATAATTCACCTGATACACGATAAATAATTTAGGACTAGTTTTATGACTGTCTTCTAAGTTATCCCATGACAAAAGCTTTGACATTTGAAAATATAAATTTGGCTTAAGGAGAAAGGGATGGTGTGATCTTTCCAAATATACAGCTCACGACAGATCAAATAATTGTGAAATTGGCCTCGATTGGCTGGGTGATTTTTTCTGAAAAACAACACTGATCAAATCGCCAAAATAAAAATATGCTCTACTCTTAGGCTATTAATTGATATAGAAAATAACACGACCATGGTGAAATTTATACCAAGACAGTGGCATCAGTTTCCCTTTAACCAGCTGCTAAGGAAGCTGAGGCACATCAGGCTTGGTTTAATTGTACCAATTGAACTAAACACTGTTTCAAAGTTTGCTTATCATTAACCAATTACCAACTAGCCAAGCTAAAACTCCTGTAGATTCCTAGTAAGATAATTTTCTTGTCTTGTGGGTTGTCTAGAATCGAAGTATTTTATTTGTAATAATTGTAGGACACACCTAAGAAACCTTTTAAATAGTCAATAATATGAATTATTATACTTCCAATAGTTTTATCTGATTTTCAATAATGTCTTGAAATGATGCAATCAATTAATTTAAAGTTCATGTTAAGATTAGTGCAACCACATGAATGAAATTGAAAGGTTTAATAAGTGTCAGCGAACTTTGATTTTTTCTAATTACATATTTTTTTTTATAAATTTAAAACGTTGTCCACAGATTGATTGAAGTTAATGCAAATGGATTTTTTTTACATTTTTTTTTTTTTTTGCCTTTTTTGTATACTCATTAACATTGTTATTACTGTTTATTACACTGTGTTTAGTTAAATTCCATTTTTTTAGCAGAGTTCTTAGTGAAAGAATATACAGGCTGTGTTCACCCTTGTGACCTGGAAGATGTTCTTCACCTTTCTATTTAGCCCATGGGAAATTGGGAAGTTTGGTAAGAGATTTTTGAATAAATAAGTATAGGGGAGCAGATGTTTATTCAAGACATTTTTTGGTGATGTTTTTATTTTAAAGGGCGGGCAGGTGGGCAAATAGTAGTTATAGTATAGATTTCTGAAAGCTTGAACCGAAGCAGGGATGTGCCAGAAATCTATATGTACCAGTACAAGTTAAACAAGCACGGATCACTTGGAAAGATTATTTTGTATGAGAGCAAGATTACAGCATATATTCAAGAGCCAGTTTATCAATTAATTTCCAGGAATATTTGATTCACCAAAATGTGCAGGTCTAGATTGTATCCAATACTTCACATAGAAGTTGAATCAGTCTGAATCTGTTGGGTTATCTTCTTCTGTTAATCTTTGTGAAATGTTTTCATTTGGTCCAGAATGAATTAAAAACAGTAACATCTACTGAGCTCTAATGAACTGAAGAGGACAAATATCTTTAATAAGCATCCATGTTTTGTCTTGAAAAATAACAACATTATTGAGAGCTTTCTCTATTTCAAAATAGATGGTTTATTAAACAAAGAAGTAGGCTTAAAGAACTGTTAAACTCATTAGGTGATTCCAATAACTAAATAGATCTTATCATCAGTCATTAATCTGTAAACAAATCATGTATATCTTACTTTTTTAAGTGATTGTTTTTTTTTGTGTTTGGCCTTGTTCCACAGGTTACCAGACTTGTTGTAGGCAATTTACTATCAGCTTTGTTGATTGAAATTAATATAAAATATATTACTTCCTATACAACTCTTCTTAATTAAAACACAACTTATACTTGACTTTGACAATGCTATTTAATATTTTACTTAGCCAATCTTGAGGATCCGTCAATGGCAAATAAAAAACACAAGTATAGATATATATAAACACAATTATTACCGATAGATGGTATAGAAGTAATAGTCGAGGTAAGGGTTCAAACACAATGTAAACACAATTGGCTTCTTCTGTTGTCTACTGTATCCATAATCCCTTCGGCTTTTAGATACTATCCTGACCTATGCTGTTATAGGCCCTAAATCACTGGGTGGACTGTGGAGCAAGAGATATAAATTTCTCTTGACACTGGACAAAATTAAAAAGTAAATCTTGAGTTTAAAAGGGGAATAAAAAGGGGTTTACATGCTTCTGATATGACATATCAGCCATGATGGGAAATAAAATGATTTTATTTCTATGAAAAAAATGAATTCTCACCATTTTGAAATGAAATGGCTACTGTTTCCAGGATGCACAAATTATTCCATTTCTTTATAAGATACTTCTTCCATCCTCCAAACTATCTCTTCCCTGGAAAGAAATAGTTTTTACAATATTGGATTTATCAAAAGTTGTTTAGAATATTTTTCAGGCTCTGGGATCAAGTTGATGAATTGAAATGAAATATTGTTATGTCATATTTTCTTCAGTTTCAATGTTGCAGTTAGACATGTTGTAAACTGATTCAGGATGGACACAGTTTTGTTCTTATATTCGTCTACCATTATTGAAAGCTTGTTGCTTCTGTCCATTTCTGTCAAGAGGAACAGTACTGTGCTAAGATATCTTCTTGGTTGTCTTAGCGGAGCATATATTTTTAGCAATTTCCGATTCAGGAAACTTGAAAATTAAAGGAGCCATATGGTATAAATATCACACGGATTAATGAAAGTTCGATGACCTTGAATAAGTCATCTACACTCATAATTCCAGTCCACCCAACTGTAAATGGGTATGGAAAGATCAATGCCAAGAAGTTTGGCCAAGGACCAGCTGGTAGAAAGGATTCCTGTCACGGCAGACTTGTGAACCTTAGTTGTTATCCTTATAAAATATAGTTGTTTCTTTTTCTTTTTAATTGTCAAAGAAAGCTGATATTCAATTTTCATCTTCATTTTTAATTTCTGTGTATCTATATGTATACTTAAATATGATCAAAATCAATTAATGATTTTTGAATAAGTAAGACAGGCATAGGTGCAGATGTAGAATGATGTGGGCTAACAGAGATTTGATCATTTAAAAAAGTCAAAGAATTGTTATTAAGTTATAATGAATTTTGATATCTTATGAGATATTTGACTAATATAACAATAATATGATGACTATACTATACTTTTCATTCCAGATATATTATCAAAACTTATGTAATATTCTCCATTTCTCCGTGTAGTTACTGTCATCTGTATTATAATGCCCTGCTAATATGCCTTTAGAGATTTGTCACATTAAGTTAATAATGATTAATCATCAGTTCTAATATTCTGCCATGACCAAACTAATAACATTTCAGATCAAAATAATGGTTGTTCTCATAACTTAATCATCAATGATTTTCACAAAGTATTATGATCAGACCTTCACCTTTGAATCATAAATGGATTACTGGAGTTACAGGAAATCTTGTTAAATGTATATTTTTGTATATGATTGATTTATCTGGACAAGATGATATAATGTTATCAGAGTAGATGCAATACTCATGAAAATGACCCATCCAATTGCAAATATAGAAATATTAAGAAATATCCAAAGTTGCAAAAGAGTAGGAAGTAAAACTCCATTCATTTGATTTTCATTTTAGAAATATTAAAATTCCCTCCCTGGAAACATCTGAGGCATGATAAAAAAAATTGGTGCTGTTGTTTATTGCTAGCCAGGGGTGAAAGATATTGAAAATGTCAATATAAAACATACTGCCCTTGTTAATGTTTTTTAAATCTTTTTGGACTTAAGCTTCGAAACACTTTATGAAGTACAATAATTGATATGGATTATGTAGGTTTTGACATGGTATTTACAACCTATATTGAACTTAGCCCACTACACTTTGTTTTCTTAGGAGTAAAATAAAATGAATGGAGTTTTACATCTACTCTTTTGCATCTTAAAGACTAATTTCATTTTGTAGGCTTGGAATTTGAGAACCAATATTTAGAACAAGTGATTTGATATGATTAGCTGAACTTCTCAAAAAGATTGTAAATAATAGTCTGTTAAGTTGTCAAATGTCTAGAGTGTAGCTGTTGTCATCTTAGCTGAAAAAAAACCATCTCAGGCATTACAAAGATTAAGATTCACAAAAAAATGTGATTGTATTAGACATGGCAAATGTACGCCATCTTTGATCTTATTGTTACCAACCAAATCTTGATTATCTCATCGTGGCTTGAAGCTCAACTTGTTCCAATACTTTTTCTATCCTCCAGTCATTTCTAAATGGCTTGCAATAGCAGGAAAAAAATTAATTATCTCCAACGTAGAGTAGCTTTGTTCCTCCAATTTGACCTTTGACATATCTCATAAAACATGGTGTGCCTCGGGTGATGAATTAACAAGAGAATAGACAACAAGATAGATTGTACAAAACGAAGTGGTTAAACCGTATCATCCAGATTATTCGAAAAAAGGGATTATCACTAGTAAGACCAATCTATTGATATCTTGATGTAGGTGGGGGTGTGTAGGTTTATATTGATGACTGATCCTGATTTTCTTTTGGTTAATAAATTACCGGAACTCTTCTTCATATAACAGGTTTAATATATATATGTATAATATTTACAGTTGATATGATCTTTCTTAAAGGGATAATAGGCGTTAGAATACACTCGTCCTACGGCTTATTTTTGTGTTTCATATTGACTATTAGTTAAATAAGTATGCATCCCACACTTTACCAAATTTTAAAAAGCCACAATAAAAATATATTCGGAATTTTAAAAAAAAGTGAGCCAGCGACGATTCCATTCAGTTTGAGAATAAAAGCGTCTGGTAAATCAACGCTAAAACATCATTGTGGAATTCAACAGTAGGGGTCAAGGACGCGTGAAAACTCACATGTTAGAGTTACTTCCCTTTATATTTACTGATTCCATTCAGTTTGAGAATAAAAGCGTCTGGTAAATCAACGCTAAAACATCATTGTGGAATTCAACAGTAGGGGTCAAGGACGCGTGAAAACTCACATGTTAGAGTTACTTCCCTTTATATTTACACGATTTGAAAATCGCTTGATGGATGGCTCAAGCGTTTTATGATTAACTACTTTATTTTGGGGATTTATCGGATTTTAGAGGGATTTTGATGTATAGGTAAGTCCACTGGTGGATATATACTGTTATTGTCCAAATTTGAGTGAACTTAAAAATTTATGTTCGTTCTAACGCCTATTATCCCTTTAATACATCTGTTGACTTAATATTATGTCTTTGCTCTTAAATGGTCATAGGTACCAGTAGTTGATAAACAGTGTTCCTTAGGGATTAAACTCATTAAAGTGATGGCAGGTAATCAAACTGACACTGCCTATAATTAAAAATTAAGACTACTGTGTCTGATTATACTTAATGACTAGGTGATACTAGTATATTGAACTCTTCCACTTGATAGCATTGTAATCAGATTGTCATATTTCTTCCTCAATTGTCAAAGTTCAGAGATTAAGTTATGGAGTACCTGGGTCTATAGTTATGGAGTACCTGGGTCTATAGTTATGGAGTACCTGGGTTTATATCTCTGCACTTAATGAGGAGATTGTAGTATGCAATATGGTAATTATTTATCATTCACTCAAACATCCCCACAATATCTACTTTGATCAGAATAAGATTATAAGAAACAACAATATTTCACAAGGATAAAAACTTTGGTTCACAAGTCCGCCATGACAGCTGATTCTTGGCCATACCTCTTGGAATTGATCTTTCCCACATTATCCACACCCATTTACAATTTACTGGAATTGTGAGTGAAGATGACTTATTCAAGGACACGTCGATTAAGACTAGAACTCAACATCTGACATTTCAACATATCAAAGCAAATGACGTCATGACATAAAGAACCAACGCTCTAACCACTATGCTATAGATCCCCACAATTGTTAATGGCATTTGACATCATTTATGTATTAAACATAAAATCTGTGCTAATCAGGTTAGAAGGGATGGAATTTCATTTCTTTAATATTCTACAAGTGTAAATTAACATTAAATCGACCCTAGCAAAGTTTGAAGCGTTCATTTTTGATATTATAGCACAAATCAAGATAGATTGCCAGGCAAGGTAATATACGCCCACTGGCAGCATTGATTTTGAATAAAAAATAAAATATACATATACTTCTTTTCAAAAACAGAACATTAATTGACATTAAACATTTTAAGATTTATCTGATTTTCTATAGGGTTCATCCTTAGGTGATTCCACATACTCATGCAAAGTTCTGTTTAAATCAGTCAAGAAATGTGACTTGCCGTTTATGAGGGCAATCAAATATTATGTGATATATCTTGTTTTCAATTGGGTTCATCCTTGAGTGATAATTAACAATTTCAGCAAATTTTGTCGAATTCTGTAAATCATTGAGCCTTCTAGAGGGTTTACAAGCTAAAAAATTTTGACGAGTTTTCCAAAAAATGGCAATAACTAATACTAAATATTTTTCAATAGGGTTCATCATTAGGTGAATACTCATGCCAAGTTATGTCAAAATTGCTCAAGAATTGTTACTTGTAGAGTGTTTACAAGGAAAAAATCGAACACCTTTTATAAAGCAAGGGCAATAATTCGTATTAAATATATTTATTATAGATATTTTCTATATTTAACAATTTCAGCAAGTTTTGTCAAAATTGGTCAATAACTGTTCTTTGTAGAGTGTTAACAAGCCAAAAATTGAACACATTTTCAAAAACAAGGGCAATAAATGACACTAAATTTTTTTTCGACAATATTTTTTTTCTCAATTTAACTGGTTTTCAAAAGGCTTCATTCTTGGGTGATTCAATTTCGCTGATTTTCAATAGGATTAATCCTTGAGTTATAACATACTCTCACACCAAGTTTCATCAAAACTGGTCAATAACGGTTCTTTGTAGAGTGATTACAAGCTAAAAATTGAACACGTTTTCAAAAACAAGGGTAATAACTGACACTAAATTTTTTTCGATTTAACTGGTTTTCAATAGGCTTCATCCTTGGGTGATAACAAATACTCAAGCTAAGTTTCATCAAAATCCATTTAAGAATTGTTCTCTCAAGAGGGTTTACAAGCTTAAATTGAACGCGTTTTCAAGAACAAGGGCAATAACTCATATTAAATGTTTTTCGATTTCGCTGATTTTCAATAGGGTTTAACCTTGAGTTATAACATACTCTCACACCAAGTTTCATCAAAATCAGGCAAGAATTGCACATTGTACCAGCCATTCAAGAACAAGGGCAAAAACTCATACTAAATTTTATTTTGTTGGTCAGTGTCATAATGAAGATGATCCCTATCGATTTTCATGATGATCCGTTAATTTTTCACCAAAATATTGTGTCTGACTTGTGTTTGTGTTTTCATAGTGCAACTCTCGCCCACTCTACAGACAAAATTATTCACAGATTCTTTTGATTTTTATTTTGTCTGCTTAAAAGTCTCTTTAGAATAGACATGAACCTAATGTGAATGGACAACAAACAATGATTAGTAATCAAACTGCTGGTGGGCTTATGTCACCTTGCTTTGAGGCTATCTTTTTATATTTTATATTTCTATATTATATTATTTATTCAAACTAGGAAATGTTCTATAATATACTGCTTAATAATTTAAAACAAGCTGATAACACCATATATTTCTATGTTTGGCTCTTGTTTCATTTCAATATCAAATGTTATACAATACATTATTCATAAAATGTCTTTGTCAATTCTTTCTCAAAATACTGTTTGCTTGTATATTCCTGAATACACAAACCATATCTTTTAATTCTATCAAATTTCCCTAAAAATATCGTTTGTATATTACTGAATACACAAACAAGATCTTTTAATTCTATCCAATCTCCCTCAAAGTACTGTTTGTGTAAATAATTGAAAAAGAAATTGTGATCATTTTCAAAGCTAAATGAACCTTCAACAAGAGCAATAAATCAGATTACAATTTTTATAAACACTGTCTGGCTTTTGATAAACATCTATATTAGTAACCATTTGGTCACCATTTTACAAACTGTTTCTGCTTTTCTTTTGATCTTTTAATGAAGAGTTATAAGTAGAGTAAACGGAAGCTGATTATGTTTGCTAAAGCAGGATGACTTCCACTTGATAGAGTTTCATCATGTTGCTCATGATTGAACCACCTTTTGATTACGCTCTGGTAATTTTGGATGGTCTGTAGACACATTTGAGAGTAATACATGAGTATACACAAAAAATGTGTATTAGGCAATTCAAATGTTTCAACTCCTTCAGATAAGAATAAAAGTCTTTTTTAAGCAATTCATCATGCAGAACTTATTAAATTTTATTCATCAATAGTTTATCTAAGTTTTTTTCCGATTCTGTTTACATGGATTTTTTCGACAATTGCCATTTGATACTTTCTAATGAACAGAATAACATCCTTTAATAACATCCTTTCAACTGTTGAGGCCTATCAAGTTATAAAATCAATCATGTGCACATAAGAGGAATGTTAAACTTGACTGTATAATATTTAATTGAAAACGCCCATGTGGGTATGATTTGACGAGAAGGCTTCCATAATACACATTCTGGGATCTAGACCCAAATTATAACGAGCACCCTTTACCCTCACAAAAGTTTCCAATTGTGTGATATATGAAGTGCTGAACACACAAATATTCAAAATTTACATGCGATCAACATAAAAATGACATGTACACTGATCCAGAGATATACCAAACACCCCACTCCAAAATAATAAGAGAAATCTTGTAAAGTTAATTTACCGATAATGAAACGAAAGAATAAACACCATACCAATCATGTGATTATTATTATTATTATTTACAATAAAACCAATTTAATTCAAGAAGAGAAGTCCATCTTGAAATGATCAGTGATTGTCCACACATTAAAGTGTGTTTACTCATGTTATGACCTGTAACACTATTCTAGATCCAGATAATAATGGTCTGGTAATGATCTTACATTGTGTTTAGTCTTGGACATTGTTGGTTCTACAAGGAAAAGCTTTTAAGGTTATGTTAAGAAATCATTACCGATACTAATTTTTCACCATGTTGTTTGCTTTTAACAATAACATTTTGATGAAATGTTGATAAACTTTGTCAAAACAACTTAGTCATAAGAACTTGTAGTTGACACCATTCAAAAAGTAGCATGTTTCTCACGGCAAACACTAATTTCATACCTCAAAATGGCACACAATGTGTCTCCTTGATCATTTGATTATTCAACGCATTTCCCAGTTGCTTATGTCTATTATCTTTGTCTATATATATTTCTATCTCTTATCGCTCACTTTTTTTATCTACTTTTATACATATGAATTTGTGCATGTAGTTTGTTTAGCAAGGCGAATTCAAATAAGCATTGTGCTCTTTTTCCGTATCACTTATTTATATATTGTATTTTGAAACACTTCTACAATGAAATAAATATTTTTTACAAAAACTAAAAATTCCACTTGTAAACAATTTGTCCACAATGCATATTGTCATGGATAGTTTATAAAATGGCATGAAAGGTTTATATTTTTTGGTTTTCTCTTAGAAATACAAGTGGTTGCCTAGCAAAGATATGCCCATAAAATATATTTCTGTTTAAATACAGGTTATTTGGGCCAAATCCAAGATGTATTAAAATACATGATCACACCAAATATTGTTCTGTGACCTAGGCCAGTGCTTTCATTGAGACTCATCTCAATACACCCTAACACAAAGTTCATTCAAATCAGATCTCTATTTAATGTTCATAACTCAAAAACAGTTCACTGAAAAATCATCAGTATCCAACTTGTTCCAGATTTCATAAATAAAAAATAATCACACAATTGTGTGCCATTCTCATATGTACTGCAAAATTTCCTATCATTAACCCCAATGAGTGTGATTTTGATAAAATACTAATCCACTTGGCATACCACCTTCTTACTTTGTATAGAGTGCCAATTCCTGTAAACCTGTATGTTATGATCATATTATAGAACCATTTATCATTATATGGGTTAATTGGTGTATATAATTTGACTGACTGATATATTTCTTTTATTCTTGTGGCATTATCTGGCCCAAACAACTATCAATATATACAGGATGGTAGAGTATGAACATAGAGGAAATGAAATGAAATGAATGGAGTTTTACGTCCTACTCTTCTGCACCTTATGGGCTAATGAAGACGGGCAACGCCATGCAGTGTGCAATGAGGGAAATTTTTCCAGGACAGCGGCATTAGCCTACTCTTTTTGCGATTTCCAACTGTCGAGGGATCTTTAACGTGCACAGCCTGTAGCACACGGGGCCTCGGTTTATTGTCCCATCCGAACAACTAGACGCTTTTTTCCATGTCAGTCCCTCCGACCTGCATCACTGACAAGGGGAAACCGGGCTGAAAAATCCAAAAGTTCATCTCAACCTTTGCCGGGATTGAACCCTGGACCTTCAGGTTAGCGAGCAAGCGTCTAACCCACTGAGCCACCCCGGCTCCCAGGTAGGAATATAGAGGATGATAGGGTAGGAACATATGGTAGGGTATGAACATAGAGGATTGTAGGTAGGAATATATGGTAGGGTATGAACATAAATGATGATAGGGTAGGAACATATGGTAGGGTATGAACATAGATGATGGTAGGGTTGGAATTATATATGGTAGTGTATGAAGATAGAGGATTGTAGGTAGGCATATATGGCAAGGTATGAACATAAATGATGGTAGGGTTGGAACATAGAGGATGGTATGTAGGAATCAGGGCTGTTATTTTTTTCCCAGCCGGACATTTTTTTAACGATGTTTTGTTGATGTCAAAACTACTACACTAAGTACTATTCAACTAGTATCTAACTGTAAAATGTATTTCAATGCATGAATGTTTAGTTGTACTAGGAATATAGAGGATGGTAGGGTTGGAATTATGTATGGTAAGGTATGAACATAGAGGATGGTAGGGTAGGAAATATGGTAGGGTTTGAACATAGAGGATGGTAGGTAGGAATATAATGGATGGTAGAATAGCAGGAACATATGGTAAGGTATGAACATAGAGGATAATAGGGTAGGAATATAGAGGATGGTAGGGTAGGAAATATGGTAGGAATATAGAGGATGGTAGGTAGGAATATGATGGATGGTAGGGTAGTAGGAACATATGGTAGGGTATGAACATAGAGGATCGTAGGGTAGGAATATATGGTAGGGTATGAACATAAATGATGATAGGGTAGGAATATAGAGGATGGTAGGGTAGGAACATATGGTAGAGTATGAATATTGAGGATAGTATGTAGGAATATAGAGGATGGTAGGGTAGGAAATATGGTAGGGTTTGAACATAGAGGATGGTAGGTAGGAATATAATGGATGGTAGAATAGCAGGAACATATGGTAGGTATGAACATAGAGGATAATAGGGTAGGAATATAGAGGATGGTAAGGTAGGAAATATGGTAGGAATATAGAGGATGGTACATGTAGGTAGGAATATGATGGATGGTAGGGTAGCAGGAACATATGGTAGGGTATGAACATAGAGGATCGTAGGGTAGGAATATATGGTAGGGTATGAAAATAGAGGATGGTATGTAGGAATATAGAGGATGGTAGGGTAGGAACATATGGTAGAGTATGAATATTGAGGATAGTATGTAGGAATATAGAGGATGATAGGGTAGGAATACATGGTAGGGTATGAACATAGAGGATGGTAGGTAGGAATATAATGGATGGTAGAATAGCAGGAACATATGGTAGGGTATGAACATAGAGGATAATAGGGTAGGAATATAGAGGATGGTAGGGTAGGAAATATGGTAGGAATATAGAGGATGGTAGGTAGGAATATGATGGATGGTAGGGTAGCAGGAACATATGGTAGGGTATGAACAGATCATAGGGTAGGAATATATGGTAGGGTATGAACATAGAGGATGGTATGTAGGAATATAGAGGATGGTAGGGTAGGAACATATGGTAGAGTATGAATATTGAGGATAGTATGTAGGAATATAGAGGATGATAGGGTAGGAATATATGGTAGGGTATGAAGATAGAGGATGGTATGTATGAACATAGAGGATGGTAGGTAGGAAAAAAGAGGATGGTAGGTAGGAAAAAAGAGGATGGTAGGGTAGGAATATACCCTATACAGTTTGATTAATTGTGATTCTTACAATAGCCATTTGAGTTAAACCTTTGGTCAGCTTTTCACAGCCTATGTTAAACTCGTCATGTAAGCCTAGTTCTAGTATTGTTTCTAAATTGTCTTTTTATCTACTTGATTCTATATATCATGAATACCTGTTGATTCACCTAACAGATCCTGGTGGTATTGTACTTTGAAATGGCCAATTGGAGTCACCCTTCTGACCACTTATACATTGTTCACATCATAAAACAACTCCTACACAACAACTATAAAGGTAAATGCTGCTTTTGAAATGTTTGGAAAAACTTTTATGTAGGTAGATATCATTGTCTAAACAGTCATTGTTCCAATCCGCTGAATTTAAAATAATCAATTGTTATGTATTATACTTGTTCCAATCAAATTAGCGAGGAAGCATAAGTTATGGATATTTATTACGATGACAAGCAATTCTTAAGTTCTCATTACAGGAAATTGATTGCCTTTTGACATGTTGAAATATCTGATTCATTACAACACAAGGTTTAGCAGCATTTCCCCTGGGTGAAGTCAATCTTTTCTAGTTCACCCTGACTATAAGTCTTATTTATGATGGTCGTTTCTGATGTTTATCTACACAATTTAAAACAAGAAAACAAGTGCAGAGTGATCAATTGCTCAAGTACTTGATGTGTCTGAAGCAACCATAGGGGTGATCCTTTTAGTTCTTTGATATTCTCTTTCTGGTATATGTACAAACAAATCTGTAAACCAATTCATTTCTTAGATGTTCCCTTCTGAAATATGTACAACCAATTTATTTCTTTGAATGATCTTTTCTAGAATGAACTCATTTCTTTGGTGTATATACATTTCATTTATTTGAATGTTTTTTTTAGAACAAATTCAATTCTGGAATGTGCCTTTCTGATTTCTGCTCACCCATCATGTATCTTTCATGTTCTTTTCTGGTAACTGTTCAACCACTTCATTTCTTTGATGTTCCTCTAGAATCTGTACAACCAATGAAATTATATACTTGTATCTGTACAACCAATTCATTTCCTTGATATTCCTTTCTGGTTTCTGTTAACCCATCTTGTTTATTTGATGTCCCTGTACAACTAATTCAATTCTTTGATGTTCCTTTCTAGTAACTGTACAACTAATTCAATTCTTTGATGTTCCTTTCTAGTAACTGTACAACTAATTCAATTCTTTGATGTCCCTTTCTGGTAATTGTACAACGAATTCAATTCTTTGATGTTCCTTTCTAGTAACTGTACAACTAATTCAATTCTTTGATGTCCCTTTCTGGTAACTGTACAACTAATTCAATTCTTTGATGTTCCTTTCTAGTAACTGTACAACCATAAATTTATCTTTGTGTTTCTGGAAAACGTACAACAATTGAATTTTTTTCTTTTTGGCAATTACAAATAATTATTCTTTATGTTTTCCTTTTTGTCTTACCAAATTTAAATTTTGATAATTGGTCTGATAATGGAAACTAATTTCATAATTTAAATTCTTTTTATGCCCCTTTTTCAAAAATTTAGCCTCTTTAGTTCCCTGTAAACTTACAACCAGAAATACAATTTTTTGATGGAAAACCAAAACAAACAATATTTCCTTTTTGGCAATTATTTGTCTTATATGTTTCCTTCTGTCTTGCCATTGAAATTTTGATAATTGGTTTGATCAATGGGAAACTCTTTTTTAATAATTGACTAGATGCTTCTTCAAAATCAGCCTCTTTAGACCCCTGATAACACTTATCAAAAGAAATACACATTTTTGATCAAATATGAAAAAAATTTATCATCTTCTACAAACATTTTAGTAAAATATTATTTTGGTTTCCTTTTTTGTTTGCAGTTCATTATGAGCTCTTTTTATGTTTTTTTTTTATTACAATTCACATAGAAACTGGTTGTGATCTGTCAAAATTAAAAAAGAAAAATTAAAGATCACACTTATATAGCAAAATTATTTCCCCTGCAATATTACAATGTTGATAGAATGCAATGTATTCTTCTACTTAACTTGTACTGCTATTGTGAGATTTGCATCCCTTAAGTATTTACAATAAAATGATTTATATTGCTGTCAATTATTATGTTCAAAATATTTTGGTCAAACATGTATGAAATAGTTTTAATAACTAATTGCTAACAAATAATGTATGTCCAGAAACTACCTCTGGTAATTAAAAGTCCATTATATAGGAGAGGAATAATAATTTTACTTTGCTGAGTTGAATGGAAAGTTCATTTCCCTCAATAATATAGATCATTGTTTCAGCTAATGATAATAATAATAATAGTAATAATAGTAAAATAAACTTTTAATGTTATTAAGAGTAAAATGTATTTACTGTATTTCTAATAGACTGAATAACAGGCACCTAAATGCAGGTTTTAAAATCACAAAAGGTTGGAATGTGATGGCTATAAATCTCCACTTATAAACTTAATATGGGAGACTTTAAGGTATATAAATGTTTCTTAAGCTGCATATTGATTCATAGTTGGCACCTACAATGAAGCTTCTGCAATTGGAATCTTATTCCTGACAGTTGTCTCCTCACTGAGATAATCTGCCTCCTATTTGTACCACTGGTTCAGGAGGCTAGCACTGCTATGGTGCAAAACTGCTGTAAACAGTGTGTAAACCTCACATAGAACTTTGCAGAGATATGAATAAAAACCATTGACCTGTAAGACCGCCAGTCTTTCAAAGTTTGTACATATATATTTCACTTTACCAGTTCTAGTAATAATCATACCCAGATCCCAACCAGGCTGCATCAAATTTGTCAGAATTGTGTGAATCAGTATCAAAAATGTTCATCACTGTTTGTAAGATAAGAGCTGACTTTTTATCTTGGTCAATTCCGAATTTGACTTTTCTATAGAAAATCCATTAGAGATATTAAATATTATATGGTTCTACTATAATTTGTTTATTGACTATGATAGGTTCACTATTGTATGCTCATATTTTCTATTTGAAAGAGGTCAGTTATAATGCTAATGAAACACCATGATCCGTTAGCAAGGTCAGATCTCTGAAATTATTCAGATCAGATGGCTTCATTCTCCAAGTCAATAAGAAATTAAAGTTCTCCCTATATGTGTACTAGGGTTTACACAAGACAATTAAAAAAATCACATAGCAATAAATATTCTGAACATTTAAGCAACAAGGATATTGTGGCATTGCTAGGACTTGGCCATGTGGATTAAGAATTTCCATATAAGAACCTTTGGGGTAAAGATTTTTATTTTTCTAAATTGCAATAGAGACCAAAGAAGAAATAGCCTACTTTTTAAAACAAAATCAGATGCCGCACCTTACTCCTGATCATGTGTAGACTTTGCCCGATACATTTCTTGTTTCAGACCAAGTCCAGAAACAAAGAATTAACTTCCCCAGTTGGTGTCTTCCACAATCACATAATTAGCCACATTTTACCACATTAATGAACCAAAGTGGAACCATTGTCAATGTCAATTACTATTGAAACTTTCAGACATTGAGAACAAAGTCTGCACGAAGTTCCTCTATCTCAAACACAAATGATGTCTTGAAAATGTCATTAAGTCTAACACCTGCTGTCATGGTCTTGTGTAATAAAAGTCTAATTCAGTATTTCTATATAATTAGTTCAAATTATTTCTTGTCGGTTAATACTAAAATAATGATCTCGACTTTATTTTACATGGTCAGAATTTGGTTTAATACTCAAGGACATGGTCCTGTCTAATATTCAGCCCAATACAATAAATGATATGAATAAACAAACATATATACCAGGATATTTCAATGTACAATTCGTTTAGAAATACACAAGTACATGTTTATTTATTAAAATACTAAGTTGAGCATGACCACAAAAGAAAGATGTACAGGTTATTATAATATTTACACAATACTAATGTACATCAATCAAATAAGAACACCACCATGGAAAAAAACACTCCTCAACCCAAGCACAGTTATCCAACTGGCAACAAAATAACATACATTAACATACACAGCAAAAGCCGACATCCACCACTCACACAGACCAGCAGACAAACTATGGTTGACATTAAGGTTATAATTATTTTGTAAACAGTGCATCTTAGAAACTATTTTACAAATTACATATATTTTGTTTTTATACGCCCACATTATAATGTGGTCGTATATTGTTGTCACCCCTGTCAGTCTGTCCGTCGGTCCGTCCACAATTGCTTGTGAACGCAATAGAGGCTACAGTTTTTGTCGGATTTGAATGAAACTTGCTGTGACCATTTATATTGATGAGATCTCGGACAAGTTCGAAATTGGCAATTTTTCGATGAACGGTTTTTGAGTTATTGCACTTGACTTAGCAAAAACGCGTCAAAATTGTCTTGTGAACGCGATAGAGACCACAGTTTTCATCGGATTTAAATGAAACCTTCTGTGATCATTAATATTTATGAGATCTTGGACAAGTTCGAAATTGGCGATTTTTCGATGAACGGTTTTTGAGTTATTGCACTTGACTTAGCCAAATTGCGTCAAAATTGGCTTGTAGAGACTACAGTTTTCATCAGATGTGAATAAAACTTGCTGTGATCATTTATATTGATGAGATCTTGGACAAGTTCGAAATTGGCGATTTTTCGATGAATGGTTTTTGAGTTATTGCACTTGCCTTAGCCAAAAGGCGTCAAAATTGACTTGTGAACGCAATAGAGACTACAGTTTTCATCAGATTTAAATGAAACTTGCTGTGATCATTTATATTGATGAGATCTTGGACAAGTTCAAAATTGGTGATTTTTCGATGAATGGTTTTTGAGTTATGGCACTTGACTTAGTCAAAACGCCTCAAAATTGGCTTGTGACACGATAGAGATCACAATTTCCAATTGATTTGAATGAAATTTGGTGTTATCATTTATATTGATCTTGGACAAGTTTGATCGTGACTATTTTGGGTGAACGTTTTAGTTATTGGACTTGACTAAGTCAAATTGCATCGAAATAGACTTGTGAACACAATAGAGACAACAGTTTTCATCTGATTGGAATGAAATTTGGTGTGATCATTGAAGTTGATGTCATCTTGGTCAAGTTCGAAATTAACATTTCGATATACTGTTTTTGAGTTATTGCACTTGACTTAGTCAAAACACAGCTTGTGATTGCGATAGACAATACTGTTTTCATCTGATTTTAATGAAATGTGGTGTGAACATTTATATTGACGAGAACATGGATTAGACTTAAATAATCTCAGAGTTTTTGCCAGTGTTAAAACATAAAATATATTTTAAAGTGGGCGTATCTTGCTAGGCAACCACTTGTTTTAATTCGTACTGATTTTTCACAGAATAAGTTCACCATTCTAAATTTCATAAAGACAAAGTGCAGGCTGTTGAGCCCATACAACTAAATCTACCTCCATTTCGATACTCTCCATATAAATTATTTATGCTTATTAATAACTTTTCTATTGTAGTAGTATATAAATATGATTGTGTATTGTGTAAAATGTACACAAATTGTATATACAAGAACAAAATATTTATGCTTTTAGATAGTGCTCAATACCTCAAACAAGAGATAAGAAAATATTGAAATCATATTTAAATATAATCAGTTTAAAACCTGTGATAAAATATTATCATAAACTTTGCATGGAATATTATACAAACAACCCTTTTAAGTTTTGATTGCCAAAAGCAAAATAGAGAAATCAAAGTGAATAGAATTTAATAGAGCACAACTAAATATACCACCATTTAAATACTTTCATATTATTTATTAATCACCTATTAATCATCTAATCTATTGTTGTATAGTTTACAAAGTGGTATTAAAAATATTAATGGAAGAGTAATGAATAATGTATTATTATCTTTGGAAGCCATTATTCTATTAATCAGGCATAATATATTTCCTCAAATAACAGTGAATTGAAACAAATTTTGAAACATGTCAAATACAAAATTGGTACAGATTGTCGTAACAAGATTAAAGATGTATTTTCAACTACTTTTTCACAGTCCATGGGTTATTGTTATGGATGATGAGTTGGGAAGCATATGATTTAAGATTTAAAACATTTAGAAGCATGTAGTACATATAATACACAAAATAATAATTATGGGATAAATACACACTTCTTTAATATATAGGTACATAACATGTAATTTGTGTTGAAATATTACATATCATCCATGTTGTAACAAAGTGTATATTTATTCCATAATTATTATATATTGTTATATATAAGAAGTATATGATCATCATTATATAATTATGCTACCTATAATTTCTTGCATGTCAGTAGTCATCCCGACCCATAGTTTAAAATCTTTCCTATAATGCTCAACGATTTTGTGGCCTACACTTGGTCCAACTATCAAAATATATAGAACTGCTTGCCCACAGTAAAATATGTTAAAACAAAAATTTTGTTTTCATTATTATGACTGTAAAGTGCCATGTATTTCAGCAACAAGTAAGCAGAAGAGATGAATGTTGTATCAGTCCTTTCACTTTAATCAGGTCATCATAACCTCATTTGAAAAATGAATGCCTCTAAATTTAACTGTAAAAATGTGTTCCGTTGATGTAAATTTTAATGGAAGGTATAGAGGTCTGTCGATAGTTCAGTCTATTTCCTCTATACAACATTACTGTCAATATTGACTCGGCTGCTAAACTCTGAATGAATGACATATTAGTGAAAATTGAATCAATGGTTCTTTTTTGTTTGTTTCATCAAACCAGAAATTTTGAAATAAGTGACAGACACAGAAATAATGTTAAATCAATAAAAGTTTAGTCTAATGATTATTTACCCGATGATTAGAATGTCATAAAAATAGGTTTCATAAATGCAGTTTAGATATTTGTCAATTATAAAATATGATGGAAGGTAAAATGTCCAATAAAGATCATAAGTTACTGAGATGCAATCATAGCTGCCACCAGTTGCTAGCTAGCAGTCTTGATTATTTCAGTAATTCTCAGAAGTTGATGTTTCACTACAAATGCTCAAATGCAATATTATTTTGCAACATTGTCATGCTGCTTAACTTTTAGCCTATCTCAGTTTGTAAAAGTGCCTAAGTCATGTGGAGGGGTTATGTTATGGTATTATGTAATCTCCATAATTGCATGTTGATTGTACTCATAACAACTGTCATGAGTTAAGATTTAGAAATAAATCTCAAACCTGTGATATGGAGAAGTGTTTTTTTTCATTCTTCTCAAAACTTGCTAAAATGAGATAGGCAATAGTTTAGCAGCATGACCATATTAACTCTTCAGTTATCAGAATACTTAATCTCTTAGTTCTTCCACATTACTATATTTGCCAGTTGTGAATATGAGTGTTTACTCTGTTTTCTGTTATTGGCTAGTTCAAAGCCTAAGCCCCAATTTAAATGTAAACTATGCTATATTAAGTTATGATATTACAATTTTATATTGCCCCAATGACAAATCATATCAAAAAAACTCAAAAGAAATTGAGATTGATGGTGAAAACATTCAAACCCATCAAAAGAAATGACTTGTTTATGTCAATTATTAAATGTCTCTTTAAGACCCAGTTGAGTTTCACACAGGATTTGAAGAGTCCTCCAAATGTTTTTCTAGCCAGATTTGAAGTGATTCTATTATATGTCACTGCTAGAGAGATTGTTATGAATTACATCATTCAGAGTGTTAATTGGCAAAAAATGTATGTGAATAATTTCCGCTTAAATGTTAGAAGTGCATGTATTGTGACCTTAATGTTGCAATGATACAGTGAATTATATTGTAATTACCATCAATCCTTGGGTGATCTAAACAGTTTTAGCAACAATTGTAAAGGATTGTGCCTTGTAGAGTGTCCGAGCCAAATATCAAAAGTGCTTTAAAGGCATGTTAAATATAATTCAATATTTTTTATTTTCAATAGCATTCATCCTTGGGTGATAATTGAACATTTTCAGCCAGTTGCATCAAACTCTGTAAAGAATTGTACCTTGTAGAATATTAACCCTTTGAACCCGATGAGCCGCTATATCGGCCTACCGACATGTGTGTTATATCCCCTATGAGCCGCTATAGCGGCTTCCACGCTTTTCATTGGTTGTTTACACGTCGCTAAGTAACTTATCAGCCAATCAGCCAATCAAAGTTATTTCTATCAGGTCACAGCTAAATATAGCAGACGACTATTTATCATCAATTTTCCGAAATTCGCTGTTTATTTCGATTAAAATTTACTGCAAAAAGGCCAAAAGGTTAAAAACGTGTGACGTCATTAAACTAATAAATGACAGTGATTCTGGGGAAGATCTAGATGATGAAAATTACGGTCATTCTGATGATTTTGACACCGAGAGTGAAGACAAAAGCGTACTTGATGGCTTTGTTTACGTTGCGTCATCAAAACAAAACACTGTAAGAAATGTCACAGGTTTCGGTGCTCGATTGAATAGCCGTCAGCAATCTGCTGCAGGGGATTTTCCATCCTCTTCTGATGATGATAGCGATAATGATAATTTATCAAATACCCAAAATGAAGTTTTTGCAATGGGCTTGCCTTCTAGTTCTACATCACCGCCTCGACCTGCAGTCAGGCGACATGGGCAGCCCAACGTTGCTAAAAGAAAAGGGAAAGGACGGCAAGATATTACCCGTAGAGATATTATACCCCCTCCAGGTTGGGATACAAACCCAGCTGATTTTACTGAAAATGATTTTTTTCCAAATGAACCCTCAGGAATAAAAAATATCCCCCAGGATTTTTATGAAAATTCAACACCATTACAATGCCTTGAACTTTTTTGGACTGCAGAAATATGGGACCTTTTCGTAACTGAAACAAATCGTCAAGCTGAATACGTGAAACAGGCCAAACCCAATAATAATGTTGCAAAGAATTTCACACCCGTTACATCCCGAGAACTAAAAGCCTTTTTTGGCCTTCGCATAACAATGGAAATGCTCATTCATAAAGACAGATATGAATCTTATTGGAATCTCGATCGCAATCACCCTATTCACACCTGGATTTCAAAAAGTAATGTCATGTGACCGATTCCTGGCTATATGGACACTCTTGCACTGTGTGAATGAGAATAGTAACACCCTTGATAAATCTACAAGAATAGACCAATATTGAATTATTTACTCAATAAATTTAGGTATTATTATGTACCTGAGCAGCAACTATCGCTTGATGAAGGAATGATTCCTTGTAAAAACTCCATATCCATCAAACAATATATAAAATCAAAACCTGTAAAATGGGGATTGAAGTCATTTTTATACGCCCACATGAAATGGGGGGCGTATATTGTCGTCACCCACGTCCGTCCGTCCGTCCGTCCGTCCACAATTGCTTGTAAACACTCTACACGGTGTAATTCTTGACGGATTTAGATGAAACTTAATATGAGTGTTTATGATCACCCAAGGATGAACCCTATTGAAAATCAGCAAAAACAGAAAAAAATTAGTATGAGTTCGTGCCCTTGTTCTTGAATGGCTCGTAAACACTCTACAATGTGCAATTCTTGACCGATTTTGATGAAACTTGGTGTGAGAGTATGTTATAACTCAAGGATAAACTCTATCGAAAATCAGCGAAATCGAAAAACATTTAGTATGAGTTATTGCCCTTGTTCTTGAAAACGCGTTCAATTTTAGCTTGTAAACACTCTTGAGAGAACAATTTTTAATGGATTTTAATGAAACTTGGCCTGAGTATTTGTTATCACCCAAGGATGAAGCCTATTGGAAACCAGTCAAATCGAAAAAAAATAATATCAGTTATTGCCCTTGTTTTTGAAAACGCGTTCAATTTTTAGCTTGTAAACACTCTACAAAGCACAGTTATTGACCGATTTTGACGAAACTTGCTGAAATTGTTTAATATCTCCCAAGAATGAACCTTTTGAAAATAGCACATATCGAAATATATTTAATAGGAATTATTGCCCTTGTAATATAAAATGTGTTGGATTTTTGCCTTGTAAACACTCTACAAGTCACAATTCTTGAGCGATTTTGGCATAACTTGGCATGAGTATTTGTAATCACCTTAGGATGAACCCAATTGAAATTCAGTTAAATCGAAAAATATTTAGTATCAGTTATTGCCCTTGTGTTTGAAAACGCGTTCAATTTTAGCTTGTAAACACTCTAGAAAGAACAATTCTTAATGGATTTTGATAAAACTTGGCTTGAGTATTTGTTTTTACCCAAGGATGAACCTTTTTGAAAATCAAATAAATCGAAATATATTTAGTGTCAGTTATTGCCCTTGTGTTTGAAAACGGGTTTAACTTTTTGGCTAATAAACACTCTAGAAGGTACAATTCATGACCAATGTTGACAAAACTCACTGAAATTGTTGGATATCGCAAGGGATAAGCCTAATTGAAAATTAAAAATATCAAAATATATCTAATATGAATTAGTGCCCTTGTTCTTTTAAACGCGTTCGATTTTTGTCTCGTAAACACTTTACATGGCACAATTCTTGATGGATTTGGATGAAACTTGGTGTGAGAGTGTGTTATAACTCAAGGATGAACCCTATTGAAAATCAGCGAAATTGAAAATTTTTTTAGTATGAGTTACTGCCCTTGTTCTTGAAAACGCATTCAATTTTAGCTTGTAAACATTCTAGAAAGAACTATTCTTAATGGATTTTGATTAACTTTGGCTTGAGTATTTGTTTTTACCCAAGGATGAACCCTATTATAAATCAAATAAATAGAAATATTTAGCGTCAGTTATAGCCCTTGTTCTTGAAAACGCGTGCAATTTTAGCTTGTAAACACTCTAGAAAAATCGAAAAATATTTAGTACAAGTTATTGACCTTGTTTTTGAAAAGGCGTTAACTCGTAAACACTCTAGAAAGAACAATTTTAAATGGATTTTGATGAAACTTGGCTTTAGTATTTGTTTTCTCACAAGGATAAACCCTATTGAAAATCAGATAAATCGAAAAATATTTAGTGTCAGTTATTGCGCATGTTTTCAAAAACGTTTTCAACTTTTGGCTTGTGAACACTCTACAAATTCCTTTTGGACAAAACTCGCTGAAATTGTTTAATATCAACCAAGGATGAGCCTTATTAAGAATTAAAAATATCAAAATATTATTAAGGGTGAACCCTATTGCAAATCATAAAAATACCGAAAAATATTTAATGAGTTGTTATTAGGTAAAATTCTTGACAGTTTTTAATGAAACTAGAGACCCTAGAAAAAAATAGGTTGGAAGGTTGAATATTTCATTCCACTTATTGTAACCTTACTGAAAAGTTTTTATTTGAAATAAATGCTGCCAGTGGGCGTATATTACCTTGCCTGGCAAGCTATCTTTATTGTGTGAGGGAAAATCTGGGTATATACTGAATGCTGAAATCTATGTAGGCAAAGTGGACAATCAAAATACAATTGTGGATCTCGGTGTCACAGGAAACTTGGTTATTCGACTCAGCGCACCGTATGTTGGTCAGAATTATTGTCTGTTTACAGATCGTTTTTATACATCAGTCGCATTATGTGAAATTTTGTTGGACAGAAAAATTCTTATGTGCGGAACTGTTATGCCAAGCAGAAAGGGTTTTCCTAAGGTACTTGTTCAAAAGCAAATGGTTCGTGGATCATCAAATCTTCTTTTCAACGGCAAATGTGCTGCTTTAGTGTGGTGTGATAAACGACCCATTTATTTTGTATCTTCAACTCAAATCGACTCCCCGATGGAGACCGTATTACGGTACAATGCACAGGAACATAGATGGGTTGATGTTAATGTTGTCGAGGGGGGGTTTATGGGATTAAATCACCACAACAAGGGTTCAAATCATAAGAGATTTATTAAATATAACAAAAACCCTGAAATTACAAAGTGAAAATAATTAATAACACGTCATAAAATAAAAGAATTTTTTCACAATAAAATATAATATACAAATACTTAGAAAACTGTATGAAATATACAGAAATAAATCAGAACGAATACCCATAACTGGCAGCACTTAAAATCTACTATATGCTGTACTAAATACTTTAAGTCAATTGAAATAATTAAATACAATTTACAGAATGAACATTAATAATGCTTACCCTAAAAGGGGTTTAAACAATAACCAACGTTAAGGTGAAATACCTTACCACCAAGGTTATGAAAGGGAAATCTGTAAATAAAATAAGGTATGAATGCATGAGAATGCTATGTAAGAGAATTATATTAATATGTAAGAATTATGTGAAAGAATTGGCTGCAGAATACGGAAGCTCAAATACGACATATTTTTGTTTTTTTAATTTCTAATTTGTAAAAATAATTTTGAATTTGTAAAAATAATTTTGAATTTGTAAAAATAATTTTGAGTTTGTAAAAATAATTTTGAATTTGTAAAAATAATTTTGAGTTTGTAAAAATAATTTTGAGTTTGTAAAAATAATTTCGAATTTGTAAAAATAATATTGAATTTGTAAAAATAATTTTGAATTTGTAAAATAATTTTGAATTTGTAAAAATAATTTTGAATTTGTAAAAATAATTTTGAATTTGTAAAATAATTTCGAATTTGTAAAAATAATTTTGAGTTTGTAAAATAATTTTGAATTTGTAAAAATAATTTTGAATTTGTAAAATAATTTTGAATTTGTAAAATATCGTTTGAACTTTGTTAGAGAGGTGAGAACATGGCTTTCAACATGGTGGAGTTCTTTCTTATATGTTTGTTAATACTTTGTGCTTCTCCCTATTGCTGTAGCATTCCATTGGATGATTTGCAATACAATTTTAGTGATCGAAATGATTTAATTCGATCCTACTTTAACCGTGGATATTCCTATTCCGAAATTTTGACATTTTTACATGTGTATCATGGAATCTCGATTGGATACAGACATTTTCAACGTATTCTACGGACACTTGGACTTCGTCGAAATAATTCACAGGGAGTAGTTGATAATGTTTATCATGATGCATTATTAGCAATAAAACAAGAGCTGCAAGAGAGTGGTCAATGCTTTGGTTACCGAACAATGCAACTTCGACTTCGACAGAAATATCACATTCTTATTTCTCGTCATTGGATTAGACAGATTTTACGAGATGTTGATCCAGAGGGTGTTGAATTGAGGCGTCAAAGAAGACTTCGTCGGAGGCAGTATATGTCACATGGTCCTAATTACCTGTGGCATATAGATGGCTGGGATAAATTAAAACAGTTTGGTATGTGTATACATGGTTGTATCGATGGCTATTCCCGACGTGTAATGTGGCTGGAGGTATCCGCAACTAACAATGACCCTTACGTTATTTGCAGATATTTTGCAGAGAGAGTGAGAAATCTTGGTGGGGTACCGAAAATAATAAGAGCAGATCGTGGCACTGAAAATGTAAATGTCGAATATATGCAATGTACCTTAAGAAATTTAGAAGAAGAGAACTGTGTGTCCTTTCTATACGGCAAGTCCACAGGGAATCAAAGAATAGAAAGCTGGTGGAGCAAGTTTGGATTATTAGGAATGAACTCTTGGATAAATCATTTCAAGAATCTATCTAACTATGGAATTATTGATACATCTAAAGAATTGGACATTCAGTGTATCCTGTTTTGCTACACCCATCTTCTTCAAAATGAATTAAAAGATATTGTAAAATTATGGAATGCACACTACATAAGAAAATCTTCTAATCGAGACCAACCCAATGGAAGACCCGATGTTTTATATTTCATGCCAGAAATTTTTGGGGGGGGGAAATTGCCTCAAACCCATTAGCAATGAAGATTTAGACGTCCTTTCTTTGCACCTAACTTGTGATGTGCCATATGTGAAGGATTTATACAGAGAACTTTTTTGTATTATCATGGAGGATGGTGGATTATCAGTACCTTTAAATCTAGATGAGGCAGCCAATGCACTTGTTTTTATATTAGACTCAATTCAAAACGAATTAAATGAATAAAAACCTGAAGTTTGAAATGTTGAGTTTTGTTATGATTTAACCGATTTGTAAACATATTCTGCATTGCTTTGACACGATCAGGCCTACAGAGGGTGAACCTAGCATCCCTAATTTTATTGGGCTGTCAATAGCTGTAGGATAAGGCTATATTCACACAAACTTGCCTTGTTCCTTGCAGGGGCGCCGGAACAGCGGGGCTGTGGGTGCAGATGCCCCCCTGCCCCCAAAAGCACGGGGCAATTGCCCCCCTGCCCTTACATTTCTGTCGACTGTCCTACAAAATATCTTCTGAATCATGCAGTCAACAGAGTCGAATTCAGGGTTATACATCATAGAGTTGTTCAAATGCATGGTAACTGGCCAAAATACATTAGTTTTCATCGTTTCTGCACTGGAATTTCAAAAAAATGATTCGGGGGATCCGGAGGGAGAGAACCACTGGACTCCAGGCCCGTAGCTAGAGGTAGGCCAGGTGGACAACAAATTCTAAATGTTTTCGTCACATGAACCTAATCTGACCATTTAGTACATCAACAAAATTGCTGGCCGGAATGGCCTCAGATGCAAGCAAATCAATCCTAATTTTCAAAATTTTCCCCCAAACCATCTACAACAGGCGGTACCTCTTCGACAACCCGATTCCTACTAAATGCATGCTTCCAACGGCCCTGATATATGGTTTCAGGATTTACGTCTTTATTGACTTTTTGAAACACATAGTTGAGCCCCCCCCCCCTTGAGACTCCGGGCCCGCCGAACTCCCTCTAAAGATTTGCCCCCCTGCCCCGCCGCCGTTCCGGCGCCCCTGGTTCCTTGGGTAGCATCAAGATGGTATATATTATGTACATGTCAGGTGTGGACCCAGCTACTTGACTGAGCACCTTTAAGTAACCAAGCCAAGGGCGTCCGCATAAAAATGACAGTGGGGGTTGTAAAATAGTTCCGGGGGGGGGGGGGTCTGGGGGTATTGTTTATGGTGCATTGAGACATTTTACAGCGTAAGATTTTGATCTGACAAGTGGAAATATATTTCACTTACTAAAGACTCCCTTCCCCTGTCCCCACCCCTTCCGAAAGCCAATGTTTGATGATGTTAAAGGGATTGTAAGGAGGTTTTCTAGCCTTTTTGTGTGTATCGGGGACACTTCCAACTTCTATTTGCTCCCCCCTCCGGACGCCCATGTAAGTGACTAAGTTAAGAATTCGTCTCTGGAATATGATTCAAAGACCATACATTCTTTCATTATTTTTGAAAGGGATCATCCGCACCCAACCCTTGCTACAGATCAATCCAGCTCTACATATTCCCATTCTAATCAAAGACAAAGCTAAAAAAACTCAATGTTTTAAAAAATTTAAAAATGATTTGTAACAAAAAGGCATTTACAGACATTAGTATTAAAAACACCTCCATACCATGGACAAAAATAGACATGAATATTGCAAATAAAAATCATAACAAAAAATAAATAACCCACAATTTCCTTAATATTTGACTTTGATAAGGATTTCTTGCTAGGCAAGGTAACATACGCCCACTGGCCCAAAGGCAATAACTCTGTACTTGATCCAGCAATAACATTTTCGAACTTGACCGACATATCAAGGATTTTCTTATGTAGTGTGCATTCCATAATTTTACAATATCTTTTAATTCATTTTTAAGAAGATGGGTGTAGCAAAACAGGATACACTGAATGTCCAATTCTTTAGATGTATCAATATTTCCATAGTTAGATAGATTCTTGAAATGATTTATCCAAGAGTTCATTCCTAATAATCCAAACTTGCTCCACCAGCTTTCTATTCTTTGATTCCCTGTGGACTTGCCGTATAGAAAGGACACACAGTTCTCTTCTTCTAAATTTCTTAAGGTACATTGCATATATTCGACATTTACATTTTCAGTGCCACGATCTGCTCTTATTATTTTCGGTACCCCACCAAGATTTCTCACTCTCTCTGCAAAATATCTGCAAATAACGTAAGGGTCATTGTTAGTTGCGGATACCTCCAGCCACATTACACGTCGGGAATAGCCATCGATACAACCATGTATACACATACCAAACTGTTTTAATTTATCCCAGCCATCTATATGCCACAGGTAATTAGGACCATGTGACATATACTGCCTCCGACGAAGTCTTCTTTGACGCCTCAATTCAACACCCTCTGGATCAACATCTCGTAAAATCTGTCTAATCCAATGACGAGAAATAAGAATGTGATATTTCTGTCGAAGTCGAAGTTGCATTGTTCGGTAACCAAAGCATTGACCACTCTCTTGCAGCTCTTGTTTTATTGCTAATAATGCATCATGATAAACATTATCAACTACTCCCTGTGAATTATTTCGACGAAGTCCAAGTGTCCGTAGAATACGTTGAAAATGTCTGTATCCAATCGAGATTCCATGATACACATGAAAAAATGTCAAAATTTCGGAATAGGAATATCCACGGTTAAAGTAGGATCGAATTAAATCATTTCGATCACAAAAATTGTATTGCAAATCATCCAATGGAATGCTACAGCAATAGGGAGAAGCACAAAGTATTAACAAACATATAAGAAAGAACTCCACCATGTTGAAAGCCATGTTCTCACCTCTCTTACAAAGTTCAAACGATATTTTACAAATTCAAAATTATTTTACAAATTCAAAATTATTTTTACAAATTCAAAATTATTTTACAAACTCAAAATTATTTTTACAAATTCGAAATTATTTTACAAATTCAAAATTATTTTTACAAATTCAAAATTATTTTTACAAATTCAAAATTATTTTACAAATTCAAAATTATTTTTACAAATTCAATATTATTTTACAAATTCAAAATTATTTTTACAAATTCAATATTATTTTTACAAATTCGAAATTATTTTTACAAACTCAAAATTATTTTTACAAACTCAAAATTATTTTTACAAATTCAAAATTATTTTTACAAACTCAAAATTATTTTTACAAATTCAAAATTATTTTTACAAATTCAAAATTATTTTTACAAATTAGAAATTAAAAAAACAAAAATATGTCGTATTTGAGCTTCCGTAGCAGAAATATAGAAAATTTGAGATTAGCCCAGAATTCAAAATGGCCGACAGCTTGGTTACCAAGATAAACAAATATAGAAATATTATAACTAAAACATACCTATAATGAAAACTATCCTAGTATGTATCCAAGAAATATGTACACTGGAAAAGTGTACACAAACACTAAACTACATAAATATTAAACTAAATTGAAGAAAATTCAATTTAAACCATATGCAATCAAAATGACATCCAACTGGTGTAAAACACTAAAACAGAATGACTATACAGGTTTATAGAAAACAACTCAGATAGTCATTAGAAATGTTCACCAAGAACACAGGAGAAGAGATTAGATTTAAAAGAACTCAGAAACAGAAAAGAGATAGTAAAGGATAGAAAAGAAAAGGCAGTGAAGTGTAATTAGTTAACACTGTGAACTGAAATAAATTTGTTACAATTAAGATCTATTTAATTACACCCTTCAACATACTCCCCTCCTTTGGGAAATGTTGTCCCAACATTTTCAACAATAAAATTGTGACTCCAAAACACAAAAATAAAAACTGGCATTACTTCAACATTGTGATCTACAATTAACTTTAAACTTGAACTGAAACCCTGACCCAAAACTAAAATTGAAATGAAACTAAAACTGTGTCTGCTAATCAAATACTTCTGGAAATAACGATTTGCATAAAGATGGTAACATTTTCAGAACTACCTCTAATCTTTCTGGTGACATGGAAACAAAATCTGTAGGTAGCAATGAATGTGCCAACTCCGCTCTCAATCTGTTGTTTGAAATTATCTCAGCTTGTTGTGTCATAACATAATCTTTGTATCTTGATGGTGTTTTAATAGCTCTGGTAGATCTGCGAGGAATTTCTATAGAAATTGGCGACTCAAATGAAGTTGTGGGTTCCTCCGTGAGTACTTGAACTGGTTCAAGAACTGGAACCGGAACTGGTTCAAGAACTGGAACCGGAACTGGTTCAGGAGCTGGTACAAGAACTGGTTCAGGGGCTGGTTCATGAACAGGTTCAGAAACAGTCTCTTCTGACAGATCCACCA
Source organism: Nipponacmea schrenckii (assembly GCA_030562195.1). Lineage (NCBI taxonomy): Eukaryota > Metazoa > Mollusca > Gastropoda > Lottiidae > Nipponacmea > Nipponacmea schrenckii. The sequence goes on along the minus strand of JAUJPP010000003.1, from coordinate 32,709,349 downwards.
CCTGTTCAGGTGTCTCAGTAGGACTCTCAGTAGACGGGTAGTCCGTCCATTCCAAAACAATCACTCGGTCCTCATCTTCGCTGTCTTCCTTTTCTTCCTCGTCAGTTTCTTCTGTATTATAGGTTTTTCAGTTCTTAATTTCCGTTTACGTGGTTTTGGTTGAGGTCTCGTTGGTGCTGGGTCTATGATTGGTATCGAGCTTATCGGTAAAAGATGGTTTCTGTGTAAAGTTCTTACTCGACCCTCTCCACTCTCTGTGCACACGTCATAAACTGGAATATCTAAGTTTGGTTGCCGCACTACCTTGTAGACATCTTCCTCCCACTTATCTGCAATTTTATGGCGTCCTTCCTTAAATGCTAATCTTCTGACCAAAACTCTGTCACCTGGTTCGAGAATGTTAGACCTAGCTCTAAGATTGAACTTGTCCTTCTGCGCTTGATGGTTACGGGATACTTCGGCAGCTGCTGTATGGTAGGCGTGTTCAAGCTTCTCCTTAAGTGAATCAATGTAGGTGTTATAGCTCTTAGTGGCCTCTTTACCTGGGTTAGCAAGTCCAAGCGTAACATCTACAGCAAGGGTAGGCTTTCTTCCAAACATCAGCTGAAAAGGTGAATATCCTGTCGCAGAATGAGTAGTGCAATTATAAGCATGAACCATAGATGGTACGTAGGTTTTCCAATCACGTTTCTGGTCGGGATGTAATGTTCCTAGCATGTTTAACAGAGTTCGGTTAAATCTTTCGCACTGTCCATTTCCCTGAGGGTGATATGGTGTTGTTCTGGACTTTTCCATCCCAGTCAAGGTACATAGTTCTTTAATTACCTTACCCTCAAATTGTTGTCCCTGGTCACTGTGAATGCGTTTAGGAATTCCATAGTGAACTATGAAAGTGTCAAAGAAAGCTTTGGCGGTAGTCCTCGCAATTGTATTTCGAACAGGTACAGCTTGGGTGTAACGAGTAAAGTGATCAGTAATCACAAGTATGCTGTCATATCCTCCCTTACACTGCTCAACACAAACATAATCCATGCACACTAACTCTAGTGGGCTGGTGGTGGTGATGTTCACTAGTGGACATGATGATGGTATTGATTTTCTTCTCAGACAACGTGGACAGTTTTTGATGTACTCTTCTATGTCTTTCAACATTTTAGGCCAATAAAACCTTTCCCTAGCAAGACTTACAGTTCGATCTCGACCTTGATGACCTAATTCATCATGAATTCCCTTTAATGCCATTGATCTATAAAATGATGGTAAAACAAGTTTGTATTCCTCTTCTTCATCAATAATAACTCTCTTGTACAATACACCAGATTTAAGAACGAAATGGTCTAAATCTCTGAGTAATGCTGCTTCCTCAGCTGATGATGAATTATAAGATTTTCCAGTTTCCAAACATGTTATTAATTTATGTAAAGTATCATCCTTTTGTTGGCGCTCTCTCCATTGCTCGTCGGTGACAATCGGAGAACCAGAACTCATCAAATCTGGAGTAGATTGATGGGACATACTAATTGTTCTACAATAACCTTCTTCAAGTTCTACATTCTTTAACGCTCCTATGATACTTTCATCAACCTCAATATACTGCGGAAGACGACTTAATGCATCTGCATCAGTGTTCTTCTTACCAGGTTTGTACTTAATACTGAAGTTGTAGTTAGCTAAGGCTGCTAACCATCTATGTCCTGTTGCATCTAATTTCGCTGTTGTCAAAATATAAGTTAAGGGATTGTTATCTGTGTAAACTGTAAATTTGGTATTGAAAAGATATTGATGAAATTTCTCTGTGACAGCCCATTTTAATGCCAGAAATTCAAGCTTATGAGTGGGATAGTTTTTTTCGGAACGGGAAAGTGACCGACTGGCATATGAGATAACTCTCTCCTTTCCGTCTAACTCTTGGTACAGAACAGCACCTAAACCAAACCCGCTAGCAATCTGTATGCAGAACAAAAGGTTTAGTAAAATCTGCATAGGCTAGAATGGGTGGATTTACAAGAGCTTCTTTCAGTTGTTGAAAAGCTGTCTGTTGCTCATCACCCCATATCCAGTCTTTCGATGGTGACACCTTTTCCTTTGACCCCTTCCTCTTCTTCTTGGAAATCGGTCCTCCGATCAACATATCATTTAAAGGCTTTGCAATGATGGAAAATTGCTTAATAAACCGCCGATAGTAACCCACAAATCCTAAGAAACTCCTCAACTCCTCTTGGTTGTTAGGAACTGGCCAAGATGCAACCTTGTCAGTTTTCTTAGGATCGGTTTTCACTCCCTCAGATGACACAATATGACCTAGATATCTGACCTCTTCTTTGAAAAACTCGCATTTCTTAGGAGATAATTTGATCCCATTATCAGATAACCTTTTAAATACCTTTGATAATCTTTCGAGATGTTCTTCATAGGTCTTGCTAAAAATAATCAGATCATCAATAAAAATGGCACAAATCTTCCAATTCAAATCTCCTAAACAATCTTCCATAACACGTTGATAAGTCGCAGGAGCATTTGTCAGACCAAAAGGCATCCGATTGTAGTGGTAAAATCCTAGAGGTCCAACTGTAAAGGCAGTTTTATCCTTGTCGCTCTCATCAATACTAATCTGATGATACCCAGACTTCATGTCAACCACTGAGAAATACTTGCATCCTACTAAATTGTCTAATAATTCTCCAATGCGTGGAAGTGCATAAGCATCTCTTACAGTCCTAGAATTAAGCATTCTATAATCCACACACATGCGTAGAGAGTTGTCTTTCTTTCTAGCCAATACAATAGGTGATGCATACGGACTGTGGCTTCTCTCTATAATACCTGCATCTAACAGATCTTCAAGATGATGCTTCACCTCATCATACATAGCTGGTGGAATTCTTCTATGTGGTTGTTTAAATGGTATATTATCTGTTAGCAAGATCTTATGCTTTACCATACTTATACTCCCAATATCCTTGTCATGTTGAGAAAAGATATGTTTCCATCTCCACAAAAACTTCTTTAACTCGACCACTTGATCCTTAGAAATTGCTGAAGTGGCAAAATCTATTTCGTCCAAGAAATTTTTTGAAGGTTCCTCTGATGACGGTATCAAGCTGTTAACAGATGTCTTTCTCACAATCTCTGCTGGATGTAACTCGCATAGTACACTGTGTGGAAAAATCCTAACAGGGGATAAAGTTAAATTAGATAATCTAACAACAACTGTCTTTTCATCACCTGGGCTTACGTTGATCAGAGTCGGAGTAACTTCAATCGAAGCCGTCATGATTGAGTCCTCCGACCTCTGAAACAACACCCTTTGCCTGGAAGGCACAGACAAGTTGCTAACCCTACCCTCTATACACATGGATTTATTACTTCCTATAACTATAGGCTTCTCCTCCACACAGCGTACTAACCCAACCTTGGAACAAAGTTTTTTTCTCCTGAAGGTGCATACACTCAAAAGTAAACTTCCACATATCAGGCACCTCTACCCTGTTTGACTTATCAGCGAAAAGCTGACATAGTGGCTTCAAGACATTAGTCCCTATCAGAACTGGAGTAGCCCTGTGAAAGGCTGTGTCTGGAACCACTAAAAACAAACAGTCAAATCCCTCAGAATTTAAACTAGGAATTCTGATTTTAACTGGGATACAACCAATATATGGCAAAGACTCACCACCAGCACTCTCAATAACTATAAGCTGGTCTAAAGGTGTGATCTTACAATCAGTACTTTCCAAATAGTCCTCATAGTAAGATTTACTAACGGTGGAAATTGTTGACCCAGTGTCCAACAATCCTGAACAGATGTTACCATTAATGTCAACCACTGTTGTGTTACTATGTCCAATGACATCTTGTGAATTGACATTAACCACTTCATTTGACATATCTTGCTGCACTTTGCATCTCTTAGCAATATGTCCAGATTGACCGCATTTAAAGCAAATACGTTTACAATCGGATGCATGCAAAAGTTGTTTCTTAAAAGTCTTACAGCCATCTGTCCTATCATGTTGCATGACCTGGATAGTGGGAGATGAATTTAAACTATTCCTTTCTTCTCTAATCTGAACAATGGTTCTTCTGAGATTATGTACAAGAGATGTAAGACTATGAACCATGGAGTACAGATCTTCCTCAGATTCAGTTTTCCTAGATGATAATGGAACAGTTGGATTGTCATTTTCAATTCGTCTAACCTCTAACAACAGAGAATCAAAGTCAGTTATCCTGTCATATTTATGAGCTGATCTATCTTTTAAATCCTGGCGTAAACCACTCCAAAATTTCTGACGCAATTTCCTGTTAAACTCATTATCAGTAACCTCACCCTCCGATCTTGCTCTATCCAAAAGATCTTCCAATCTACATGCCCATTGCGAAACAGATTCATCCTGATGTTGGGTAGCAGAATAAAAATCAGCAAGAAGTTGTTGACCTTGCTCAATTCTCCCAAACCTAGTTTCAAGTCTATCTAAAATATCCTTGGTCGAAGATGAATGTCCAAGTCTAACCGCAACATGTGCTGCTTCACCTTTCAACGAATGAAAAACTGCCAACTTAACAGATGCTGGATCTAACTGATCATTGTTGATTAATGATGTCACTTCAAATTTCCAAAGGTTAAAAGATGTATCAACTGACGAACTGTCGCCACAAAAAGTTGAAACTTTTGGGACTGGTGGTAAAATTCTCACAGAAGGCGTATGTACAAATGTTGAAGAGTGCAAATAAGATGGTTTAATTGTATAAGTTTGGTTAATTAGCACAGTTTTAACTAATAGTAACTTTAAGTTACACCTCACTGCTTCTATTTCTTAACTCTATATCTTTCTCTGTCTCTGAGTCTTTTTCACATCTGATTACCTTTTCCTTTCTGAACTCTTTGTGAATAGTATTTTCAAGTTGGCAACTTGGTCATTTTGGATTAGTTTTGTTAAACTGATGGTAGTGGTTTAGTGGAAATATTTTATATTGTTGTACATTTATTTGGCATTGAATCTCCTTCAATGTGGTGGAAATTATATATGGCTTAGTTTAGTATGGTTAATATATTACTTCAATATATTCTAAGGATGTGCATTCATTACTAAGGTATGTTATTTTTTATCATCTTTTGGTACTTTTGTTTACTGGTAACTAGGGTGGCAGCCATGTTGGATATTTTGCAGGTTTTATATTTTATAGTGTCTTTACTGTTGCAAATTACATTTCATATATATTATCTTCCATTTCTATAATTACACTATCTTTCTACAGTACATACATTGCATTATCTTTCCAACCATTCTTAAAATATCTTATTTTCAGACCCTACCTCTGGTTGAGAATTTGCATTCCCACTTGGTTATTTAGTTTACGAAACCCCTGTACAGGGTAGGTTTAATTATTTATGTTATGTTCTTTTTTTTATATTATATTATTACGTAATTAAGATTTGTCCTCGCATATTGTAATTATGCAAATTGTTCCTTTTCCTTTTCGTATGCTTCATACTTATAAGTATTAGGCTGTATTTAGTATTTGCATAATTGTTAGTTTTTATTGTTTTAGTAAGAATCATGATTATTCTATTTTAATGTATATATTTATTTACCTGTTAGTAATTTGTGTATTTGTACTTTCAGGGTTTTTGTTATATATTAAATAAACATCTAGTCTAGAACCCTCGGTGTGGTTATTTTGAAACGTCTAACCCCCACCCGACAACACAAATACATCATTATTATTAGTTGACTCTGAATCCATGAAAACTGAATCATCCATGTTAAATAAATGAAAAAAACAAAACAAAAAATGTTGTCGAGGGGGGGTTTATGGGATTAAATCACCACAACAACGGTTCAAATCATAAGAGATTTATTAAATATAACAAAAACCCTGAAATTACAAAGTGAAAATAATTAATAACACGTCATAAAATAAAAGAATTTTTTCACAATAAAATATAATATACAAATACTTAGAAAACTGTATGAAATATACAGAAATACATGTAAATCAGAACGAATACCCATAACTGGCAGCACTTAAAATCTACTATATGCTGTACTAAATACTTTAAGTCAATTGAAATAATTAAATACAATGTACAGAATGAACATTAATAATGCTTACCCTAAAAGGGGTTTAAACAATAACCAACGTTAAAGTGAAATACCTTACCACCAAGGTTATGAAAGGGAAATCTGTAAATAAAATAAGGTATGAATGCATGAGAATGCTATGTAAGAGAATTATATTAATATGTAAGAATTATGTGAAAGAATTGGCTGCAGAAATATAGAAAATTTGAGATTAGCCCAGAATTCAAAATGGCCGACAGCTTGGTTACCAAGATAAACAAATATAGAAATATTATAACTAAAACATACCTATAATGAAAACTATCCTAGTATGTATCCAAGAAATATGTACACTGGAAAAGTGTACACAAACACTAAACTACATAAATATTAAACTAAATTGAAGAAAATTCAATTTAAACCATATGCAATCAAAATGACATCCAACTGGTGTAAAACACTAAAACAGAATGACTATACAGGTTTATAGAAAACAACTCAGATAGTCATTAGAAATGTTCACCAAGAACACAGGAGAAGAGATTAGATTTAAAAGAACTCAGAAACAGAAAAGAGATAGTAAAGGATAGAAATGAAAAGGCAGTGAAGTGTAATTAGTTAACACTGTGAACTGAAATAAATTTGTTACAATTAAGATCTATTTAATTACACCCTTCAACATTAATTGTCCAAAACCGGTTAAAACCTACAATCTTTTCATGGGTGGAACTGACCGAAATGACCAACTGACCCGCCTTCAAAGATGTAGAAGGCATTACAGATGGCCACGTAGACTCACTGTAAAAAATTTTATGTGGGCAACATTCAATTCTTTTGTCATCTATCAAAGTGTAAAACCTAATGGAACTCCCGGTAGAAATTTAACCTTCCATGGTTATATTGAAAGATTGTGCATTGAACTAATTGGTGATTTTAGACAGTTCATCCATGGGTGATTACAAAAACGCACACAAAGTAACTTCAAAATAGGTTAAGAATTGTGGCTTTTAGAGTTTTTATGAGCAATTGTGGACGGAGTGACAACAATATACGCTCCTCATTTCACATGGGCATATAAAAATCACTAAGACAGGTATCCTTGGAAAGAAAATAACTAACTTTATAAGATACCCTGTATTCTCAAAACAATCTTGGCACTTGGATATCCTAGAACAGTGTTAGACCCTAGGATATCATAGCCATAAGATCGCTTCAGGACCACTTATACACAGTCTGCTTCCTTGTAGAATACTTTTACCTGAGAGAAATGCCTGTCATAACCAATTTACCTTCATTACTACTTACTTGAACTTGATTTATTTATTTAATCAGACTGGTCTTGGTTTTTTTCTTATTTATTTACATGTAATATGTCAATATAGGGATTTTTTTACTGTATATCCAACCTTGTCTGAATTGTATCAGATTTGTTAGTAGCAGGCTTCTTATTGAGTACCAACATGGAGTGGTTTTAAGAATTTATTTTTTTTTTTCGGATTGAAGAGTTGGATTAAAGGTAGGCTTCAGTTAAATTTGAAGATTACAGCCTTGCATTATTATATAATTGTTGAATGGTTTAATGATATATTTTGCAAGGCAACTATATCCCAAATATTTGATATTTTATGTATTTAACTCTTTGTTTCTTATTTCATGGTTTGTGTTGTGTATGATTGCTGTGAAAAGTTTATGTCAATCATTCAGTAATTTTCAACTGTAAGACAGTTTGTAAACTATATGCAATAATTGATGATGGCTGTCACACACTTGTACTTATAATCCCTTCAAACTTTACCCTTATCATTTTACAAGGGAAGAAAAACACCAAGATTTCCCTCCAAACTACTGCAATTAGCTTAAATGATATCTTCTTAAATTACAAAAGATTAATATTCAGAGTGATAACATCACATTAATTAGTGAGTTAAACAGGAGCTCACCAATAGATAAAGATAGTATAGGGTGAACAGATTTGAGATGATTGTCAGTAAATGTGACTTTGGGTTCAGTACATGAGTAATTTTGAAAATTAACCTAATTTTTGAAAATTTTGTTAAAATGCTAAAAAGAAGCTGAACAATTTATTATTATATTAAAGACTGTAATTTACTGTTCTTCATTAATGCCTGTTGCCAGATTTTCCCCTTTTTTTTGTAGTGTTTCTAGTCATCTATTTATAGTTCTGCATTTAATAATACAACTTGTTCAAGACTAGAATTAATTTGGCTTTCTGATTTAATCCCTAATGACTTGTGTTTGAAATAATATAGGAAATTTCCCAAGTGTCTTCTGCAGCACTTTATCTAGCAAACTGTGACTTAATGAAACAACTGATTTCACAAGTGTAACTAATTCAATTTCTGATTTAACCATGTGATCACTGATTGTCAGATGTCAAATTTACCAAACTTGGAAACTTGATTGAAAATGAAACGAATAGAAATGGAAATTTTTCTTTTTTTGCAGCTGATTGTGCCTTATGAAGACAGACACTGTGCCTTACTCTTATTTTTTCATTTCCATCTTTCAAGAAATCTTTACAGCCTGTAGCACACCAGCCTTTTGTATATTATATTATGTCAGTGATGTAGAAAAAAATAATTGAAAATAAAAGAACCTAACAATCAAGTTCAGTTAATTTAAAAGGGATTACTAGCAAATGTTACAGTGACCTCTAGGGGACCTTGAGTGATTGTTATCATTTTTAAGAACTCATATAACCCTAATATTGTGGTAATCTAGTCATGTCTTGTTCAATTATTTACGTTTCATGTTGGGAAAAAAACATTTTTTTTTTATGGTCCTTTTCTCTTAAACTGTGGTCATGGATATACCCTATATCTGTTATGGAGCTAATGTATTTTTACTGTGTATGTAAGACCTATTTTTCTGCTAATTGCCCATCAGTCTGATGAAATAAGATAATTTGTACATTCTCTCTCAGCATCTAGTTGTTGAGAAGGGACAATAGACCAAGGCCATGTGTGCTACCATGTTAAAGATCCCTCAACAGTTGGAAATAGTAAGAAGAGGAGGCTTCTGCCTCTGTCCTGACATTTCCCTCATTGCACATTGCAAGCAAATGCCAGTCTTCATTGGCCTAAATGATGCAGAAGAGAAGGATATTAAACTCCAATTATTTCATTACCCTTCTCTTGCAATACAACTGCCAAAGAACCCTTAGTATAGTGTATTATACAGTCAAAGTAACATCATCCCAACAGTCAACAATTTCTATGTCAGCTGATGCATATGTATATGTCTGACAATTGGATGTATACAATGTGTCAAGATATAACCCTGATAGTAGGGTGAGCAAAGAAGAATTACAACTTCAGTACCAAAAGGCTTTATTATGACAACATATAAATGAGATTTTATGGAGTAATAAAACAGACCATTATAGCAACAGGAATGGCATGAAGAAGATATTGATTCCAACCAATATATAGTATTGTAATAAATTGTTAGAATAGGTCAGATTTTACAAACTAGTAATTTTATTAATTTCTATAACTCATAAAAGAGACATATACTATTATATTGAGTAGTTATTGAAGGCAGTTCATAGTTTTATTACAGAATGATATTAAAGTGCTATAGTCTAGAAATTGAGGTGACAAACAAACTCCACTTTTTGTCCAGTTTGAACACAGGAAAGATACTTGGTTTTATTAAAGGAATCTTTGATTTGAGACTTGTGATTTGTGTCAATCCAGTTATTTTTTCCATTGATTTTGATATCATATTGACTATGATATAAAAGTTTTACAATATAGAAATAAAATTGTGTACATTTCAACTTTAATAACTTAAGATACAATTTCAACTCACTCACTGAATACAGAATTTACCTCCTCACATAGATGCTTGGTGGCTTACCTAAGGGTCCACGGTTAATTTCTGGCAATATTCAAGACCAACTTTCAGATCTTTGGACCCGGTTTCTCTTTGTCATAGTGATGCAGGGTGGACAGGCTTTAATGAAAAAGCAAGAAGTGCCAAAATTTCAAAGATTGTCACTCTGTCGAGGGCTTACAAGCCATTAAGTTATTAATGCCAGTAAAAAAGGGTGTTTTTATATTTTTCAGTCAGTATTGATAATATCATGATATCTTTGAAGAGTCAGTATTGATAATATCAAGATATCTTTAAAAAGGCAGTATTGATAATATCATGTTATCTTTAAAGAGTCAGTATTGATAATATCATGATATCTTTAAAAAGTCTTGAAGAGTCAGTATTGATAATATCAAGATATCTTTAAAGAGTCAGTATTGATAATATCAAGATATCTTTAAAAAGGCAGTATTGATATTATAAAGATATCTTTAAAGAGTCAGTATTGATAATATCATGATATCTTTAAAAAGTCTTAAAGAGTCAGTATTGATAATATCATGATATCTTTAAAGAGTCAGTATTGATAATATCAAGATCTCTTTAAAAAGTCAGTATTGATAATATCATTTGTCTTTAAAAAGGCAGTATTGATACAATATAAAGATATCTTTAAAGAGTCAGTATTGATAATATCAAGATACCTTTAAAAAGTCTTAAAGAGTCAGTATTGATAATATCATATCTTTGAAGAGTCAGTGATAACATCATGATATCTTTAAAGAGTCAGTATTGATAATATCAAGATATCTTTAAAGAGTCAGTATTGATAATATCAAGATCTCTTTAAAAAGTCAGTATTGATAATATCATGATATCTTTAAAGAGTCAGTATTGATAATATCATGATATCTTTAAAAAGGTAGTATTGATAATATAAAGGTATCTTTAAAGAGTCAGTATTGATAATATCATGATATCTTTGAAGTGTCAGTGATAACATGATATCTTTGAAGAGTCAGTATTGATAATATCAAGATATCTTTAAAGAGTCAGTATTGATAATATCAAGATCTCTTTAAAAAGTCAGTATTGATAATATCATGATATCTTTTAAGAGTCAGTATTGATAATATCATGATATCTTTAAAAAGGCAGTATTGATAAGATAAAGATATCTTTAAAGAGTCAGTATTGATAATATCATGATATCTTTGAAGAGTCAGTATTGATAATATCATGATATCTTTGAAGAGTCGGTATTGATATATCACGATCTCTTTGAAAAGTCAATATTGATAATATAAAGATATCTTTAAAAAGTCAGTATAATATCAAGATATCTTTAAAAAGGCAGTATTGATAATATCAAGATATTTTTAAAACGTCAGTATTGATAATATCATGATATCTTTAAAAAGTCAGTATTGATAATATCATGATATCTTAAAAAAGTCTTAAAGAGTCAGTATTGATAATATCAAGATATCTTTAAAAAGTCTTAAAGAGTCAGTTTTGATAATATCAAGATATCTTTAAAGAATCAGTGATAATATCATGATCTCTTTCAGAGTCAGTAGTGATAATATCAAGATATCTTTAAAAGGCAGAATAGATAATATCAAGATATCTTTAAAAAGTCAGTATTGATAATATCAAGATATCTTTAAAAAGTCAGTATTGATAATATCATATCTTTCAGAGTCAGTATTGATAATATCAAGATATCTTTAAAAAGTCAGTATTGATAATATCAAGATATCAAATAAGAATCGAAAATACCAAGATTCATCATTAATGAAGAGATGTCATTACATACTTAAATGTTGATCAATTGATTTTTACATCTATCTAAATAATTGTTAACTCACGAACATACAACTTAATTATCTAAATCCATAAAACCAACAGGAAAAAAAGGCCAATACTTTGTGAGTAAACAGCTTATGAAACTGGATCATTCATGATTCAAGATACGTCCAACTGGCGTTCCTTAGACTTATACAAACTGTTACTTGATTTTTTAATTTTGTAATCCAGGGTTTGTCTTGTTATTAAGCTTATTTAATCTGGATATTTATTTTCTTATTATTTGCATTCATTTTCTCTCTTTACACTAAACAAAAAAGTAGTGCAAATCATTTTTTTGTATACTATAAAAAGCTTTCTGTACACAAGAAATATATATTTCAGCTATCAATATCCCTTTTCCAAATGACTTGTTGGATGATAGAAATCATAGAAAAGTATTTGACTGACATCTTCGATTTCGTCTAAGTCCAATGGGGAACCAAACTCGCGAGTTGTCTTTCCTTGATGTAGGGGGCGCGGCGACTATTGCGGTCCTAAAGTGTTGTGTGCAATCATGGCCAACTATGTAAATAGTAAGCGTGATTTTGGTTTATGGGACCTATCTAAACTTTGAAAAGGAACTCAAATCTAAAATAGGGGAGGTTTCTGGTAGAAAAAACATTAAACCAAAAGTTACAATCAGTTTTACCCGTCGGCTAAGCTTCGAACGAATACGTCCGCTGAAAGTTTGTGAGAATCGAAAGTAGACCTAGTCAAGTGACAGCCGGGGTTTGGACAAATTTCTTTCGCGACTGTCGTTTGTTGATTATTGGAGTTGAAAAATACTTGAAATCTTAATGATAAACTTAGATAATCATTGTTTTAGCCCAGACAAGACAAATGGTTACTATGTATGATTGTAGGCATGATTAAATAGGCCTAGGCTAATACTATTAATACTAGGCCTACCGTATGCTAACTACGGTGGTCTTCTAGTTCTACTGACCGGTCTACTGCCCGGACTGATACAGTTCTAGGCTAGTGCTTAATGAATTTTGAATTTTCCTCACGTCACAAGTAATCAAAATATAATTGTCAATTAATTTCCATTCTCAAAGAATGGCTTCTACTTTAGGGTCTATAGAAATATAAAGTTTTAAAATTTTCCCATGGCATTGAACATATTACCCTACAAATCATAGAAATTTTTAGAGAAAATGAACCACATTTCAAAATATTTTTTTATTGTTGCCATTTTAAAAACCTTTTTAAGTCAATCTAAGGCTATCAGAATTATTTTTGTGGCCACACAGTAGGCTAGGCCTACATACATTAATCTTATTTGTATCATTGAAATATTAACCTCAAAACAAGTTTAGATTGTCTTAAGGTTTTGAAAATGCCAACCGTGGCCATTTAAGTTATACTCAAAATTGGAAATATGGTTTTATAGAGGGGAATTTCAGACTGAAATTTGGATCCAACTCACAGTTTGTAGGCAAAGAGGGAAATGTGTTCTTTAAGGACCCAAAAACACATTCTGAGTATATATTTAGGGCACAATGTAATCAGTGAGGCTAGTTGAGTATTTTGGTTTGATTTATGGTTATACTAGCCCTAGATCTAATATTTTCCTTTGCGCTTCACTTAAAAGAAATTCAAAACTTAATCCTTCCAAAATTATGTCGAAAATTTCCTTGAACAAAAACCTTCAGTTCAAGTAGGATTTCAACCTATTAGTTCTGTGGTTGAATTGTTAAAAATTTAAAGATTACAACAGTTTTCTTTTTTAGGGTTGTATTTATTGACAGAAATAAAAATCTTGAACATAGGTATTGGAAAAAATATTTATTGGTAACTCCAAATTATGACATTTACAAAGATATCAATACTGACATCAAATTTACTCTACTGAAATAAGAAGCAACCCACTGCTGTCTTGAACAATTTGAAAAGAAACTTGACAATGACGCACAAAAATCCTACACGAATAGTTTTCTGAAGTATTTGAGGTTAACATCAACAGACTCTTTTTTTTTTAAATCAGAATGCCGAGCAGCAATGAAAATAGTGATGGCAATCATAACGCGCCAACTTTTATAATGGCAGTCGATTTGTCTGGGAGGTTGACAAGAGTAATCAATAAATTAAAGATTTTTCATGATATTAATCAAAGTTCATCCTTGGGTGATTAGGAACACTCACACCAAGTTTCATCTGTTGTTTCTTCAGACCACTGGAAAACTGATGGAACAGATACAGGTTTTCCTGACATCTCAAAGGAATTGTTCCTGAAAAAAGAATATATAATCATAAGGTCATGATTTGTAGAAATAAAGTATAAACTTACATGCAGTTCCTTTCCAGCAGCAGTATTTTTCAATTCACAAAACCACACTAGCTAGTATTCAAAAAAGAAATAAAAGAAAACTGTTGTCATGGAAGCAAATATGAGATTGGATGCACTCAAAGACTTTCACAACAGCCTAATTGCTGTGGTTTTTTTTTCAGTTTAGCCTCTGGTAACAGTTAATGAGGTCAGTTGACCAAATGCCTATTTTGTAAAATTGAATGTTTAAAAAAATGTGTAAAATACAAAAAACTTTTAACTCACCTAAATATGTTAACCTGTGTTTTTAACTATGGCCTTTGCCCACAAGACTGGCATGAGTTACCTGAAAAAAAGAAATGAAACAAGCAGAACAGAACAAAAATAATTTTAGGAAAAAAAAATCAACATCAGGGCTTCATTATTAGCATCCAAATTTTTTCATATTCTTTTTAAAAATGTTCATCAGAATAGATTACATGTACAAGAAAGATAAGTATAATATATACCGAATTATAGGCATAATAATGGATTATTTTAAAAAATGAAACGCACTTTCATAATGTAAACTGATAATCTTAAAATGCATTTCAATCTTCAACACATCTTAATTCTTAGTATGTCTATATATTCATATGATGAATGAATGAAAATTTCAAACACACTTCCTTAAAAGAAATGTCCAGTAAAAATAAACCCACTTATTAGAATTAAAATTATCAGTAATATCATAGGCCTCATAAATTAATTTGTAGATTAATAATAAGACAATATGAAGAGGCTTAGTCAGTAAAACATTGCTGTCAGTAATCAGACAGTTGCCACAAAACACTACTCATTTCATCCATGGTTTTCAAAGAATATAGACATACTAATACAATGACAACTATTTCAAAATTACAAAAGGAAACTTATCTAATAAAGCAAACACTTGTTGGAGGACGTAAATTCCACTCCTTTCCATTCCTTGCACTTCTTGCAGACGACACTGGACGAAGTGGGCCACAGTGTATCTCCTTTCAAAGATTTCCGCCTGCTTACGGCCACAATTCACTGTTTCCGACGAATATTTTCAGTGGGAAACAAAAATCCTCCCCTCTTCGAACATCCCGGACCACAATAACAAGTTACAGGCATGATTCACGATCGCGTATTAGTGGAAGTATGGCTGTCAGTAAGCGTGATGTCGACTTCCGGGACCCTAGTCGGTGGCGCCATCTTCAGGGGCAGATAATTTGAGTTTGGTTCCCAATTAAACTTGATAAGATTTTAGCCATTGAAGCCTAATGTTATTTGCAATAGTTATCTCATAGCTTAGTTTATATAATATGGAATAACGCTAATCACAAACATCAGAAAAATAAAATGCGTTAAGGAGCATCAGCACTAAAATCGGAAGTAGATCAGTAAATGAAGATGTCAAATTTTTTTTAGGCCCCTCAATACAAAAATAAACGAAGAATCAGAAAAGTGGGAATGGATTTGTATGTAAACCAAAATGTTTTTCTTATAAAATTCTTTTTTCAAAATACATAGAAATTCATCTTTTAAGTCAAATTTTTTGTAAATTTACATTTCAGAAAAAAGAGCAGAATACAATGACAAGAAAATTATAAATTGGTTAACAGAATATAATAAATTGGTTAACAGAATATAATAAATTGGTTAACAGAATAAGTTGGTGTATGTAATATTTTACTGGAATAATGGTATTTGGTTATTTAGATCAGCTGATAATGGTTTCATATGGAGTTTTTTCTTCTCATAAATAAATAAAATTGATTCTAAGAACAGATAATATAATCTGTATAGAAATTGATTTCTCACTAAACCTCGTAATTATTTGATACAAGGTCTGAATATTGTCTTGCAGTTTGTGAAATACAAATATATAACAATACTTCTACAACAATATTATGATAAATGATAAATGTAGGTAACAGAGATTCAAACAATGGAACAAACCACCTGAGATCATAATATATCCTATTGTTCTCCTTAGATTGAAGATCATCAAAGATTGATCACACTGGGTGAAATTTTGATGGCATGGAAAGAACTCGACATTTACAGAGTAGATGACATTAATACTTAAAGTTCCAGCAACAAACATTAAGTTTCATATGACAAGAAAATATTCACTTAAGTAACAGTTTCCTTGAAACTTCCAGCTTAAAAAGGGTTCAAATAAAATGGACATACTGTAGCAAGCTCACATGTTAATGAATTACCTCTAAATAGACCACGTTATGTATCTTAATTAAAGAGCTATTCCATTAGCAAGGTTACTTGTTTTTAAATGTGCTAAATTAATATTGTAAAGTATGTCATTATAAAATACACTTCTAAAAAGAAATCCAAAATCAATCATGAAGTGTAACTTCAAGCAGTTTTCCATTAGCAGTGTTCAGGTATTAATTTAATAGGAAAGGATAAAATAAACGTTGGTTGGCACAGGTTTTATTGGACATTATATTATTGACTTTGGATAATTTTCTCGATGGAGTACCATATATAACCAAGCCACATGTGTTGATATCTATGTAAAATGTCAAGTAGAATCAACATTTGCATTGAAGTGACATGAAGACTGTTTTGATTAAGTCATGGATATTTAGACATTGTAGAGAACTGTGCTAAACTTCCTATAAATCTATAACATAGATCAATGTGTCATATTACTAAGCGTGAATGAAACTGACGTCTGCTGGAGTTGTAGTGATAATGTGTGATTTCAACATCCTTTACTCTGTAAATTGAGTCCTGATTCAAGTGACATTAAAAAATATTTTTTAAATCATCTGTGCTGAATACAAGGAAATGTCTTTCACTGTATTGTTTAACCTCTTGCAACTTTCTCTCTCTGCTTTAATGGATTTGGATTGATTTGAAGTGATTATAGTGCAGTGCTTAAATAGAATTCTAACTGTCAAAGGAATTGTATAAAGACATCAAAATCTACGAGAATCAGTATAAAATCGTGGCTTTATGTTATGTTAAAATCTACTATATTGTGAAAATCTCCAAATTTGTTCATGTTTAAAATGTGTATGCAGAATTAGAGTTTTAAGTGTTTTGAGTCCAAGAAAATTTCAGGATATTCTTTATCAAAGACTAAAAATGTGTTTGTTGGGTTAAGCATTAGTAGAATTATATCACACAAATTGGTCATGTATGTGGATGTCAAAATATACAGAAAGGAATGATGCTTCAATTAGTCTTAGACTATAAAGTAAATCTACTTCTGTGAAAAACATTATGAATCAAAAATTACTTCCATGCTTGGCATTCTTATATTGCTTGTGACATATGTAAATTTTGAATAGAACTAACTTGTGAATACAATTTCCTGTCACCATGGCAATACTTGAAAAGTGTGAAAGGTGAAAAATTCAGAAAAAGGTTTTATACTGTCATGTAGAAATGGAAGACATATTGGTAATATTGTGACCCTATAATACTGCCTGTTATATATACACATGTGACAAATAAGCCAGAGAGAGGCATTTAAATTTTGTTCTATTATAGCTTTGTTTGAGATTACGTTTTTTTAAAAGAGTCAGAATGTGAGACTCATTTCTATAATAGGATTAGTGATCAGACAACTTATGATTCAAAGAATACCATAAATTTTCATTTCCTAATGATTGCCACGGGCATGGAAATTTAAAGATATCCAGCTCTTCAAACAAAGAGAACAGAAATGGAGAATGATTTGTCATCACAAAACATGCTCCAACCCTTAAAGCCAAAGAATTTTCTACGACGAAGCAAATTTTCTGGAAATGGATTTCCTAATATTTTACCAGAGCATACCGAAGTGGAACATAACACATCTTCATGTAATGCTGCAGAATCAAAAATTGCAGGAACTGCAGTGGACAAAGTGTATACATCAATGTTGTATGGGACTAAAATACATCCTAAGACTTCCATTCAGGCTAGGATTTATAACTTTCTAGAGAGACCAACCGGATGGAAATGTTTTTTATATCATTTCACAGTGTAAGTATACATTTTTTTTATACAATGCATGATGGCTGATTTCATTTACAATGAAACATAAATACAGTGTGCTAATGACCTGGCTTAAAAGGGACATGTTGGTCATTTGCTGGGATGATTTGGATTATGGAAATTGTCTTCAAAAGTACAAGAAATGTACCAAAATCACAAAATTCCTTCAAAAATACCCCACACTAAGACTTCCTATTTATGTCTATTCTATATATGACTAAGTCTCAAGAAATAACATTCAAACACAGATAAACACTTAAATTTGAAGGCTTTATTTTTTGACAATGAGATGCTTAGCTTAGCTGTTTCTGAGACTAAAGTACTATTTGTCAAACAGATGTTCCTTTAACCAGTCTTAATAAATTTAGAATGAAAACATTTTCGTTTAAAGAAAGTGCACATTTCCCCTAATAAGAATTAAATTTTGGAAAACATTACAAATTGACTTTGTCTTAATATTCACTTAGAGCAATCAATTTAAAATTTCTGACATCCACTTATTCTACAATTGAATATAAAATTTTACATGTCATTAGAAATGGCTTGTTTTCAAATACCACTGTAAACAGCCTTATCATTATCAATAGAATTTTATTTTATTGTACAACAACATACATGTGAATGGCATAAATTGAATGGCATAAATTGAATGTGAAAATCGAGCTCTAAATATATATACAAGCTGTCAACATAATTTGAATTACTATTGAATAGAAACTAGCTGTACATATTTCAGAACAAAGATTTGCTGTAGCGTTTTGTAGAACAAAGACTAGCTACATCATTATTGTATCATATTTGGGAACAAAAACTACCTTTATCATATCTCTGAACAGAAACTACCTGTATCATATCTCTGAACAGAAACTACCTGTATCATATTTCATAACAAAAATTTGCTGTATCATAATTGAATCAAATTAATTTCAGAACAAAAACTACCTTTATCATATCTCTGAACACAAACTATCTTTACCATATCTCTGAACAGAAACTACCTGTATCATATTTCAGAACAAAAATTTGCTGTATCATAATTGTATCAAATTTATTTCAGAACAAAAACTACCTGTATCATATTGTAGAACAAAGACTAGCTGCTTCATTTGTGTATCATATTTTTGAACAGAAACAAGCTGTATCATATTTCAGAACTAAGATATGCTATATTATAAATTTATACTATTTAGGACATAAAACTAAAAAATAAAAACTTTTAAAACTCATTATTTGTTAAATAATGTTTAGAAACTTTTCTTAAAAGAGTTCTTGTTGTGATTATGGTTAAAGGTATTGTCAAGGGCATTACTTCAGTCGGCCTAAGTAGCATGTGATAGGATAAAATCAAGTCACATGGCCTATTGATACCACTGCAATTGATTTAAAAATTAAACGAGGCTTACCTGTAAGGTGAAGTTTGATATATTCGGTCTTACTGTTGAGGTCTTAGAGGTTATGGGAGACGCTCGCACCAAAACTATCATTATTCAAAGAGGGAATGGTGACAAAGTACAAAACACCTTCCAACCAAGGAAAGGATATAGATAGTACATCATTTTCATGTGACTGTGCAAACCATTTGAAATCGCATGCTCTCTGCTCGTCTTTATGCATGGCGGCCATATCGTGGACCAATTCTAACCTGTTACCATCGATGTCAACATTTTTTTTGGGCATGATGGCACCTGAAATGGACCCAGCAAGATTCGAATTGAGTTGTGTTTAGTGACAAATCAAGGTTCACCCTAAGTTTTGCTGATAAAAGGGTAAGCGTGAGGAGAAGAGAAGGAGAATGCAATGTCCATTGTTGGGTACAGGAAGTGGATTGCTTTAGGGTGGTTGCGTTATGATTTGGGGTGGTATAAAGGTCAGACTCTATCCCGCCTCATTGTCATCCAAGGAAACCTGAATGCGGCAGCTTGGTGCCATGTTATTACAAATATGGCGGTGCATTCCCCAAGCTGTGTTCAGACGCAGCATCAATCCATGAGGAGACTGGTATAGCAGTTTTGAAGGACACACCCAATATTGACAGGATTTCCTTACAAACATGATCTGTATGCTATAGCCTCATTAATAACAAGAGAATTGAATATGATTGTTATCTCAAATTTTCAAAATTATTGTCTTTGAAACAAATGGATCAGATGTCAGAATAACATTAGTGTTAACAGCAGGTGTTTCAAGACCCATTTGTATTTTGTTAATTAAATACATAAATTATGGTGATGTTATTGCTTATTTTTTTTTTTCAATTTTGCAAATGGACAAAAAGAAATATACTATAGATGTAGATGGAAAACTGTATTGCATTGCTTTGAGATATTGCCTGATAATTTGCATCATTGTCACAAAAACTGGACTGACTTATAATTGTTATAAATTAAAGTCCATAGACAGGATATCCTTTCATATGAATGACCTATGTGGAACAAGCTATTAGAGTAAATCATGTTAATGAAAGAACAACTAACGTAAAAGCTTTCCTAATTGTTTACTACAGTTTGGATAAAAATGTTTCCGTTTTACAGACTAAACTCGAAACAAAACACTCTCCTCCAGCTTTGACATTTCCCTTTGTCAAGTCTCAACATGGACGTTATATGTCAAAGGTTTAGTCTAATATCATTAAGGAATTATTAAAGATTTCATTTCCGGAATTTTTATATATCCTCTGTTGAAGTCTCAAGCTATTCGAGAATAGCCTTGTTTTAAGTTTAAAAAGTTCATGTCTGTACTGGCAATGAAATTAAGCAGTTTATGTCCAATATTTTATTTTCCATTGTATATTTGTATAAATAATAAGAATATTCCAGAAATATATAACACAGGAACAGAAAATTCATATTATGGTATCTGATGTTGAAACGTTATGTGCGTTGTTAATATTGCTTTTGTTTTTTCTTGTTTTATCCACTCTTCGCTTCTAAATGTAAAAAAAATCTGATATTTGCGTATAAATTCCAGGATGTCCTTTATTGATTATATTTATGAACCCAAATTGCTTATAGCACTCTAGATAATCTTAGTTTAGCTAATGACATGAAGGCAAGTTCACAGTTGTATTTTTTCAAATCTATATTTTACATAAACACTAGTAATGTTCTGATTATTGCCAGTCAATTGACTATCAGTCATTGAAAGTCAAATGATTTAACTTATCGATTCTTGATCAAAGGTTTGACACTGTTTTAAAATAAGTCAGTATATCTGCAATAAAAAATAGTTGATTAACCTGAGAGGCATAATGAATTAAAAATTTTATTTAAAAAAATTTATCCCATGAATGCAATGTGAAACTCAGAACTAGCTTTTTTACAAACTTTTTATTCAGCAAAAAAACCTCTATTGTTTCTATTACATTCTTGTATCCAAAATATATTTTTTTAAAATTATAATGAAGAAATTGATGTTTTTATTGATACAGTAGTGAAACCTCTTTATAATCCCTTTAACTATACAATACAGATAACTATTATAAAGGAAAAAAAGGCACAGGTGTTGTTAGGTAGATAATAATTGACTTATTAAGAATCTATTTTTCAATCTCTAGCTTATCTCTGGTAAAAATTCTATATCACTGTCATACAATCTTATTATCTTCTGCTACGTAATATCAATAATCCTGTCTTGAACTGTTACAACTCTCTAGGACAACGTTCTTTTTACCCAATTAGTTTCTACTGAAGTGTGTGTACAGATCATTATATGTTAGCTTTTCATGATAATAATGTGTATTTTGACATATTATGTCAACTTTGATAATAATAATAATAACTTTATTCACAATCTCTCAAGGAGACAAAAGAAATTATAGACATAATCAAGTGAAACAATAAGGTTATTTACATAATTATGTACAAGCGCCTTCTTTACAATTTTTTTTTTTTTTTTTTTTTTTAAACTTATAATAATAGTAATATAATTCTAATTATCTACAGTTAATTGAATTAGTGGTGTCATTTTACAATTGCATGTTTTGGTGGATGTGGTGAGCTGAGCTGAGAGAATTTACTCTTTTCATTGACTCGAGGATGTATCTACCAAAAAGTTGAAATGTATCTCTGATAAAGTAATTACATGGCAATAGTGCACTGAAAAACTTCAATTTTCAGTCTGCAAATATGAATAAAACTTGTATCCAAGTAATTCAAGTGTGGCTTACATACTACATACCAAAAGACTTAACTGTCATACAAGGACAAGACTTAATGAATGCTGTAGAAATTGTAGTTTTGCTTTTTTCTGTATAAATTAATTTGGGCTAAATCAATTGCAATTTTCTGGATGAAAGAGTGCTCAAATAAAATCAATAGAATTATTCTGAGGTCTAAGATCAATGGATTAAAGATCTAAGTTGTCCATTCTAAAGAGTTATTCAGGATAAGCCTAAATTACATCTTCTATCTCATCATTCTATATCAGATACAGTCAATGAAGTCTATTGAATGAAAAACTGGTGAAAAGCATTCAATAAGAAGAATTATACCTATATTTACACGATGGTCCTTCGCATCTCTTTCCAATTATCTGTAACTTCTAACTGCTTGGTTTATGAGAAAGTTACAGTGATTGATCTCTAGTTCATGTATTTGCTTGTGTTACTAAATGAATATCTTTTTTTCTGACAAAGTTTAAAGTTTTAATATTATGAGTTAACTAATGACTGCCATTGATTGTCAAAGGTGTTTTTGGTTGTCATTTTTATTTTATGAAGTAGGTTTCACATGTAAAATTAAAGACATTCTGGAGAAATACTGGTATACACTATAAACATTTTGCTTTGAATACACACCTTTGTAATGTAGCCAACAGTGTAAAAATGGTTAGGTTTAATAACTATGCCAGTAATTGTTTCTTTGATTGAATGTTCCAATTTTTTCTTCAATTTAATGTTCCAATTGTTTCTTCAATTTAATTTTCCAATTGTTTCTTCAATTTAATGTTACAATTGTTTCTTTAATTTATTGTGCCAACTATTTCTATGTTACTGTTTAATTAATAAGCAATATGATTTCTCCAGCTCATATTTATTTACAAATAAAAATTATTGATTTGGTAAATCAATCACTATCATTACATTCATACATGTGAACTACATGATTGTCGTTTTTATTATTGCTCATTAAATGGATCGAAAGGAAGTTAAGATTTTGTGTTGTGAGCCTACAGAATAAAATAATGATTAAACTTAACAAGGTTCACTTTGAACCAAATCTATCCTGCTGAAAATTGATTCCATGAACAGAAGCTTTCTTTTGTCGAAATTAACAGATTTTCTATAAACCAAAGTTATTCCTGGTCAAAGTATTTCTCTAAACAGAAGCTCCTGCTCAAAATTAACAGATTTTACTTTGAACCGAAGCTGTTCTTCTCAATATAAATAGGTTTCGATTGAACCAAACATATCTCAACTAGAGAGTGATAGTATAATGACCTTGAATAAGTCATCTTCACTATAATTCCAGTCCACCCAGCTGTAAATTAGTATGGATAATCCGGGGAAGATTAATGCCAAGAGATTTGGCCATGGACTAGCTGGTAGAAAGGATCCCTTCACAGGGAACTTCAGTTGTTATCCTTGTAAAATATAGATGTTTCTTTTTCTTTTTTTTCTGGTAAAGAGGTTTTACTGTGATCCAAAGCTGTCCAGCTCAAATAAATCAGTTTTATCCTGTTCAAATCAATTAAGCTGGGCTTAAACGTTTTACGGCGTCAAACGCCGTTTATCACCGTAAAACGTCACGCCGCTAGACCTGACCTGACCTGACCGCACTGGTCTTAAATGTAAACACATGCGCTAACGCCCGCATGCGCTGACCTTTCTCATGTCATAAAACTATGGTAAGAATCGTAGTTAAGTGTCATAGATGTCCATTAATATACGTATAATTATAGAACATGTCCATACTTATCATCTCGACCCAACATCTCGCCAATCGTTCGCCAGACATTTCCCCTCTTCATCTGGTCTTTATAATCAGACCGGGTTGTCAAGTACAAACACAATTTTTCAACCTCAATTATCAATCTCTCATCTGTGTTATCAACGTTGTCCATGTTTGAAGAAAAAATCCAAATCCCTCCTTGTCTGTGTTGTACAATAGCTACTTTTGATTGGTTGATTGCCGGCGTTTGCTAGCGTTAACGCTGGAAAGTTCAACACAGTTGAACTCTGGAAAAAGTGACGTTATGTAAAAATCGATGCGCTGAAGAACGCCAGCAAATGCCGTTTGCCAGCGTGTAAAAACGTTTAACGGCGTTTAACACCGTAAGAAGTATAAACCCACCTTTAGTCTCTCTTTGAACCAAAGCTATTCTGCTCAAAATCAAAAATTCTTTCTTTGAACCAAAGCTATTCTGCTCAAAATCAAAAATTCTTTCTTTGAACCAAAGCTATTCTGCTCAAAATCAAAAAGTCTTTCTTTAAACCAAAGCTATTCTGCAAAGGAATTCTGCTCAAAAATAAAAAGTCTTTCTTTAAACCAAAGCTATTCTGCAAAGGAATTCTGCTCAAAAGTAAAAAGTCTTTCTTTAAACCAAAGCTATTCTGCAATGGAATTCTGCTCAAAAATAAAAAGTCTTTCTTTGAACCGAAACTATTCTGCAAAGCTATTCTGCTCAAAATCAAAAATTCCTTCTTTGAACCAAAGCTATTCTGCTCAAAGTCAAAAATTCTTTCTTTGAAACAGAGCTATCCTCTTAAACTTTTTAACTACCAATATCAGTCACCTAACTTGTTAACTTTTGGATGCTGTCATGGGTTTGTCAACTAGCTGCTGAGGTGGACAAGCATCTTAATTCTGAACAGAAGTCAACTTTTGCAATTAAATATAGTTTATGAAACCTCTGCCTAGTATCACAAGTATCTATTCTAAATTGTACAAAACTTTGTGCTACTCAATAATCAATTCTTTAGTGATTTATTACAAGAATACTTACATAAAAAGTAACTATGTTCATTAAATTAAGTAATTCATCTCATAAAAATAACACTTCATAATGTAAAACTGAATGAAGTAGTAGTAGTGATTTAAAACCAATTGAAGTCAAAAGAGGCTTTAGCCTACTTAGCATCTGGAATTTCAGCCAAGTTGCATGGTCACAATAAACACACAATGAAGTGCATGTCTGTATCCTATAAAGCATTTTCTTTGAATTCCTTAAACAAGTTTGGAGTAAACTTTGTACTTTATTTAACCTGCTGTAATAAAGAAGAAATTGGTCATGGGTTTAATTGCTTCTAGCCAAAAACAAATCCAAGACAAAACTGGACTTTGACCAAGCTGACCCAATTTGCAGGCGAAAGAACTCAAAATTTGGTTATAACAGATTGCTGCAACATTTTGCTATGCATCTGATTTGACTATGACCCTTGTATACTATCAGTTTACAAGATGAATAGATAAATATCATATACTGAAATGATTAACTCCTGTCTGATGAACTATTCATGAAATCATTATGGAGTAAGTAAAAGGAAACATTGTGATTAAAGGATCAAAGCATGTCATGTTGCTTAATACTGTACATTAACTTTGAGGTCTGATCACTTTGAGTCTGACAGAGTCTGTTAATTGGTAGAGTAGTATTTAGAGATCATAAGATCTAGTAATAGTAATTATGGTCTGGAAAGTGTCTCAGATTCTTTTTCCTGATGTTATATGGTATAACGTTATATAAGTAAATCTGATGATGAATATTGGTAAAGCCTTTTTTTCAACCCTATCTCAACTTGAAAGGCTGGACTGATTTATTTTCTTGTTTTATGGATCTGCTCAGTGGCGGAGCCAGGTTTACGTCCCAGGGGGGGCGAGATTTCTGAGGTTGCCCGAATTTCGAACTTAGTTATGAGAGTTTTCTTCGAGAGAAACACTATTGTTATTGGCAGAGTATTTTCACTCTTTCTAGAACACATGATACTACCCCCTTAGGAGATCCATAAGTATTCAGTTTAATTTACGGGATGTACTGTTTTCACCCGATTTTGAATGAGATTTTCGGCTAATGGATATGTTATGTTTGTATGGATTTTATCATTTCGATTTTTTTTTTAAATTTCAATTATCATAGATATCAACTTTAGTCATACATAGCTTTTCTCCTTTTTTTCATCGTTGAAAACGTCTGAATGACTTTGTCGAAATCAACATCTTTGGCAAAATTCCTTTCTATATTTATCAAAGATAAATTTGAGAGCCTGTCTTCAGCCATTGTTGATCTCAGATAATTTTTTATTAGTTTCAATCTACTAAAGCTTCTCTCACTGGCAGCACTGGATACAGGGATTGTCAAAAATATTTTATACAAAATCGTCAAATTGGGAAATGCAGTATCCATAGTATTTTGTATAATGAAGGGTAAAACATCTTTGACTTTTAGAAGTACCGATGAAGGGGGTGTAAATATATCTTCTAAAACTATTTTAAAATGTCTATATTCATCTATTAGTTCGGCAGTATTGACATCTTTACTATAAAAATTTCCAAGTTCAATCAATTTCGTTTCACTGTTTTTATCTGAGAAATATTTAGGATCTAAGGCAGAAAATTTATTAGCAATTTCAGTAAAATCTGAGAATCGTTCATTCATCTGAAATGTCAAAGTATCTACGATAACATAATAGGTATCTCGAAGAAATCTGGTACGACCATCACCAGCGGCGTCATCCCTTGCTCGTTCACCTGGCATTAACTTTACTTTTCAGTTTCGGGACTCTTTATACACCGGAGCGACTTCACACATTGATGCGATATCTCTTGCTTCAGTTTCAACATCATTGAAAACGTCGTCTGATCGTAATTCGACTAATTGCAATCGAGTGGACTGAACAAGTGAAGATGCAGTCATAATATCAATATCGGACTCTTGTAAATAACATGAGAGTATATTTGTGCATGCTAATATCTTATCCCAAACAACTAATAATACAATAAATTCAAACTTAGTAATTGTTGCCAGAATACCATTACCATCAGCAAGTGCCTTCGGTGTTGTATTTCGTAATACACCACTAGCAATTTGTTCAAGAGCTTTCACGAGAGCTGGAATGCAGCTTATCACAGCTTTCACTGAGTCTTTGTGGCTATGCCAACGTGTGTCACAGTGCCTTTTCAATTTCAAAGTTGCTATATCCAGTAGCTTAATTTCGGAATCTAACAGTTTCAGTCTTGGAAGAGAACTTGTCATAAAACTGTAGATATTTTCTAGAGTGCCAAAGAAAAGTTTAGCTTGTACACAAGACAAAGATGCCGAGTCACCTATTACAAGATTCAAGTTGTGGGCACAACAGTGAACATAAATTGCGGTAGGCTCTTCAATTTTGACTCGTCGTTGGAGCCCAGAAATATCACCTGAAATAGTGGAAGCACCATCATATGCCTGACCTCTACATTCCGAAAATTTTAAAGAACATTTTTCGAGCATCTTATCTAATAAGTTCTTGAAATCTTCGGCACTTGCACCACCCAATTCGTCGAACATGATGAACCGCTCAACGATATCTCCCGACTTGGTTACGTAACGGAGCGAAAACGAGCATTGTTCAATTCTACTGATATCTATAGTTGAATCTAGAATAATAGCATAATATCTAGCATAACGAACTTCAAATAGAATTCCCCGAAGAACTTCATTGGCAATGGATTCAATGATGTCATTCTGTATGTGATGACTTAATAAGTTTCATTCCTTTTAGCATTTATCAGATGGTCGGCTAGAATTTGATCATATTTTGAAATGAATTTAACAAGTTCGAGAAAATTGCCCTCGTTACAATCTTGACTTAATCCTGCATGTTCTCTGTGACCCCTGAATGCAAGACCCTGTTTTCCCAGAAAAAGTATCGCATCTACCAGACGCTTCATAACTTGTCGATTTCGTTCGATTTCGGCATTTTTGGCGTTCATCAAATTTTGATAGACTGTCTGGTCACTCCGCAATCGAAACTTTGTGACAATTAAAACTCTCATAGAACTTTTGTGAATTTCAGAATCCTCGTGACTTCGAATTTTCTCAATCCCTTTTTTAAAATTAGAACATCCAGCATTTGGATCTGCGAATGTGCGTTCAAATGAAAATTTATTTTTTTCTGCAAAGAGCCAACAAGACAGACAGTACATTTTATGTGTTTCTGGAGAGTAACAAAGCCATTGTCTATGGGATTTTGTTCTGTTTTCCATTGTCTTCTGATACCATTCCACATGAAAACGTCTCCCATCTTTGTCGATTTGGAAATCATCGAAGTCATCATGAAATCCTGGTTGACAAGCACCTATTTCTATTATTGCTCGCACCAATGAATCAGTGATTTTGGAATCCTTGAAGAGCCAAGGATCTGATGGATATTTACATGTCAAATCAATTAATTTCTCAAAAACAGATGAACATTCTTGTGGACTTTCTGGAATTTCCAAGTTCCACTTATATCAGGTGTGTTGGAACATGTTGGTTTATCGCAACATTCACGGACTGTGCCTCCGGATACATTAGCTGATTGGGAAGAAGGGTCACAATCATCAATTAGATGTGTTTCCACTTCACTGTGCTCGCTACTAATTACTTCACTTACATTCTGATTACTTTCTGAAGATGTGCTAGTATGTGTTTTCCCGAAAAAACTACTTAATTGTGGCTGAGATTTATCAGTTATTTGTTGAACTGGTGTAAAAGTAATAGTATCCCCCAAGTGTAAGCGTTTTACGTGACTTTCTTTATAATCGGAATCAAGTTCCTTGCCGCATGCATCACATGCAACCCGTTGTCGATACAATCGTTTACGTGTAGAAGACATTGTTTTTGGATTTCTGTGTCAATTTGCTAAATTGCAACAGTGCAAGTTATAACCAGGCCAAACAATTCTTGACAACGAAATTTCACTCTGAAATGATCACAGCTAGAGGACACGCAATGTTATGTGATTATAATGATAATTATGATCTTTTTTCCAAGGGAAGTAAGCTAGGGAACTCATGTGTTTTTAGTTGAAACCTTATCAAACTTATTTATTTTACATTTTTTTATTGGTGGAATAATAGTTTAGAACTTTTTTTACACAAAAAAACCCAAAGTGATTAAAATGATCTATTTTCCAAGGGAAGTAAGCCAGGGAACTCGTGTGTTGTTAGTTGAAACCTTATTAAACTTATTTATTTTACATTTTCTTATCTTATTGGTGGAATTTTTATTGATTTATTTGATTAATAAATGATCTATTTTCCAAGGGAAGTAAGCCAAGGAACTTGTTAACTTTTTAGGTGAAACCTTACCGAATTGTCTTAATTTAAGGCAATTCGGCCACCGATTTCCATTTTTTTTTAACAAATATTGTATGTCATACAATATTTAGTGAAAAAATTGAAATATGTGCCCGAATTGTCTTTTTTTGGTTGTGTAAAAAAAAGTTCTAAACTCTACTTTCGGGCTGCGATTTCAATTTTTGAAATATGTAAAATATAATCATAGCAATGACATTCGGGCAGTGATTTCGATCCTTAAATAATATGAATTATGAAATATTATTATAGGAGAATAAAATTGGGCTATCAATTTAAAAAAATACAGTTATAGTAATAGAGGATATTCGGGCAAAGATATGATTTCATTTTTAAATTCCAAAAAAAAAAAAAAAATTGGGCCGTTAAAATTTTTTTTTTTAAATGCCTTGCCCGAAAAACTAGCCTTTGGGGCTGCGAGGGGGGGCGGCTGCCACTGGATCTGCTAACATCATTTGCCACAAATCATTAAAAAAAATCAGCTTTAATGAAAATAGAATAACCTACTTCCTGGTGCAAGAAAAAATCATCAGAATGGCCACACTAAATTTATCTTCTGTTCGTCAAGATTTTCAGTACCGTACCTTAAACGGCAAATTGTATTTTTTTGAAAACAAATTAAACCCGTACGTTCATCAGTAGGTCTAAACTCTGCAACCCTGATTTAAAAAAAACACCAAAAAAACTTCTATTCATACCACATTATTATGGAATGTAGAGTGACTTATCTGATTTCTTGTAGAATTTTATGTTTTCATCGACAGTATTTTCATTTGCCTCCAAAATAATGTCAGAATTGTCAACGTCTTCCAGTTCAAGAATTTCAATTATTTTATTATAAGCCTCAATTATCGAGATCATTTATGTCTCCTTTATTACCGTATTCTGCCGAGACCACTGATATGGCCGAGAATCAAGATCTTTTATGTCATTTACATGTACCAATAGAATCTGATCTAACCTCATTTTAACTAATAAAACATGCATGACTATATTTTGAAATTTAATATAAGATTCATTTTGATCTATATTTAATAAATATGATAACAAAGAGGCCAAGTGTCGGAAACCTCCAATCAAGTTCGTCTGACATGAAGACTCAATAGACCACTGAAACTGCTTTGTAAAATATCACCTTCATAACTTTCCAAAATCAAGAAGATTTGTTAAAATTGTCCGATACGTTTCGGTACTCAGATAAGTTAAAATTAAAATTATCAAACAGCTGAAGTCAATGTGTATCTGAAATTATCGAGTTATATGTATGAATTGAGTATGTAGATTTCTGAAACGTTTTTTATTAATTAAAAAATAGTCCGCTCTGGTCTTACCTATTTTTTTTCAAAATCCTGAAGAACCAAAAAAAAAAATTTGTGTGGCCATATCATCACTTTTCTAAAAAAAACATAATTTTGCATTTAAACAATTCTGCAAAAGAGTTGGAAAATCCAGCTCAATCCTGGCTATCAAACAAAAAATTATTCCCCAAAAAAAACTGTTAAGACCTAATGGGAAATTTCCATTGCCCTTAAATATATATTGGTATAGGTATACAGTCCCAAGATTGTATTCTACGTATTCTATTCCAGGTCATATATTGATATTTGCATAAAGTTTTATTGACAAAAGGCACTTTACCAATATTTGTTTGTATTAAATTGTAGTGAGCCTGACTCTAGACTTTGATTCTGAACAGCTTATAAAGCAAGTAGGCTACACTATATATATTAAATGTAGTTTGAGACACATATTTGACTTATCCAAACTATAAATAAGACCAGAAATTTCATTAAGATCTACATGATCGGTTGTCTGTTTTAATAAAATGGTTTTCACACAACATGCTGTCTTCCCTTCAGTTACTTATTGATATGGCACAACTCATTCAGTAGAAAAAGACAGAACATCACCTAACACGAAAAAAATGTTTTTCCTTCTGAACAATCAATCAATTAACTGTAGTATTTCTTGACAAAAAGGCCATAAAATTTTTAAAAAACATTGTAGAAAGTTAGTTTCTTCATTTGCTAAGGCAGTGATTTTCCTAAATTAAATCAATTTTAAATTTCACAGAATAGAGGAAAATTAGACTATAAATTTCTCTCTTTGTAGACCTATACCTTGCAGCCATATTTAATGAGAAAATTTATTGTATTGAAATTAGAAATTTAAAATGGAAAGAGTAAATGGTTATTGAAATTTTGTTCTGTCTGAATTGTTATTATTTCATGATTGAATACAGTGATTTATTTTCGGAATAAAATATTGGTAAAATAATAAAATTGATTTATTGTTGTATTGGAAGAAATGTGGTTCTAATTCCATTACTGTGACTATTTGTAAGATAAACAAAGTAAATATACAACTTCACATACAGTGAGTTTACACTGCTCTGATATTGCGCTATCGTACTCCATGCAATCTAGTGCATGGCCGTGTAGGGTGGACAGTGTTTCGGTGTATCATTTGTTTGGGGTGCGCATGTGTGTAGAGTGGGTAGATTTGTTTTCCAGGTGCATGGCCGCGAAAACTATATATTATGTCCTTTTTATACACATGCGCAATTGTGTATATTTATTTTGCAGTCATGTCAATCCTTCTTGCTAGACTTCTTGAAACTAGGATGGTGCCAAGCCATACACTGCCCATGTCATAACAAAGACAGTGAGCACTATGGGTGGCCAATCCATCTATGGCTCGCTTGCTTGTCTTAGAGTCCAGAGTGTAATCCCATGGTAGAACAAGCTTAAACTTTTGAATCTGGTTTCCCCTTGTCTGTGATAAAGGTGTTTACATTTGTAGAGTTTAGTCTTCAAGATTGGACTGTGGCTGTAGTGTTCAGCACTATTATGTAATGCTTGTCATTGACCATACTTTATAACAGTGTTTCCTTTCTTGTTGTATTGATGTATGTATTACCTGGAGTTATAAATATGTACACAGTTATTATGGTTGTGTGAAACTGTTAGAATGGTGTGCATGATTAAAACCCAAAAAATCTTCAAACTTTAATGTTGTTGGTTAAATCCTAAGTATTCCTGATATGAAAATACTACAGTGGCCCTCTGCAACACTTGCTGACAGTTGGGCATCTCGAGTAGGCTTATGCCAATGTCTTGCAAAATATCCATTGCACACTACATGCCTTGGCTAATCATATGCCGAAAAAAGGACATCCATTTCCATACATGTAGCAATGTTACTTAATCTTTGGTAAAAAAGATTTTTAACATGCTATTTAATTGTAATCTGTCAGAAATAAAGTTCCGAGTCTTCAGACTCTGAAGTTCAGAGCATACATCATTTCAGATAAGTTCTGCAAATTTTCATTGAATTCTTCATGCTGTCTTGTAGCCAGAAGCATTCGGAGACGCTGTTATTATTTGTCATTGAAGCACCCTTTAGACGGCAACAATTCGATCAAATGAAGATGAATAGGCAATGAACAATATAATCACCCCTCATTTCATACTTGTATAATAAAAATCACTCAGACATTTTTAATAATATTTTCCACTAGGCTAAAAAATAAGATATAGAAGCAAGACAATTTTTTTTCTATTTTCTTATGACATATCTAAAATATATTTGCGAGGTTGAAATGTACTTTTAATCTATATTCTAACGTAACTGTAAACAATCAGTTATTGTCGTGATTTTCTGATGGCCCAGAAATAACTTGAATGTACCTCAAGAGCCGTGAAGACACTTTCAACATCTACTAGACATAGAAATAGAGCTATAAGTTTAGTAATATTAGGGGTTTTCAACCTTTGGGAATTTTTTTTTTTGGGGGGGGGGGGTGGTAAATGAGGTGATTTCTTATTCTGAACAACATGAAAAATAATTGCAAGGGAATCAGAGTCACAAAGTTTTAGGGTTTATAGAATTAAGAGGGTATTAGTTAGGATCTAAGGGGGGGGGGGGGTTGTTGGGCATAGGGTGATAATGCAAACTTTCATGGATTCTAGTAATGTATTTATTATGTTAATATAAATACTATAAGAAGACACTATTTCCATACAGATTGTACAGTTTGTTGAATTAGAGATGCCTCAAGAACCTGAATTTAGGGCAAGTCAAAATCACATCAAAACATTTCAAATTTTTACTATGGTTTTGTAGAAGTGAATTAATGCTTGGCAATTCAACAACAAAAAGTTGTTGGGCCTAGTGGCAACTTACAAGTTAACATTACATTGTATACAAACGATGTTTGTTAAATTTCCAATGGAGGATTACTCACTCTTGATATTGCAAGGCTTGTATAAGGTTGTAAAACACTTGTCATTAACCTATAAGGTGCAGGAGTAGGATGTAAAACTCCATTTATTTCACCTCGTTATGTCTGTTTTACATATAAATATATGAATATGAATTTGAGATAAGATACATACACATTTGGTTTCAAAATGAAATTGATAAGAATAAGACTATTGTAGTTTGTGTGTTTTTAAACAATGTTTTAATACCATGGACTCATAGTTTGGGTATGTGAATTGTTTTAATACCATGGACTCGTAGTTTGGGTATGTGAATTGTTTTAACACCATGGACTCATGTAGCTTTGGTATGTAATGTGTTTTAACACCATGGACTTATTGTTTGGGTATGTGAATTGTTTTAACACCATGGACTTGTTGTTTGGGTATGTGAATTGTTTTAACACCATGGACTCCTGTAGCTTTGGTATGTAATGTGTTTTAACACCATGGACTTGTTGTTTGGGTATGTGAATTGTTTTAACACCATGGACTCCTGTAGCTTTGGTATGTAATGTGTTTTAACACCATGGACTTGTTGTTTGGGTATGTGAATTGTTTTAACACCATGGACTTGTTGTTTGGGTATGTGAATTGTTTTAACACCATGGACTCCTGTAGCTTTGGTATGTAATGTGTTTTAACACCATGGACTTGTTGTTTGGGTATGTGAATTGTTTTAACACCATGGACTCCTGTAGCTTTGGTATGTAATGTGTTTTAACACCATGGACTTGTTGTTTGGGTATGTGAATTGTTTTAACACCATGGACTCGTAGTTTGGGTATGTGAATGGTTTTAACACCATGGACTCCTGTAGCTTGGGTATGTAATGTGTTTTAACACCATGGACTCGTTGTTTGGGTATGTGAATTGTTTTAACACCATGGACTCGTAGTTTGGGTATGTGAATTGTTTTAACACCATGGACTCATGTAGTTTGCGTATGTAATGTGTTTTAACACCATGGACTCGTAGTTTGGGTATGTGAATTGTTTTAACACCATGGACTCATGTAGTTTGCGTATGTAATGTGTTTTAACACCATGGACTCGTAGTTTGGGTATGTGAATTGTTTTAACACCATGGACTCATGTAGCTTGGGTATTAGCCAAATTAGGAGCAGACAAGTAGGCATTACAACTTCATTCATTTCTATTCAGAGTTAAAGGCTAAATTTCACTTTCTGGTTCATGTAGTCAACTGCATGCCCTTCCATAGGATGTAACTCGAACAGGTGAAGAGAGAATCACAATCATGAGCTGAAAACTAGGATGTAGATCTCTTTATTAGCCCGGTCATGAGTAAAAATAAAATGTCAATTGTCATTGTCAATTGTACATACATGAGCTAAGAAAAAATCTAAAAAATCTCCTTTTATATGAGCCTTGTATAAACACAGATATATTGTAGGCATTTTCTATACTCACACTGTGAAACACAGTCTCTTTTCATTAAGGTCCTTTCATACAGAAAGAGAAATGTCAACAGATTTACATGTCTTTAATTGTTCAGGTAACATATTCCATTATCATAGGCCTGCTATGCTGATTTACTTGTCCGATTTATCCTTTTTGGTTCATGAAGATTAAGAAGTATTTAGATACAGATATTTTAATAATTTTTCTTCATTAAAAATAATTTTGGATTAGCTTTATGAAAGAATTCATTCAAACAGTTAATGTTGTGGAAAAGTACTAAAAGTTATATCATTAGCCCTATCAGCTTTGGAAAACCTAGGATGTAAAACTGTATGCTTAACTTAATAAAGACAACAATTAGTGCTCCATTAGTCACTATTCAAAATAAATGTGACTGATTTGAGGTTGTTAATAGATATTAACAATGGTTTATTGATGATAGTACATTATAACAAAAGTTGTTTACTATATTTTTATATAATTGCTACAAATGAACAATGATATCGTTTAGTAAGGATTACATTTTATAAGTAGGTTTTCATATTCTCAAAAGTAATAGAACGTCAGTAATATGAAATGACAAATTTGCTTCCCTATGATGAGCTAAACATTTTTGTTCCCAAAGGGCAGTGTCATAGAAAATATTTATATAAAGGCAGGCAGTTTGAATTTAACATTGTAAATATTCAGAGAATCAAAGATTATATTAATACTCAATACAAAGAGAAATATTTAATGTGCCTTATAAGGTTTTAATTAAGGTCATGTTATGCCATTTTCGGGGTTCGATTTGGGTTTTAAATATATGTACATAGAGTTTAGAAACACTAAAAATGCAAAAAAATCACATATCTGAGTTATGAAGACTATAACAGATAACTTCAACTACAAAATTCATGTTTTTAAGGCAGTGCTTTTCAATCTTTTTTATGAGATTCCCCCTGGGAAATTGTATTGAAACTTTTCTCCCCGATGTTTGGC
Organism: Nipponacmea schrenckii; assembly: GCA_030562195.1. Taxonomy (NCBI): domain Eukaryota; kingdom Metazoa; phylum Mollusca; class Gastropoda; family Lottiidae; genus Nipponacmea; species Nipponacmea schrenckii. The sequence goes on along the minus strand of JAUJPP010000003.1, from coordinate 32,673,373 downwards.
AGTTTATTGACTGCTGAGGGCAAACTCCACAGGCGTGAAGCCACTGGAGCAGGCTCTGGGAGGATCAATTTCAGTGCATCTGAGACCATTTTTGGCATCAACCTCCTTACATGGGTGTGCCCCCCCCCCCCCAATTCCCTTTTCCTTTCAAATTTCCATATGGACCCCGGTTGAGAAGCACTGTTCTTAGGTATGATTGGCCAAACCTGTCAAAATATTTATGTCTTTACAGGCTAAAAAATTCATGCTGATAATGTCTGCTGCTCTCCAGAAGTCCTGGAGTCCAAATCTACTAATTTAGGTAGACATGTAAACTTGACTGACAAGCTATCTTTGAATCTTGTAGGACAGCTCAAACAAGGAATAGACATAAAATACAAAATTGCACATGTTATAACTTTGATATACAGACTTGTATGATCATCAAGTTGTACAAGATTTGCTGTGCATATTTGTAGATTTTTAGGTTAATGGTAACCTTCAATTTGTATTTACTGTAGAGCCTATATTAAGAGACCACCAAAGGGAATAATCAAAAAGGGTCTCTTAGGGAATTGGTTCAACTGAAGGACCATTTTGTTTCGAAGGAATAAAGAAGCTTAGCTCAGCAACTGGAATCACACATCTGGGATCAGGAGAAATATTGCATTCAAAATAGTCAATAATTTCTGCTTTACACTTCTAAATTCCCTCATTTTTTGGTCTTACTAACACCCATTTCATCAGCAATTTTTTTACCACAAATTGATGATCTGGATCCTTTTCCTTAATGTTAAAATTTTTCGTGTAGACTTGACAGTTTGGAAATGACAGAATTTTACTTTTGCTGCCTTTTATGTATCTATATTGGGTTGACATTTATAATCAACAAGCTATAAATTAACTGTAGAAGATAAGCAGAAGTGTCAAGGTTGCTTAATTGACTCATTTTGATGACATAGGAGTGAAAATAGATAGTTGATGGTTGGGTAATGGAGGTGGTCACTAATCAGTCATTAATTAAATTGATAACTCGGGGAACTTGATTGTGGTTGCATATTGAACAACTATTATTAAAGGTGACCGTGAAAACAGGCAATGAAGTATCTGTAAATTTTCAGGTTTTTGAAACCTAAAATGTGTTCAATTTGATTTACAGTAAAATGAGCACTGAAGCAGGTGTTGTTAGATTGGCATGTGAAAGTCTAATGACCTTGAATATGTCATCTTCACTCTTAAAGCCAGTCAATAAGTTGTTATCCTTGTTAAATATGTCTTAAATTTTTTCTCCTCTAGATTTTTTCATGAACACATGTATGAAATATGTATCTGTATAATTCCAGGTTTATGATGGTGCTTATTTGCCTTATCTTCAGTGTCTTATCTACTATTGATCAGTATGAATCATTTGCCAACGAAACTTTATTTGGAATGGTAAGTATTATCTATTGCAAAGGGACATTATCCAAATTTTTTGAAAAAGACCAACCATATAGGCCAGCAATAACTAAGTAATGTAACAAGGAACAGAAAAAAATCAAAGTGAATGGTATTGAATGGAGTTTTACATCCTACTCTCCAGCACCTAATGGTCTACACTTTAACAATTTCCAACTGTCGAGGGATCTTTGACATGCACAGTCTGTAGCATGTGGATTTATTGTCCCCACCAAATGACTAGACACTTTATGTATGTCATGTCATGAACTTCACCATTGACGAGGGTAAACTCAAAAACATTTTAAAATCCAAAAGTTTTCAAAACAGTGAAAGATCGCTTACATGGTATGAACTTTATAGACGGTATTGTGATTATGATGTTGGGATTTCTGTAAGGCATTTCCTGATATTCCAATCAGGGGGTGTGAGTTTCAATGGGCATAGGCTGTTGTTTAGAAAAAATATTCAAGAACTAAGGGTTAACGGCCGCTTGATCTACTGTACCTGAACATATTATCTCACATGCAAATTGTACTTACATTTGTTCCAATTTTTAATCATACATAAAAAAATAAGTATATACTTAGGTCTGCAGCTATAAATATTCACCTTCGCATATGACAATGAGGACATGAGTAACAAATAGCTTGTGGTATTGTATCAAATTGGAAAAAAAGAAAATGTAAATTATGTAGCATTTTGCAATTTCAAACTGATTTGATCAATGAAGTATCCTTAAAATTCTGAGTTATGAAACTAAAATTTTTCATTTAAAGTTAGATTCCCTTATTTTCATATATATACATATTTGTGTTTATCCTCCTTCACCCTCTCCCAAAACAAATCAGAACCAGATTGAGTGTGATACTGCCATTTATTTGAATGACTAAAATGAAAATAAATGATACAAAATAAACAATAAAAATATACAACATAACAATTACTAAATTCCAACAGCTAGTTGGGCTAAATAAAACTTCTATATGCCAGACACATCACTGGACAAAGTGATGTCTAGCCCAACACAGCACCGCAGTATCACACTCAATAATAAGAACAACAGCCCTCTCGTCAGACACTAGTAAACAGTATAGTATATACATATGATTTCCAAGAGTAAATGACATCAGTGCTAAAAAATAATACAGTAAACCACCTTGGCAGTCCTTAAAAATTGATAATCTGCAAACTACGTTGTCAAACCTAAAGTCAATCTGCAAACTACGTTGTCAGACCTAAAGTTATTAATCTGCAAACTACGTTGTCAGACCTAAAGTTATTAATCTGCAAACTACGTTGTCAGAGCGACAGGTATTAAACTGCAAACTACGGTATCAGACCCTATTAATTTGTACACCTAAGTTTTTTGCAAACGAAAATATTTTCCTAAAGAGACAAATCGGGCAATCGGACATAAGAGCGTACGGCATTACTACTCCAACGCCCCATCACGCAAATTGCATCTTCAGAATGTCCCTACATAAATGCTGAAGTGGCAGCGCCAATTCTAAAAGAATGAAATTTATAATGCATAGTTGATAAACCTAAAAAAGATACAAGTCTATGCAAATAACTATTAGCATAAGAATACGTTACAGTGGAATGATTAATAAACTGGAACAAAGGTCCATGGGAATGAGGGAAATACTGGAAATATTGGAACAAAGAACAGGGAGCACAAATAACACATGGTAAATCAGTACATTGACAATACAAAATCAAATGCATAGGTGTGACAGAGCTTTTATGTTTGTAATGCATCAAAACAATTTTTAAAGAAAAAACTTTCCCAGTTTTATTATTAAACAAAAATTCAACATTTTCAGTTTGAACTAAATTATGCGTAGTTGAATGAGACTTCGGCACAAGCTCCCCCAAACGAAAAAATCCTGCAAAAGCCAAAATAAAGCAGAGAGCAAAATTCTGTCAATGTGTAATGTCACTACTATTGGAATAGCCCGAACTAATTGATATAAGATTTTTTCTGTGATAGGCAACCTGGAAACTGTTGGAACATGTGAATGTTTTGCACCCTTTATTAATGTTTTAACCAAAAAAGAATGAAGTGGCTCGGAAAAACCAAAGGAACGTTGTACATAAGAAAGAGCAGATGCATGTGAAGCAATGGTACTCGGAGAATAACCAGACTCAAATAAAAAAGCTAAAAAATTAACTATTACAACATTAGGGATAGGAAATCGAGGCAACAACTAAAAAAACTAAAAATCTAAAAACTGGTTCCAAGAACGTAAGTAAGTTGAACGTGAATTAACTGATAATGAAGCTCCTATTAATAGCACAGCTGTAGGACTTAAATGACTAAGGAGTCCTGGGCCACTGACTGAGGTTGGTGATCTAACCACGGAGCCCAATCTCTGGCTTCCTGAAAATGAAAACGAGACAAATGATCTACAACTAAATTTGTTTTACCAGGAATGTGCTGAGCTTGTACAAATACATTAAACTTGATAGTTACAAGAACCAAGCGACGAATAAGACGCATTAAAGTAGCAGACCGAGAGGTAGCATTGCTTATAACATAGGACACACAAAGGTTATTTGTCAATAACTTAACTTTATGATTACGTAGCAGATGACCCCAAGTCTCAAGGGCTAACACAATTGGAAACAGTTCTAATACATTTATGCTAAACTCTCTCTGGGCAGCAGTCCATGAGCCAACAATCCATTTTGAGCCAAACACTGCAGCATAACCCTTCGACAACGCCGCATCAAAATAAAGTTTAATGTGATCAGACTGAACCCATTGCTCATTCAAAAACATACACTTGCCATTAAACCCTTCAATGAAAACTTTCCATATTTTTAAATCTAAACAAGCTGAGTTATTCAAAGTTATATAAACGCCGCAAAAATGTACGACCTGGAACAACAATAGAAGCTGCAAAATTTAACAACCCTATCAAAGATTGTAACTCTCTCAAAGGAACCTTTCGCCTAGACATAACTGAAGTCAATGCAGTAGTGATTTTCAATATTTTTCATCTGGTAATCGACTTAACATAGCAACTGAATCAATTTCAATTCCGTAAATAACAATTTTTGTACAAGGATGAACAGTTTTCGAATGTTTCATGGGAATGTTCAAATAATCAGCCAAAGACATAAAATCTGCCAATGAGTCTGCACATAAAGATGTATGTGCAGGTCCATCAAAAAAGAAATCATCAATCATATGGCTCATGACGGCATTCCTGTTGGACACCATGAACCATTGGAGAGCTGTACTAAATCGCTCGAATAACTGGCAGCTCATGCTTAAGCCCATGGGTAAACACATGTCAGCAAAATAGTACAACTTATCCTGAAAAGTGACTGTAAAACCCAACAACTCATAATCATGAGGATGTATGGGAACTATCCTATATGCATCCTTTATGTCAGCTTTCGCCATGAGAGCCCCAGTTCCCATCATTTTCACTATTTCTACCACACGATCAATAGAATCATAATGCACCTCAGTAAATACAGAGTCAATATCGGAATTTATCGAATCATTATGCGGATAAGATAAGTCATGAATAAGTCTGTAAGTTCCAGTTTCAGACTTTGGGATAAGACCCAGAGGAGAGCAACGCAAAGCTGGAAAGGGAGGGCTTTCAAAAGGTCCCATAACACGGCCTTCAGACAACTCAGCATTAACCTTTTTAAAAAGAACTTCCAAATTAGAATAGCAAGATGCATGATTTTTGGTCAGTGCAAAAGTATGTTTGCCAGAGAATGGTATACGAAAACCTAGCGAAAAACCTGTGTACAAAAACATTCTTTCAACTTCATCATAACCTGCCAAAATGTCATATAGTCTATTTGGACGAAGAGGTGTTGGCACCTTTTGAGGTGGCAGAACTTGTTTTATGAAAATCGTGAAGACTGTTGTTTTGGAGTGATTTGACCTGAAGGCAAAGGTTGATTTTTTGATGTCACAACAGGGGACAGCGAAGATACAGTTGGATCAGGATAGGAAGGAGAGGGATTCTGACTTAGCAAACCTACATCTTGATGTACCATCTCTGTATCAATTTTCCTAACCTTAGCATAGCACTTATAAACTGGATGTTTGTAACCACATTTACTACACGTATGAGCAAAATGACAAACTTGCCTCTTACAACCAGACTGCGAGTTAAACCCCCAACAAACATTAGTAACTGCATTGCTACTGCTCTTATTCCCTTTATTCAATGGAAGAGTTTTTTGAACATGTGACCCATATAAAGTCGTAGCTCTCAACCAAAATTCAGGATGAATTTGATTCCCATGGATGATTTGATGTCTGACGAGCAAGGCGGAATTGTGAATCATAATATGTAAAAGCTTTAGTTCCATACAACCTTGCCAACTCAGAAACTAAATTATTGTAGACCAATAAACTAGATGCCAAGTGCGGGCTTTTTTGTAACAATATGTCCATAAATATAGCAAATGATTGCTGCCATAAATCCAAATTCAGTGCACGAGGCTTAGATGTAGAGGTTAATTTCAGAACAGGATCAGTTTCTGCCTCATAAATATTTAAAGAGAGCTGAGTTGGCAAGGCACCTGGAAGTAATTCAACGAACTTATTTGTCCATATATCATGTTTCAACTTTTCTGTGACATGTCGCGAAAGGGACATACCAACAGATGCGGTACCTGTAGTTGTAGGACTCGGACTGTTGAACAATGCAGCAGCATTCACCCCAAAAACTGAACTGTCTACATCTGGCTGAGACTCAGCTGACGTTTCTTTGGAAGTAGTGGCAGCTGCTGCTGGTGGTTGTCGAGAATCAAAATCAATGTTGGTCGTGCTAGTGGAAGGCAAATTAACTTGGTGGCCAACCAAACCACGATCCACAAATTTCCTTAATAATATATCTGTTAATCGGTCCTCTGCCGTTGTCATCGGAATGGATTTCGATGGTGCAATACCTTTTCCAGCCATCATAAACTATTATAACTGAAAACTTTAATAATCCACAACCTACAAAAAACAACATTAGTAAAAACTATGTAGCCTACTAACGAAGTAACCCAAATGTGGGAAAAAGGCATCATGGAACTGAAATAAGTCAATCTGATAAAGTGTAAGCCTTCATAAAGAAAACTGGCAAACACCACATGCACAATGGTAGGTAATTTGCGACAGTGTGATCCATACACACTAAACAGGAGCATGCACAATCCACCCATGCACAAAGGTAAGTAGTTTGCTTCTAATGGCAACAGTGTGACCCATTCACACTAACAGGAGCATGCACAATCCACCCAAAAGGGGAACATGCACATATGGGAAAAAACCCCAAACCTACCAAGTGAAATTGTCAAAAACATCTCAATAAAGCATCTTGCAAACTGAGGAGGAAACGGACATTTCTAATAGAGTCTGATAAATGTATTCCATCATGGGAATAAATATTCAAATTAGGTTGGAAGAGGCCACACCTATGCCTCCAAAATGTAATTTTTTCTTGGGCCATACACAATTGGTTCAAAGCCATGTTAGTTAACAAAATCTTATTGTTGAACCCAATATACGGTTCCACAGACCTGGGTAGTAACTGACTGATAATTACACAAACGAACGAGGGCCACTCGTCTAAAACACGCATTGCATACGACACTAATTGCAAGGCCATGGTCTCCAGATTGGAGTCAGAAAAAGCAACATCATTAGAGCCTATGTGTAAAATCAACACATCATTGCCAGCAAATCGAGAATTTCTGACGGAAAGGCGTCCATGCTCATCATTGTGGACACGAAGTCCGCCATAACCCCAACATTCGACTCGACACACGTTCACATCCAAATCAAAGTTAGGATGATGTAATACCCGAACAAACCGTGCCAATCGTTTAACGTACGATGAACCGAAAACGGCCACTGATATAGGACGAGAGGGAATAATAGTTGCGGCCGACGAAGTCACTGAAAACAACCGGTTCCGTCCGGGAGTAAAGTTATCTCCAGTATTACAACCCGCCATTCAACCATTGAATGAAAACGAGGCACGCAAACTAACTAAAAGTAATCTAATAAAAATCCGATGATGGAATCGTCCATCAGCAAACAACATACGATTAAATTAAACCAGAAATGCTTATGTACTTATCTGGAATAAGAAACAAAACTGACACTCGAATGCCACCAAAATATCAGGAAATTTTCAACCGCAAATTTAACGAAGTTCTCAATGGCGGGTTGAAGTAAGAACAATGAAAGAAGGTACCGGAAATAGATCAGTTCGCGGGAGAACTTTAAAACACACAATACGATTGGTCAACACAAAACATTATTTTTCAATAATATTTATATATACCATACTTGGACCGGTAATACTTATATCAATAGAAAGTAGAGGTGTTCTAATGACTGGGAAAAATACCAGATGGTCCCACAAGTCCTTAAGTAACTCACAATGAGGTTAATTATGACGGGATTTCCCTCGGTAGGGTACTAACATATGTTAGTCAAGTCTCAAATGTCGATCTTTTTTTTGATCATCCAGTCTGTTAATTCGGTACATAACCGGATACTGGGGTTAAGTATGCACGCATGTGTACTTGCCCATATTCCTTAATATTTTCCACAACAACAATGACATTTTTGTATTCCATTTATTATCTCTAGCAAAAGGCAATAAAACGTTTAAATATCACTTTGTAAAAACACTATGAATTAATTTAAATAAGTTTTAACTCACTAATAATAAAATACAAAATTAAGTCTTATACACATTCATATGACTTCGTTTGGTCATGTGAACAAATATGGAGTCTAAATTTAGTGTTTCAAAGCAGATCAGAGTCAAATGGATTCCACAAGCATTTCTACGTCCACATAGGTCTTTTGAACTTGAGAATACATGGATTATTCATTAGAAACCCCAATTAATCAATTAGTAAGCTTACTTTGGCTCTAATTAATGAGGGAAACCAACTTTAAACATTTCAAATGTCAGAAAATTTTCACAAAAACAAGAATATGATATTAACCACATATTTTCCCATGAAAGTTACCAGAAGGCCGAAACAGTTGAATTATTAATAGCTGGCTGTAACATTGTGACATGACCTGACATTAAATAAAGAGTAATGTCATTCAAAGGAAGAAAATAAGGAAACAATATGTGAGCTGATGAATATGACAATAGAAATAAACTATCTGAGTGATTTTCTTCCTGATATTCTTATTGAAACTGTGCATTTTTTAACTAGTTGATAATGAATATACTTTTTAGAGAGCAAAATAATCCTGTGGAATTGATGTTTGGTTTACTTCTATGCATTAAGAATGAATCACACCCCCTAGTAGAGGATTCTGATGATGACAAAAAGAAGAAAGATAGACTTCATTTTACAATACTGAAATTTACTGTTTGGTATAGTGGTTCCCATTCATTCTGTTTCATCAAGAAAAAAAGTGGATCCTAAAGTGTCTAGCTTATCTATAAACATCTACATGATGGTTTAATGTAATCGCACAACGCCTATCAGTAGGTCGTTATCAATAGCCCTCTACCATATATTGTAATTACCTGCCACTTCTAGTTCTGTTTGTAATAAAGCATGTATGATTAAATTTGGAGCTTTATTATTAACATGTGTTTAATCAGCAAACCAACAGGCCCTGCTTCTGCTTAGGAGCAAAGAGATCAGACATGTATGTTGTAATGCTAGCAGAAATGTTACATAAATCCAACAACACAATGATTTTGCCACAAGATTTTGTGTAAGATTAGTATTCACATTATCAGCATGTAATTCATTTGAATTTGAAGAATGAATACACCTGCCAGAAGTTGGTAATGATGACTTTGTATTAGCCCTTTGATCTTCTGTGTCCATAAATGAAGGTTGCAATAAGGAAGATGTGGGTGAGTGGATGTCCAGTGGAGTACAAACAAAGCTGAATGTTGAACTAAACATTATGAATTGTAAAGGCTTGAAAGGAATTAGACCCTGATAATATTTGTAGAAGTGCTGTAAAACTATTGCAAAGGATGACACAGGTGACAATATTCTGTTAGAAGATATTTTGGTCAGCAAGAAAAAACAAAGAAGAATAGAGGAAGTCTACCCTTTAATACCTTCTTTTATTCATTTGATCCCCAATGATGCTAGCATAATAACTAGGGCTGCAAAAAATCCTGAATAGTCATCTAACAATACAATATATTAATATATTATATAATAATCGCAATTCATTTATTATCTATAGAAAAGAACAATCCGTAGAAAATTTTTAAAAATTTGTTATTCTTGGGACATGAGAATACTTAAATTACACAATCAACTTTGATATTGAACTTTTCCACGATCTCATCAATATAAATGATCATACCAAATTTCATTCAAACCAAACAAACTGTAGTCTCTATTGCATTCACAAGGTAATTTCGATACGTTAAGACTAAGTCAAGGGCAATAACTCAAAAACTGTTCATCGAAAAATTGTAACTTGTTCAAGATTTCATCAATAAAAATGATCATACCAAATGTCATTCAAATCAGATGATAACGTAGTCTCTATCGGGTTCACAAGCTAATTGTGGATGGATGGGAGTGACGACATTCTACAATCAGATTATTATGTGGGTTTATAAAAATTAAGTCATCACGAAATTTATAGGCAAGGTTTTTGTTATATAAGGGAGTTAATAAATAATGTAACTCACTTAGCAAAGTCAACGTAGATCTGATGCATAGCGATTTTTCTATTCAACGAGATGCATCTGTGAAGAAGACAAAATCGCAGTTAATAGATTTTTCAATAAATTGTTGCTGCCCTTTGATAATCACTGCATTTATTGTCAGTTATAAAAACACAAAAAGGACAATTTTGCCAGGGCAAGGCAACAATGCCAGCCGTTTTCAGGTTTAAAAATATAATTTTCTTTTTATGAAAAAATCTTTTCGTATACTGATGATTGCATATCTTATTTCAACTTACAACACATCTGACAAAAACTAGCAAAGTTTTATAAGTTGTCATGACTAATACATTTTAAAATTTCAACATAATGAAAACCTTCAAATTTGTGCAGAATTCCTTTGAAGTTTTTACTACAATAAAAGTTCACTCTCATTGTTTGTCAGTTTCAATTAGAATAGAATTGTTCAAATTTATTTAATTCTGTTGGGAAAAAAAAGACTTGATAAATAAAATAAAACTCTATATTGACATTTATGTTTGACATTGTATATTTATCTACTTTTAATCCCTTGATGGCATACTGCATGCCTACCCCCAAAATTTATTTCTTTTTCTATATTTTCAGGAAATATTTCTTGTGTGCTTTTTTGGTGTTGAATATGCTATAAGGTTGTGGTCAGCTGGATGCCGTAGTAAATATATGGGTCTGCATGGAAGGATACGTTTTGCAAGGAAGCCTATTTCTATAATAGGTGAGTAATTCATAATTGTTGCTATGGAAACATAAAGAGAAAATTTGATTTCTATGATGATTTGATTATTCTGGTCTTAATTCCTCTATCAGGTTCGGTCAAAAACATTGATATAATGATAATGAGAATTTAATTATTTCAATTAAGGATATCAGACTTCTAGGAGAGATCTAATAACAGTTCATGATGCACATTAAATGAGCTTCATTTGTCACTTACAAACAAATTTGATATTCCTTTTTAAGTTTCAATATCTGGTATTATAAAAGTGATCTTACTGCATTATATATTTTCTTATGAAAAAGAGGTCTTCTTATAAACAATAGTTGCAATCCATAAAGACTTATTCTGTGTTAAAAAGGCTTTAGCTGTGTGGATTAATTATTTATTCTCCTGACAGTTATAATTAACAAATCTATTCATTACAAAAGAAAACTATCCATAAGCAAAAAAATAGAAGGTATATATGTAAGAAAAACTTAAGAAATATATACATTATGATTATGTCTAATTCAAAAATGTTTTCATCATTCATTTCATTTCTTTCCGATTCAATTCTTTATATGTAATGTGCACAGATTTAAAAGATTTATTTGGTTGGAAGTCCACAGTCACAATTCATACTAAACTTCATATTTATTAATGTGACAGTATCATTGGTAGAATGGGACAGTAGGTAGGTTGGGGGATATTAGTGGTATAAACCTGATAACATCTGTATATTACACTTGTTTGAATACAACACCCTTACACATAAGTATTGGCAATCCATTAATTGAATATATGAATAACAAATGGAAATACACACCTTGTAGAAGTATTCCCTTTTATGTCGTCCAACTATATTGGAAATATTGCCCCTCTGATGACGTCATCTATGGGTGATGTCTGATATCGTCCCTAGGTACGATATCAGATAGCATCCCTTGACTAGGAAATTAAAAAAAACCTTTGTGAAGATATTAGTTTATTTTGATGATATTAATAACATAGTTAGTAGCACTAATCAATGGTTCACTGGAACAACTTGTAAAGGTTTATGTTTACTACATAGTACATACTGGAACATACATGTATCTTTGATATAGATCATATTGTTCCATGGAAAATATTTCAATTGACTTTCTGAAACAACTCTTAAAGTATATCAGAATGAAAGGTGACGATGTCATTAATATATTAATAACACCACTGTAATAGATTTCTAGTTCAAAGCTGGTGTTAATCTACTATAATATACAATTTGTGTCCAGACAGAAATTAATCTGTTAATAGACTAGAGTGTAGTTGTTGATATTCTAATAATATGTTTCTAAATCAGGTTAGTATGTAATATAAATTAACACCTATAGGGTATCATTGTCCCAATCTTAGACAGAAAAATAAGACGTATAATATCATTTCTATCATAGATTTGAATTTAATTAAAAGGATAACTCGTTACTCAAAACACATTGTTATTGAATTATAATTTTAAGTTCGAAACTAATGTTGTATAGACAATTCCTCACCAAATATGTTTGAAATAGCACGGCTTGCTACAAATTTACATATAATCAATGTTTAGTATATCATAAATAACATAAATTCATCCAATTGCATAACCGTGAGCAAAATAAAAAACCGGGCACCACTGCAACTACAGTTTCAATTTCAGGGAAAAAGACCTATTTTTCCAAATAAAATACACATGGACATCTTGAGAAGAGATACCTGTTAATTACACCATTTCCTAATATTGAAGTTGTTAATATTAAATTCATACCCTGCTGCAAGATGACCATGATTCTCAGAAAATGTCATGACACTTAATTTCTTGTGATTTGAGTAACTGTACAACTAGTAATTTCTAAGTAATTGGATACATAGTATAGTAATGAAAGAAAAGAAAGAAACAACTATATTTTACTAGGATAACAACTTAGGTTCACAATTAAGGATCCTTTCTACCAGCTTTTCCTTGGCCAAACCTCTTGGTATTGACCTTTGCCTGAATCTCCATTCCCGTTTTACAACTGGATCGACTGGATGTTTGAGTGAAAATGACATATTCATGGTCATCATACATACCGATCAAAATCAGAACCCACATCACCATTTGTTGGGCATAATCAATCAAATGTCGCCAAGTAAAGAACCAACTCTATAACAGACTGTGCTCTAGCCAAACAAATACAGGATGTGAGGATGATCATATTCCAAACCCTTGTATATTATTCGTTCCAATTAAACATATTCATACAAAAGACTAATTTGGTTATATTATATCTTCTATGCTCCGGGAATTGAGTGTTTGTTAATTGGGACCAGGGCAACCTTTATGAGTAAAATGTTACAGACTTATTCGTATTTCTTTTAATACATGTAGTAACGATTAGTTGCTTGCTTATGAACTTTTCTTCTGTACTTTTAGATTTAATAGTGGTTGTAGCATCATGCGTTGTGTTTACTATTGGGTCTGAAGGTCAAGTCTTTGCCACATCAGCAATAAGGTAGGTTTTTTACATACTGAAAATAAGACTTTAGTCTCACAATCTTAAAGTTGGGTTCTCTTATTGTTAAAATTAAATCATGGTGAGTGGTTAATTGGTGTTTTTACTGAATAAATTGTGTATTCTCAAGTTATTAAACTGTATGTGGACGTAGGTTTGGGGAATACATGTAACTCCAAATTGGCATGTTTTGGGTAATTGAAAATAGGAGACTTAATGATGTTTCTTTCGAGCTTATTTTTAATGAATATAAGTAGTATGATCCAATTATTGATTATATTTATAAATAAATGATAATAAGGCAACCCATCTTTACCCGTCTAGAGCTCAACTTATTGACATTGCTGGTCAGAAAATAAGGTGAGGAAAACAGCTCTTCATATCTAGAAGTAACATCTTTTCAGGCAATAGTGCTAAGGTTTACTTGAATTATACTTTTAGATAAAAAGTACAGATCTGTTTATTCCAACTCAATCAAATCCATTCAAAAGAGTGGCCATTAAACTTATAAGCATCCACCGACAACTTGTTTCCTTGAAATCAAGTAATGATAGGAAACAATTTTATGGATAACAATTACTTAATTAATAAATTTATTGTTATCCATATAATTGAGGACAGAAATATCGTCCACTAACTAAATGCCACTCAAAGAAAATAATGACTGATAATGACAGTTCAGCGATGTATTTATAAGAGAAATATTATTTCTTCCGTGAAGCGTCTGCAAGTCTAATAGTCCTATGACATTTCTGTTGTCATTTCAAAACTGTAATTTTTTTACGTTCTGACAATTCCTGAAATCTATGTTCAATCCCTGAAAAAAGAGTTAAGAAGATAGATTGTCTTCCTTTTCATAGCCTTAAGAATAAAAATATATATATCAATGTTTTGTTAGCTACAAATCTGTGTTTTTTTTATTTATTCAATTAGATGACAATAGCATGTATTGAGTTAAATAGTGTTTACAAATCTTTCTATTGTATCAGATTTCAACTGTTATAATTTCTGGACTGCCTCAGGTTAATTTTAATCCCTAAATAACTCAAACATCTATATTACAGTAAATGGCATTTTATTTTTCTCAGGTTATTAAATTTTGAAGGTCTAAGTGGTCTATTGTGTTCTATTTTACTGAACATTACAGATATCACAAGGAAAACCAATAACAGTAGTTCTGGTGACAATTCACATGACCTTATATAAAAGACAATATTAACAAACAATGTGAAGGTTGAGATAAGTAGAAAGCTTAACTTTGAAGTGCAGGGACCTGTTTCACAAAATTTTAACATCAAGATTTTAAGAAATACAGTAACCTGATTGGTTAATAAAAACTCAATTTTAGTAATTGACCAATCTGACCATTGAAACAATAAAATCATCCTAAGGTAAGTTTTCATGAAACAGGTTCCAGATGTAAGAACGAAATGGAAAATCAATACTTATACTTTTAGAATATAGAATTGAAAGTAAATATCCGATTGAAGTAATATTTGAAAACAATCCATCTTTGAGGTGGCTTTAGCTTCAATTTGAAATAAAAAATATTACACAGTGTATGTTTCTAAACATATGCAGATTTATCTTATTATACTTATGTATTAAGATTTACCTCACATAAATCCAATTTGGACAAATGATGACCATAGCTCTTTAATCTTCATTTAATTTAATGCAGACGGGCAACGCCATGCAGTGTGCTATGAGGGAAATTTTACCAGGACAGCGGCATAAGCCTGCTCTTTTTCGATTTCCAACTTCGAGGGATCTTTAACGTGCACAGCCTGTAGCACACAGGACCTGGGTTTATTGTCCCAACCAAGACGCTTCTTCAATCCCAGTCCCTCGGATCTGCATCACTGACAAGGGGAATCATACTGTCCTGTACAGACTTTGATGTAGTCTGGCTGGCTTCTCCAAGACAAAAGTAGACTGTCACACAAAAGCAAAAAAATTATTCATGACAGAAGGCTTATAATTACATTATCTCTATCATTTCTTAATGCATAATTATAGATTATATTTATGCTCCTCAGATTTCGTTTGAGGAACTGGATAGGCCCAGGAATATACCTGACCTTCAAGATGATTTCCTGTGTTTAGACAAGTACAATTAAAACACAGGGAAATTCAATCAATAAAACCATTCAATCAATGAAACCGATATGAAACCATTCAATCAATGAAACTGATATGAAACCATTCAATCAATGAAATGGTCTGTAACTGTCAGACTTCAAATCTAACAATGAAAAATGATGCTGCAACTTGAGAGCTTGAAATCCCAGTTTATGTGACAGAGCAGACATCGATCCAGAAAACAAATTAAATTGCTACAATTGATATACAGTACGTGAATGGTTCAACTTTTACCCTATTGTTTGAATAGCAGACTGTCATATACATGTATATCTCAACTATTGACATTATTTTTATTTCGTTCTGAACCCTAAAATAAACCTTCTCAAAAGTTTTGGTAGTTTATATTTTTTTTTGTGGGGTTCTATAGCTCAGGGGTTAGAGCGTTGTTTTTTACAACATGACGTTGAAAATGTGGGACGTGAGTTCTTATCTCGATCGGTGTGAGAAAGTCCGCTGACCTTGAATAAGTCATCTTCACTCATAATTCCAGTCCTCCCAGCTTTAAATGGGTATAATCCAGGAAAGATCAATGCCAAGTGGTTTTGTCAAGGACCAGCTGGTAGAAAGGATCCCTGTCACAGTGGATGTGTGAACCTAAGTTGTTGCGTGGCAAATAAAATTTGTCACGCTTTGTTTTCGTTCGGATTATTTTTTTTTTTTTTTTTTTTTTTTTTTTTTTTTTTGGGAAGCTCGCTAGCCCAAACGGAAAAAGATAGACTATTTCTGTTTTCACCAATGGTTTTTATATGGGCTGGAATCAAAAATGAATATCTAACATGAAATTTTCGCTAAACTGAAAGTGGCTAATTGCATATTATGCAAATAAGATTTCAAGCTAGCTCGGGCCCTAATAGTCGCATCGGTCTGAAATTTACAGGATATAGAAAGATAGGCAGCGCAATTAAAACTACATCATCAAAATTTTTTGATCACTTCCGGTTTGGGCGTGGGGACTTCCGTTTTTTTCGTCTCATGTCGGGCGACCCTGCTTCCGATGTAATTCAAGATTCTAAACAAAATCAGTTTATTTAGGAAAAGATGAAACAACAAATATATTATAAGATGGTTTTTATTGGCAATGATATGGCACAGCTGATTTATTATAACATATATTTCATTTTATGAATTGTCCAATGTACCACCACAATTTGACCGCCGAAATTAATAATGGCAGGCCAACCAATTATTCCACCACAAATGTTATTAATCCACCAAAATTATTAAACCACCATAATTGTTCTTCAACCACCAAATTTGTTATTAACTACCAATGTTATAAATCCATAATTATTAACATAATAATAATCCACCAAAACCAATTGAATAATATTTCATAAATCCACGTTCAATCAACTTTAAACGTATATACAAGTGTGGGTTGATCCTGAGTTCAGAAATCCAACCTCTAGGAACTTGAGCCTGAGTGCCAGAGTTGCTGGTCCAGGACCACAAATTCCTTTTGTGTTGTTCGCAACTGAATATATCTCCAAATACTCCTCAGCTGTACCGATTTGTTTAGCTTCACTTAGATTAATCTCTATCTATTTATGACTATAAAGCTCATCGAAATACAATAACCATTTCAACAGCTATGATATATGTACCTGAAATGATAAAACACAGCAAAAAGCAATTCTGAATTCACAAGTTCAGGGAGAGGATGGGTGGGTAATAAATTGTTATTTTTCTAAAATTAGGCTTAAGGCCATCATATAACAGAAAACAGAAATTTGTCCAACCTTACTGACCAACTAATATTTTAAAAGAGGAAGTTAAGAGCTGCCCTCTAGGCCGGGTGGGTTTCAAAAGCCTACCGCCAACCGCTGCCAACCGGCCTACCGATAGCAAAAAAAGGCGCCAAAATTGGTATTGTTAAATGTAAGGATCGTAGATTTTCATACAATAAAACGACACTATTCAATTTGACGGAATTTTTGTTGACGTCAAAATTATGGAATCAAAATTATCTTAAGAATGAAACGAAAAAAATAAATTTTTATTTTCGTGTTCAGCGATTTCTTTCTTTTTCCAAGTGCTGGAAGTAATATTTATAGAACAGATTTGATGAGTTAACTGGTTTAACGAACGAGCCCGAAGGGCGAGTCCGTTAAACCAGTTAACGAATCAAAACTGTTCTATAAATTACTTGTAACATTGACACCCGTCAAACAATGTCAAAAGAGAGGAAGGCGGGTCTGATTAATTGGGTCGACCAATGGAAACTCTCCTACTTTTATTATTATAGCCTGACAAAAATGCACGTGCATGCACGAGATAAAATAGTTTAAAACGACTGCTGGCGTTGTTGTTTTATACTCATTGATGAGAGCTCAAGTGAAGAAGGATGGCCAAGGAATTATCAAATGACGATGCTATAATTCTCTCACAAAACCTATTTGAGGTTGAAGATGAATCTGAGGATCTGGATCGGTTTTTGGCCAACGTGACAAGTGAAGAAATCGAGGCACTAATACAATCCCAAGAAAATGTCAACACCAGGAAATCTACTAAATGGGCCCTGAAAATATTTAACGATTGGCGAAAAACCCGACAAACGTCAACATTAGCGATACCAGACCTACGTGAAATGAAACCAGGCGTCATGGATTATTGGCTGCAAAGATTTGTTTTAAAAACTCGCAAGAAATGTGGTGGAGAATATTCACCCAACTCACTTTACTACATCATGTGTGGATTGTTGAGACACCTAAAAGATGAGAATATACTGGTCAATTTTCTGGATGAAAGTAACTATGAATTCATGGGTACCAGGAAAGCTCTGGATGCAAAAATGAAAGAAATGTTAAAGAAAGGTTTAGGATGTAAGCCGAAACGAGCCGATCCCGTATCGACATCAGATGAGGATAAATTATGGACCGCTGGTGTTTTCGGACTGAAAGATTCCCTAAGTCTACAATATACGGTTTTCTTCTATGCCTGCAAACTTTTTGGCTTGCGAGGAAGAGATGAACACAGGAATTTGCAAGCAGATCAATTTGAGATGGGCCATGATGGTCTAGGATACTTCATAAGATTTACAGGCCGAAATAATAAGACATTTAGTGGTGGATTAAGTCAGCTACAACTTAAAGTAAAGATATAAAGCATTATTGTACAAATTTTTGAGGTAAGAAAAAGTAAATATCTTTACTTTCTAATATCTTATTTCTTTTGATAAAATAAACGAAAAGATTTTTTTTATTAGAAATCTATTTGACAAAACTAGCAGATTATTGAGTATAGAACCTTTGTTTAAATGCAGCCCTTTACGGATCTATAAGTTACTGTCTCAAACTTTTGTAAGTAGGTCGATTAGTATTATGAGTTCTATAATGACATTTTACAATGTCGTGAAGTTAATTCATTATGTTGCAAAACTTTCAAACGTATCATATATTGATAATGCATAATATTATAATAATACAAATCTTTCACATTATTTTACTTGCAGGTCCAAGATGTTTGTATACAATGTTTAAAACTTACTTAGATGCTATTGGCGAAGGGTACTTTTATAGAAAACCACTTGACAATGGTATTCGGTATGGTAAGCAGGTGGTTGGTGTGAACAAATTGGGTTCACTTATGAAAGAAATTTGTAACAAAGCGGGCCTGTTGGGAAATTTTACCAACCACTCTGGTAAAAGAACTTGTGCCACTTATATGTATCAAAACGATATACCAGAACAGTGTATAAGAGATAGAACTGGACACCGCTCAGAAGAGGCTTGCAGGGTATACAAGGTCAAATCAGACGAAATGGAATTAAAAGTTTCGTCAGTTTTAGATCCACCATCCACTTTTACCGCAGATAATAAGGAAATAGATGTCGATGAACCTGCCGAAAACCCGAAAACTTTGAAGCGGGCCTTGTAGACATGTTAAAAACCACGTGAAATGTAAATTTTACTAACTGTAAATTTAATTTCAAATGATGTAGTAAAATTGTACCTATGTTGTCTTTATATTTATTTTCGGGTAGCAATAGTTGTATGTAATGTAGATAAAATCCCAAGGATAGATTTGCTGTGGTCAAAATGATTTTGAGTGTACACTATCTTAGACGTACCCTGTGACCTGTGTTAAAAAAACACCAATAAGTCCCCACGTGCATTTCGCAATCTGTTTTCATTGTAGGCGGGGCTTGGTAAATAGCCATATTGCATGCACCGGGCACATCTGCCACACCCATTCCCCATTACAGTGTATAGCAAATCGTGCTATAACCAAGATTATACCAAGTTATAGCACACCTAGGCCCCTCCCATCAAATTAACCCTATTATACAACAAAAACATCAAAGGAAATTTTACCGTCAATGTTACAAGTGTGCTTCCAGTCTTGGTGAAGCGTTTTATCAACTAAATATACAGGAGGAGCATTCGCAGAATTATTATAGTCTACTTCAAGGATTAACTTTGAAAAAAGGTGGTAGAAAGATCCCTTGGCCTTGTTGATCATCCATGATGCCGACGACGTTAAATAAATAAATTAAGGGCTGTAACTCTGAAACAAACGACCTTCCTGTCGTGATCATTTAAAAAAAGATTTAAGGGTACTTTTACGGTTAATTGTGTGTCCCATTTGAATACAAATTAGATTATTGCTTTTTTGGCATGGATTGTATCAGTTAATGTGAAGAAAAACATCGCTGAACACGAAAAGAGAATATTTATTTTTTTCGTTTCATTTTTTAAATAATTTTGATTTCATAATTTTGACGTCAACAAAAGTTCCGTCAAATTGAATAGTTTCGTTTTATTGTATGAAAATCTACGATCCTTAAATTTAACAATATCTATTTTGGCGCATTTTTTCCTTCCGGTAGGCCGGTCGGCAGCGGTTGGCGGTAGGCTTTTGAAACCCATCCCTCTAGGCCTTGTAGCCTAATAAGAGGAGATAACCCTTATACCTCTTGACCTATTGATAAGGTACATATATGTGATAATCAAGTCTATGTTTACATTTGTTGAGCTTACTTAGTTAATACATCATCAGGTTATTGAACATAATGGTAGTGTCATCACTGACAGACCAAACAGATATAGACATCTTTCTGCAATAAATTCATCTATTGTCAAATCAATAGATGGAATTATTTAGGAAAAGATGAAACAACAAATATATTATAAGATGGTTTTTATTGGCAATGATATGGCACAGCTGATTTATTATAACATATATTTCATTTTATGAATTGTCCAATGTACCACCACAATTTGACCGCCGAAATTAATAATGGCAGGCCAACCAATTATTCCACCACAAATGTTATTAATCCACCAAAATTATTAAACCACCATAATTGTTCTTCAACCACCAAATTTGTTATTAACTACCAATGTTATAAATCCATAATTATTAACATAATAATAATCCACCAAAACCAATTGAATAATATTTCATAAATCCACGTTCAATCAACTTTAAACGTATATACAAGTGTGGGTTGATCCTGAGTTCAGAAATCCAACCTCTAGGAACTTGAGCCTGAGTGCCAGAGTTGCTGGTCCAGGACCACAAATTCCTTTTGTGTTGTTCGCAACTGCCACATGATACCAATTACAGGATAAAATCTGAATTGGTATCACCGCCATAATGAGAGATGTCCCTCATAATGGGGGGAGAAGCAACACAAAATCAGCCGCCCATATCATCTGCTTTAAGTAGCAAGCCATACATTAAGATATTTAACTACTTGATTTATGGAGGGTATACTTTACCAAAACCTTTTTTGAAAAACTCTAAAGCACCTTGAATTGTGTTAACAAAAATACTGTTACCAATGTTTGAAAGGTGAATTTTGTCATCTCTGAAAATATTATCTATGCCATATTTGATTTCTGGGTAATGTATATAAGCCCCTCCCATTTGCAAAATCTGTGTTGCTGCATAATTATTTATCCTTGAACGTTGTTTTGAGAGTGCCTTCCCATCTTTGGCATGCCTACGTGGCAATATTTGAGACCATACTATTAATGTTTTAGGAAATTTATTGATTATAAATTTAAAAGTGGTTAAAATGAAATTACGATATTGTGCCAATTTGATTTTCCCAATGTCATTGCCTCCACAATGAATTATTAATATATTTGGATCTGCTTCAATTGAGGACAAGAAACATATCTTTCGTTTAAGATCTAAAAATTTCAAACCTCCATATCCCTGCCACCATATGGACATATTCAATCTGTCCAACCCCAAGTTTAGACTACCAGGTCGAGTACGTGCATGAGTAGCCGCCCATTTTATAATAGAGGAGCCAAGACACCATACTCTAGTCAGTCTTTCACCTGAAAAATTATAATGAAGGCATGTCTGTCACAGGAATCCTTATATAAGATTTATATGCAAGTGATTTCCACCTACCAGCTGTTTGTATAACAGATTGAGAAAAACCAGCCATAGAGGCCATAGTTGCAGCCCCTATTCTAAAGGAATGGGACCTATAGTTTTTGGATTCTATTCCTAATTTGTTTAGGCACCTGCTCAGCACTGAACTGAACTGTACCCTTGTGAGAGGTTTACCATCAAAGTGACAAAATAAGAAGCCAGGAAATTTTGGTCTTGATTTAAGAAATTTAGATATATATTTTATTGGACATAAATGTCCTGAAACACCAGGTATGTTAATGGTTACCCCTTTGCCAAACTGATCAGTTTTCGATTTTCTTACATTTATCTGTAAACTATTTTCCCGTATTTTTATATCATCTAATGCAAGTATGGAGTCTGTTGTGTTTCCTTTTGACATGGCTATTTCACCAACTCGAAAAAATCCAAAAAAGGCAATGACATACGCCGTTTGGAATAGTATGGTTTCATATTCATTGTAACAAATGTATTGTAGTGTATTCACTAGCTTGGAGAGTAGTGAAAGTGTAATAGGTAGCCTTGCATCTGTTTTGTTGCCAGTTCGACGAATGCCTGTCAATAGCTTACCTACTAGAAAGTTTTGGGTTGTGTCCTGTAAGTTATTAATCTTGCATTTAAAGGAAATACCAGATATGTAAGAACGGACAGTAGAGAATTTTAACTGCTTTAAGGAAAGATAGGCTATGAATTGGGTTATATGATCTAGCGGAGGAGGCCAAATTACTAACAATTGTGTATGAGAACGGAAATTTTCAAAAGCTGACAAGCTTGTATCATACGTATTCCGAGTATTTTGTGCCACCGATTGAGTTAACAGTCTTGATATTTCATCTTGGATATCATTGAACGAAATGTCTCTGGTATTGGTTGTGGGTGCATTTCGGCATCTGGAGCTACCTCTTTGAACTTTAACCATTCCTTTCGAGAAATAAAATCTGCAATTTTATTATCGGAACCCTTTATATGATTGCTTTTAAAGATGATGTTAAACTCTAGTAAAGAAAGGACAAAGGGACGTAATAAGCTCATTATTTGTTTAGAACAAGATGTTTGGGTGTTGATTATAGAAACTAATGCTATGTTATCAGTATGGAAAATAACCTTTTTATTACTCAGATTTTTACCCCAGATTTGTAATGCAAGGACTATTGGAATAAGTTCTAAAAGTGTTATGTTTTTCATGATTTGTAAATTCTGCCATTCACTTGGCCACTGGTAAAAAACCCATTGTGTGTCAAAGTAGGCTGCACAACCTAAGTCATGGGAACCTGCACTATCTGTAAACAAGTTAAGAACATCAGAACTCTGCCAACTACTTTGGGGAAAATAGGTTGAACCATTGAAATTTGACAAAAATACCAACCAAACTGACATATCCTCTTTCATTTCATTAGTAACCCTTATATAATGATATGACTTTTTCACCTTTGACATTGCATCATAAAATCGACGATTAAATGCTCTGGCAGACTGAATAGCCTTGCAGCAAAAATTTAATTTACCAACTAGGGACTGGAGTTCTTTTAATGTAATTTTTTGCCTTGTAATAAAAATTTCTAATAATTGCCTTAAATCACGTAACTTATCATCTGGAATCCTAACTTGCATTTTTACAGTATCAATTTGTAGACCTAAAAAGTTTAATTTTGTCGTTGGGCCCTCTGTTTTCTCAATTGATAATGGAATGTTTAACTCCTTACAAATTGAATCAAATTCAGACATTAAGGTTTCACAATTTTTTTCATTCGTGCTGAAAAATAAAAAATCGTCTAAATAGTGGTCGACTCCACTTAAATAATTTGGTTTAGCCTTATAATCAATTACCGTAACTTGGGGTAACTTTGGCCATTTGGGGTAACTTTGGCCGCTCCGCAGAAAAAAATTTTTTTGGACGTAGAGCACTATGTACGTCTCCAAAAATTCTTTTTTCTTTTTTAATCAATCAATAAATATCCCTTTGTCTTCTTTTTGCGAATTTTGTTTTAATATCTTATTTACTGCGGAGCTATATTAAAAGTTAGTCAACCACCATATTTGAAGGTAAGTTTACAATTGTCAAACTTTTGTTTACCTAACATGTTTATAACGATAGTTTGTCTCTATGTTATGAATTTTATAATCAATTATAAAACAAAGAACCTAACAAAATTAAAATTTCACTAAAATTTATTTTCAATTCATATGTGAAGGGGTGGCCAAAGTTACCCCTTCATTTGATCACCTTTTTGGGGTAACTTTGGCCCCTGGCCAAACTTACCCCTATCTACTAAATTGAAAGAATGTGCCTGTCAAGGTTTTAATTAACCAATGAAATAAATTTATGAATCAAAATTCTTATTTCAGTTTCCATCTAGATCATAAACTGTAATGCCTCGTGTCTATCATCGGAAACCTGAGAGTAGAAAATATGGTGTGAAGGAGAGGTCTTTACAGTTAGCATTGGAATCTTTAGCTGCAGGAATGAGTCAGAGAGAAGCCGCTAGTAGATATGGCATCACACGTAGTACTTTGCAGAACAAAATTTTGGGGAAGCATAAAGGTGCTCCAGGAAGACCAACTGTTTTAAATGAAACTGAAGAAAACGCAGTAGTTTCCTACATATTAAAATTATCAGATTGGGGATTCCCCATTGATAATACTGATTTAAAGATGATCATTAAATCATACCTGGATAGGCAAGAGAGAACTGTAAAACAATTCAAATCAAATATACCTGGCCCAGATTGGGTTCAAAACTTCATGAAAAGACACAAAAGTGAACTAAGCTCAAGATTATGTCAGAATATCAGTCGTAAAAGGGCTGAAGTGAGTCGCAAAGTACTTCAAGCATATTTTGACAATCTGAGAGAAACAATTAAAGATATCAAACCAGAGAATATAGTCAACTATGACGAGACAAATTTAACAGATGACCCTGGGAAAAAATCTTCAATCTTTAGGAGGGGGGTCAAATATCCAGAAAGGGTTATGAACCATACGAAGAGTGCAACATCATTAATGTTTGCAGCCTCGGCAACTGGTGAGCTTCTTCCTGTCTACGTTGTTTACAAAGCTGAACATCTTTGGGATACCTGGACAAAAGGTGGACCAGAAAATACACGGTACAATCGTTCCAAATCCGGGTGGTTTGATAATACATGTTTTACGGATTGGTTCCGGACTGTGGCTCTACCATTTCTCAGAAGAAAGGAAGGCAAGAAATTGTTGATTGGTGACAATTTAAGTTCACATTTTTCTGAATCAGTTTTAGAGGAATGTGCTAAAAATAATATAATTTTTTCATGTTTACCTCCCAATTCTACACATTTGTGCCAACCTTTGGATGTGGCATTTTTCAGACCTCTAAAAACTAAATGGAGACAAATTTTATCTGCATGGAAATCAGGAGGAGGAAGAAGGGCACCTACCATATCAAAAGATAAATTCCCTGATTTACTCCGACAGTTAATGGCATCAATGGATGATACCAATAAAGCAAATATTCTTTCTGGATTCAGAAAAACTGGTCTGCATCCTTTTAATCCAGATGAAGTTATATCTAGAATTCCAGATGATGTAGATGAAACCGCAATCAATGAATCCTTTTCAGATTCTTTCATTGACCTCTTGAAGAAATCAAGATTTGGAGATACTGATGAGCCAAATGCCAAGAGAATTCGCCGATCAAAAGTTACTGTTTCACCTGGTAAAAGTATTTGTGGTATTTCTTTACTTTCAACTACTAAGGCACAGTCTACTGAACAGGAAATTTCAGATTCTGAAGCAGAAACCACTGAAGATGAATCAGAATCAGCTTCAATAAGTTCCAGTGATTCGCCTCATGTAATTGATGACGAAAGTGATGTTGATAATGATTTTCAAGAGGCCGCTGAAGTCAAAGAAGGAGACTTTGTCATTGCGAGATACATGCTCAAAACTAATTGTAAATATTTTGTTGGCAGAGTTATGAGAAAAATTGAGTCTGCAACAGTCAGTGATTATGAGGTGTCCTTTTTAAGAAAAGCAAGCTCTCTGTACCCAAATATTTTTATTTTTCCACAGAAGGAGGACATAGATATTATTCACGATGCTCAAATTAAATGTGTTTTGCCTTTTCCATCAATCAATCGCAGAGAACAATTTGTGTTCAATTACAATTTCGAAGTAGTTGTCAGCAGTTAGATAAGATACATATGTATAATTTATTGCTAAATGGTGCCAAATATTGTATAAGTGTTAATGATGATTTATCTTCCATTCATATGCCAGATATTAACAATTTATTTAATTCATAAACATTTTATTTATTTTAATTGTTATAAGCTGTATTGAGTTTATGTTTTTTATAAACATTTTATTTATTTTTACTGTTATAAGCTGTATTGAGTTTTTGTTTTATTATTTTATTGTTAATTTTATGAAATTATATTTTTATATTGAAATAAAGTGTTACAGAAGTTATACCTTATTGTTTCTTATCAAAATTTCATTGTATGTATTGTACATGAATGATTTCCTTAGTCGATCCATGTAACCCAATGGTTGGCCAAAGTAACCCCAATTACAGGGTTACTTTGGCCATGCTCAATATTTTAAAAAAAAGCTTAAATATAAAAAAAATTAAAATTAAAATTACACAGAAAGGTTTAGCATGAACAATTCTTCATTTAGATCATATTTTTTATCACCTTACTCTGAAACTGCATTTTACAGTTACAATTTTAAGCGTAAAATGGACCAAAGTTACCCCAAGTTACGGTAACCAATTAAGAAAAGAAGAAAATTTTTCAAAAATTGAACAAGAAATAGAACATCCCATTGGAAGACATTTATCAAAGTAGAATTTATCATTAAATGTAAATCCTAAAAGATCAAAATCACCTGGGTTAACCTTTAACAATCTAAATGCGGACTTAATGTCCATTTTCCCCAAATATGTACATTTACCAAGGTTTGCAATTTTTTGAATGACCTTATCAAAAGATGTGTACGACACAGAGGCTACTGCAGGATCTATAAAGTCGTTAATGCTTCCATTTTCTGGATAAGAAAGGTGTATGATCATTCTCCATCCCCCGTCAGATTTTTCAACTAACCCAATGGGAGAAGTGTGCAGATTTGACATGGGAGGCTCATCAAAAGGACCCATAATTCTTCCCTGCTCAATTTCTTTATTTAACTTTATAAACATTTCATTTTGATGCTGTTGTGCAGATTTCAAATTTTTGCAATAGGTTTTTAATCTTGGCCCAGTATATTCTAAACTAAAGCCCTCCATCAAACCTTTTTTTAAATACAAAGCATCTTTTTGATTCGGGTAGATTTGTAAATACTGCAAGCAAGTGGATGTTTTAATTGGAGAAATTCCTTGATCCCATATATTTGTCATTCGAGTATCTGAAATTTGAGTTGTTTTGGGATCTGTTATAGTTTTGGTAGTTGTTGTAACTTTGTGTATTTTGTTGTTTTGAGGAATGTTGTGCATTGTTATATTGTTGTTTATTATAGGCATATTGTTTGTGTGAATTTTGTGACGGATTTGACTTGTAACTTGCGGAACTGGAGTTTGGGGCTCGAAATGCATTTTGCTTTCTGCAAAATATTTTTGGATGTTCACCATTACATAAAAGACAATCATGAATAAAATGGCATTGTGTGTTATTACATGAACCTTTATTATTGAATTCAAAGCACTTACCCATTGCTGTTAAATTTGTAGGACGAGATGAAGAGCTTTGAGTTGGCTTTGAACTATTTGACATGTATAACAGCCATAGCTCATAATCTATGTCTCCCCAAGAGCTCGAAGGATTACTTGCTTTCCTTAGCCGATATTGCTCATCATATGATTTCCACCCCAAATTTTGTGCCCTTAGTGAACCGATCCTTACTGATCTCATGTATTTAAGGAGCTCCTGAGATTTGGTGGGGTGAGCTGACAGATATATACTCATAAATATAATAAAAGCATCTGTCCATTTCTCAATGTCATAGATTTTTGAAGTAGATTTAGGTTTAGACACAAGTTCTCCACTTGATGTCAATGACAGATGCATTTCCTGCTGTTTATGAGGAGCCACTAATAATAATGATAAGTCGATATACTCCCCGTTGTGTATTTTTTGCCGATTTGCTAAAGAAACATTCAAACCGAGAGGAGAATGTATACTAGCTACTGGCTCTGGAGTGTCAATTGCACTTCTGGGAATGGTAGGGTTAGTTACCGTTGGCAAATCAACGGGTCCCCCCATTATATCCATTGAGTCCATGTCCGATAGACTTGTACATGATCTGACAAAAACATTACCTGGTTCAATTTGTTGTTCAGATTGGGCCCCAGACCCATTACTGGGAATTTGTAAGGCATCATCTTGATTCTGGATATTACCATCATGAGAACTGGAACTGGTACGTAAACTAACATCGCTTATATGTGTGCTGGTTGTTGAAGACTTTTGACGTGAATAAGGACTGGTAGTTGGCCTTGTAGAAACCCTTCTTGTTTGTTTTCCACGACCCCGACCCATACTGCATTAACTAACAGATTCAAACTTGACTTCTTATTTATGACGTTTATATTGACTCATGAAAGAAATGAAAACAAAAGAACTCATTTAGATTTTTTGCTTAGGTTAGATTAAGTACTAGTCTAGGCCTACTACTACAGTTAATAATAGGGAATAAACTAGGCTACTGATTAGACAATAGACAATGACATAAGATAGACCTAAGAAACACTATTAATTTGACTAGCTGGTTGACTTCATGTAGGCCTATAGCAAAAGTTAATCATATATTTAGCTCAAATTGTACTGAATTTGACAAGCCTTAAAAGCAGCATGGTCGCCTATGCATGCCATCACTATCCAATCCATCTCTTCAAATTACAAATGAAATTCTACACAAAAATGTCCCCACAATATTCTTGAATCTACTATCTTCCATAATAAATTGTTATTTTTCTAAAATTAGGCTTAAGGCCATCATATAACAGAAAACAGAAATTTGTCCAACCTTACTGACCAACTAATATTTTAAAAGAGGAAGTTAAGAGCTGCCCTCTAGGCCTTGTAGCCTAATAAGAGGAGATAACCCTTATACCTCTTGACCTATTGATAAGGTACATATATGTGATAATCAAGTCTATGTTTACATTTGTTGAGCTTACTTAGTTAATACATCATCAGGTTATTGAACATAATGGTAGTGTCATCACTGACAGACCAAACAGATATAGACATCTTTCTGCAATAAATTCATCTATTGTCAAATCAATAGATGGAAATATTTTAGCTATTCTAAATGATTTTAATCCCCTGAGATGAAGAAAAATTAAATTGAATGTTGCGCATGCGCAGTTTTCAAAAATGGCAAATTTTCTTAAAAATTTAATAAGTCCGCCAATTATTAACCGATTTTTATGATTTTGGTGTTTATCGAAACCTTGATACTTTATCTAAAAAATGTTGGGAACAGAATTTTGATTTTCGAATTTGAATTTTTTTTATGCCCGTTCGAATTTTTCGAAAATTTAAAACTCTATATCTCGTGACCTTGACCTTAAATGACCTTGACATTTGAGATGTAGAATGTCATTGACCTCAGCTGTCTATAGATGTGCTGATATTGCATGACAAATATTAACTTCCGGTTTTATAGCCCACCGAAATCTGACTATTTTGCAATTTTGGATGGTTATGTTACACTTTCGGGCTCTAATGTTCGGATCGATCTGAAATTTACAGGATATAGATAGATACGCAACACAATTAAAAATATATCATCAAAATTTTTTGATCACTTCCGGTTTGGGCGTTGGGACTTCCGTTTTTTTTTTTATCTCATTTCAGGCGACCCTACCCTACATGTAATTCAAGAATGTAAGCAAAAACAGTACATTAGCTATACAAAATAATTTGCATCCCTCGAGAAGAAAAAAATTCCAATTGCTAATAAAATTTATTTATTTTTTTGTAAAATTTTTGCATACAAATTCAAAAAATATCTCTTTATAAAGCTGTGAATTAGCAAATTATCACATAGCTTGAATTTTCTCTCTATGTTAATTACAACCAAAGTTACAAAATAATGTTTAAATTTGAATATAGAGAGTTTAAATTTCATGACAAATTGACATCTTACTACCTACTTAAATTTTAGTTTGGAATTTATGTAAATATCCTACCGAAATCTTAGACATGTACAAAAATCTAATAAGGAACTGATAGTAGAAACTTATAGTAGAAAAAATTGCCTATATAGCGGAAAGTTTACGCTTACAATTGTAGGCTGAAAAGTACCGGAATTGAAAGCTAGCAGGTTAGAAGTTTCAAAATGTTCGAAATCCATGGGATAACGCACAGTTGCCACGCTCGGAGCTGTTCACAGTTCTAGTTATCCTTGTAAAATATTGTTGTTTCTTTCTTTTCTTTCTTTGCTATAACGAGTAATATGATTGCCAGATTGTTCAGAAAACACTCAGCGTTTGTTCAAAGTACTTATGTGATTCACATGCCAATATTGATGACTTCATTGGTGATCAACTAGTATTTATTTTAACTAAAAGCATTCTTATCCCTTTGTTCTAAATCACAAAATTCATTGTCAAGTTAGAAGGAACACAAGTCTATAAAATTCAAAGGAAGTTTATACTCTTTTAGAAATTATGATTCATATGATTGCCAGATTTTTTAGAATTTAGAGTTACTAATCGTTTGGAACAAAGTACTAAGCAAACTCAGCTGTCTTGGGGAACAGTTTGGAATACTGGAGAAATATTTCAGTTGCTCTTGAGTGTAGTTCCATGGAACAAAAAATTCTTATACACACTCAAAATGTATCATAAGGATGGTAATTTTTATGTCAGTATATTAGATTTATTTTTTACATTAAAAGAAGGCCTGGTGGTAAAGCATTGCAGAGAAGTAGTTATAAATTCATTTGAATTGATTGATTTGTAACTATTAAGTTGAATTAAGACTACCAGACTAATGATATAAAGTTTGATAGAATTACTTGGATATAATTTGTCTCGATGAGATTGTTCGACTACATCTTTTTTGTCATCAAGAACTGTGAGAAGGTTCATTTGATTTAAAACTTACTCATGAATGTTTATCAAGGCAAGGCTGTGCACTTTAAGGCCATTAAATAATTGTTGCACAGAACATGATGATAGCCTTATTTAAAGCATTAGTCAATAAGCTGCATTGAAGGTTTGATACTTCTTAGGATGACCAAAAATTGAAATTATTTCTAACGTTGATTTTTGTTGTCAGTTGACTAAGTAATTATCAATAAAAATAAGTAATTTTGACACATGCTGATTATACCATGATATTGGCAATTTCTTTAGATATTTTATGTTGTATAAATGGGTGGGCGACGCATAAGCATTTATAAATCATTTTAATCGATTTTAGTTTACTTTGTAAATGTATTAGTGAGAAAGGAGGGACTATAGTGGTCTGCACAGAGCACCACTAACATAAAAGCCACACCTTCAGCATGTGTTACAACAAACAAAACAAGCTAAATTGTATTCATCCCTGTGTACATAATAGATTATTTAAATATGAAATTAAAATTATTGAAACTAACATTACTAGATTTTTTCATTATATCATGCAAGGTTTCTGTGTTCGATAATGTTACATACTTTTCTGGCAAACTCAAAATAATATCATCGGAAAAAACAGACATATTTAGTCACTTAGTTGTTTATGGTTGAAACAAACACGACTGAGTTATTTACCAAAGCACAGAAAGCACATGCAATGGTAATTACATTACACGCATCACAAAGGCCATTCACCCTGACTCCACAGACATGGTATAAGTCATTTATAGCATGTTTTCATTTGTTAACCGTTTTAAAGCCTCACCCTTAAGTTTCCTTAACTCGTGCAATAAAAATTACTTATATTAAACAGATTCTCTCCTTTAAATGGCACCTGGTCATAATGATAACAATATATACTCTTGTAGACAAAGTTCGAGACATTCATGTCCATTGTAAGAGGTAGTATTCTTTTAAGTACATCATTAAAGAGACAATTTATATTTGTATCTATATTAATATTTTGCAGGGGTGTAAGATTTTTACAGATTTTACGAATGTTACATGTAGATAGACAAGGTGGTACATGGAGATTATTAGGTTCTGTGATATATCTTCATAGACAGGTAATTAAATTTAAGAACTATATAAAATTCTTTTGTAATATCTTGTAATGTCAGGCAGTAGCTTCAGAATATTTTGCCATTAATACAGTTTTTTGTGACTTTATAATCAAATTATGCCATATCTTTTGAGATTTTCATACAATACCAATTGCTGTTTGATAATAGAATTCCTTAGATCTGTAGCTGATATTTTGGTCTGTAGGACTATTATTATTATTATCCAGCCTGCAGCTATAGAAAGTTCAAGCACCAGGTTTCCACCTGTATGTCAAGTTAATAGGGTGGATAAGCCATAATATGCTAAAAATGGAATACATAGTGGCTTTTGTGGTACAAACCCCTATAGCAATAGTAACAGTTTGTGTATCATATGATTCAGGCACATGACTTTGTCACTGATCTATCCTCTTGTTTTAGAATCTATACCCTATGAACAATGTGTAGCCTTTTTGTAACTTGACAGCTTGTAGATGAGATGTTAATTAGCATCAGATATCTGTTTCTTTATTTTATAGGAGTTAATTACAACATTGTATATAGGTTTTCTAGGCCTTATTTTCTCCTCCTATTTTGTGTATCTAGCTGAAAGGGAGGATGGAAAGGCAGATTTTGCAAGCTATGCAGATGCTCTGTGGTGGGGTGTGGTATGTATATTTTGTCCTTGTACATTGCAAAACTAATTAGTTACAAGTTGTTTAATGAAAAGTCCAGCCTACATGAAGGAAGTCTAATGCCTTCATTGACTCCACTCATCGATCATTGAATTATTAGCTTAATACATGAGATTGGGTTTAAGTCAGTAAGGACAGGAGTCATAAAGCATGCTCAAAGTAAAAATTTTTTTACAGAATGGTCAGATTGGGAGATAAAACTAGCATTGTTGATTCCCTCAACCACTTCACAAGCTTAATTCTGAAAACAGTTCATTACTCATCAAAGTAGTTTGGTGCATTTTTCATTCTCTGGATATGAATTCTATTTCAGATAACAGTGATGACGATAGGGTATGGTGATAAGGTGCCACAAACATGGATGGGCAAGATAGTTGCCTCCTGTTTTGCAGTTTTTGCAATATCATTCTTTGCTCTTCCAGCAGTAAGTTATATGCTTTAAATTCTTTGCTGAAATTCAGACTTTACAGGGTGCAGAGAATATTTGCATGAGTCTCATAAAATTCTTACGAAATTTTAACAGAGATGATATCATTGATTGTCTTACTAAAGACTAGAGTTAACTAAGAGATCATACTTACATCACAACGAATTATCAGTTGTAAATTACCTACACAATGATGACAATAAAAGGTCTATAGTGTAGCCTCGCTTATCTGCACAAATCCATTCCTCATAAAGTCGTGCGGTTTAACAAATTTATTCCAAAACAACAACAAAAATATTGTCTGATTGGGAAAAGATAAATCTGACAGCCCCGATACTATGCCATAACTAGAGGCATGACTTTTCCTTTTTTGTACACCTGTCAAGTGTCACATTCCTCATGTATGCAACACGGGATTGATATGGATGTATTTTACAAAGACAATACTTCGCGACGAAAGAATTGTTTAAAAAATTTCAGTTCATTTCAGTAGCATAGCATGACAAAAACAATAAAAATACAACAAATTGTTGTGGAAAAAAGTCATTGATTTGTTACTACACTAGTACATTAATATAACAGTCATTCATTTATGTCTGGATAGTTATCACTTAGAATTCAATCACTTCATTTTATAATTATTCATCTATTGTAAGCCTGCTCATAGATTTGATAATGTAGCTACAGACAATGCTAGTTAATTTGTAGAAATAAAGAGGGTATTTGTGCTTTATCTTAAAATCCAGTTCTTAAATATAGATTGACTGTCTGAGCCTCCCAGAAACTACTTTTAACACATATTTCAAAAGCATAGATAAGCTTACATGAAAATGATTTCGTTTTAGATGACATTTTGTCTTTAGGTTCCACATTTGTGATTTCTAGATGGAATCTTGTCTTTCATGTATTCCAATCACGTCTTCAATTGTGTTTCATTTGTCTTCAGGTCCATAGAAATATATAGGGTTTAGAAATTTTTCATCTATCATTCTAAAATTACATCTGAAAAATGCCTCCTCATTGCGACTGAACAGTTTCAGATTTCCTAATACATGTAGTAATTTAAACATTTTTAACTCAAAATGTCGAAACAATATGTAATTCTTTGTTTTGAACAAACAATAAATGATGCATGATCCATTTTGTAATTTTCAGGGTATTTTAGGTTCAGGTTTTGCCTTAAAGGTTCAACAAAAACAGCGCCAAAAACATTTCAATAGACAGATTCCAGCAGCTGCTACACTTATTCAGGTAAAAGAAAATTACATTTATTTGGGTTGGCCATTTTATGAGAACACATAAATCTAAACTCAAAGTTTGTGGAATTTACCTGTGTCCTTCTGAAAATGTAATTTTTGCATTCTATCGCTAAGTATTGGTTGTTTACATAATGTCATTTGCTAAGTTACATGGAACAAATTGTGAATAACGACAATGAAGCTCATAAAATAAAAAATATATCTTCTTACTTCTTTTATTATACAACAACATAGAGTGATACAGCCTTACATTCAGTTCATATGGTCATCATAGAAATGTTTGATTTTTCAGTGTCTATGGAGGTGCTATGCAGCAGATCACACATCCAAATCAGAAGCTACATGGAAAATTCATGTTCATGATCCATCATCAGAAGAAAATGTACTGGCTAGAGTAGCTAGAAGAGCCAGTTTGACTTTACGCAAAAGGAGAATGTCCCGATTAGATTCAGCTGTTAGTAATCATTTCCACAGAGAAAGTGTCTCTTCTATATCATACAATGATGATAAATCAGGTTCAGGTAAGTAAGGATGTTTTTCTTTTTTAAGTCCAAATAAATGCTCTTATGAGGTTCTCTATTATCCTAAAGACATTCCTTATAATCTTGATTGTAATGTTCTTATTGTAATGTTACTTTACTCCTAATAAATGCTTTAAAGATTTTCTCTATAATTCCTATTGTGCGGTTACTTTACTCTCAATAAATGTTGTAAAGACATTCATTATAATTTGATTGTAATGTTACTTTACTCCCAATAATGCTCTGAAGAGATTCTCTGTATTCATGATTGTAATGTTATTTTGCTCCAAAACTATTATACATGTATATAGCCCATTATATATATAAATTGTAATGAGAAAAATCGATGATTTTGTATGAATACTGGTCATATCAAATAAAATACAGTAAAAATTCCTCAATCAAGAGCTAAAATAAGTTGTTATTCTCTCATTGAAATTCAACTGAATGATTAAAATTTGTGACCAAAATACCTTGTGCCTGTATTACTGTGACCAAAATACCTTGTGCCTGTATTACTGTGACCAAATTACCTTGTGCCATATTACTGTGACCATAATACCTTGTGCCCGTATTACTGTGACCAAATTACTTTGTGCCCGTATTACTGTGACCAAATTACCTTGTGCCCGTAATACTGTGACCATATTACTGTGACCAAATTACCTCGTGCCCGTATTACTGGGAATTGAAATACCTCGTGCCTGTATTACTGTGACCAAATTACCTTGTGCCTGTATTACTGTGCCCAAATTACTGTGACCAAAATACCTTGTGCCCGTATTATATGTGACCATATTTCTAGTGACCAAATATCTTGTGGCCAAGTTATCGTTCCCTGATGATATAGGTTAGAATTAAAAGGTGTACTTCTTTTTTTTTATTTATTTAAGTGACACCTAAAGGGAGTAGAAAAGACAGTCATCGACCTAGTATGTGTGGTATACCTGGTAAAGATGAATCGTTTTTAGATTATGATTATGATGGTGATGAAACAGAAAAAGTCGTTCTGTAAGTAATGAGACTTAAAGATTTACCTAAAATACAGACCAAAAGATTTATCTAAAATTCAGACCAAAAGATTTATCTAAAATACAGACCAAAAGATATACCTCAAATATAGACCAAAAGATTTATCTAAAATACAGACCAAAAGATTTACCTAAAATACAGACCCAAAAGATTTATCTAAAATACAGACCAAAAGATCAAAAGATTTATCTAAAATACAGACCAAAAGATTTATCTAAAATACAGACCAAAAGATTTACCTAAAATACAGACCAAAAGATTTATCTAAAATACAGACCAAAAGATTTATCTAAAATACAGACCAAAAGATTTACCTAAAATACAGACCAAAAGATTTATCTAAAATACAGACCAAAAGATTTATCTAAAATACACACCAAAAGATTTATCTAAAATACACACCAAAAGATTTATTTAAGATTTATCTAAAATACAGACCAAAAGATTTATCTAAAATACACACCAAAAGATTTATCTAAAATACAGAACAAATGACCTTTAACTGTGACTACACATTACCAAACATAGAGCAATTTCATAAAGATCCTTAAGAAGAATATGACACATATCTGTGAATTCTGTTACTTAGAAGTTTGCATCATGAACTGATAACGAATCCATTAGTATCTTTCATGATTCAAAGTCAAGAATTCCATACAGACAGAACATGGACTGCGTTTGATCATCAAAAGCATAAAATAAATCATTGGTTTTTTTTAGCATTTTGTTTTTATATGCCCACATAATGTGATCGTTTATTGTTGTCACTCCGGCCTGTCCATTCGTCCACAATTGGCATGTGAATGCGATAGAGAATACAGTGTTTGTCTGATTTGAATGACATTTAGTGTGATTATTTATATTGCTGAGATTTTGGACAAGTTTGATATATTTACGATTTTTCGATGAACGTTTTTTTAGTTATTACCTTTGACTTAGTCAAAATGTTTCTTGTGAATTAACTTGTGAATGCAAAAGAGACAACAGGTTTTGTCTGATTTGAATGAAATATTGTCTGAACATTTATATTGATGAGATCTTGAACAAGTGCGATTTATTTGATTTCTTGAAGAACGGTTTTTGAGTTAATGCCCTTAACTTTGTCAAAACACATCAAAATTAGCTTGTGAACATGATAGATACTAGTTTTCATCAGATTTAAATGAAATTTGGTGTGATTATTAATATTAATGAGATCTTAGAATAGTTAAAAAGAAATATACTTTAAAGTGGATATATCTAGCTACACAACCACTTGATAATTCATAATCATGCCCCTGAAGCCAGTATTTTTCTCCATGTACTTGTGATTGCTTTAAAAGCACAATTAACTAC
Source organism: Nipponacmea schrenckii (assembly GCA_030562195.1). NCBI lineage: Eukaryota > Metazoa > Mollusca > Gastropoda > Lottiidae > Nipponacmea > Nipponacmea schrenckii. Next base: position 32,636,128 of record JAUJPP010000003.1, on the reverse strand, counting down.
CAAAAGTTATCTTTGGCCTTCTTGTCTAATGGGACTAATGGAGAACTTAGCTTTTTGTGTATCATGCCATAAGTAAATAAAATGTCTAATAATGTGTGGGGAAAATTGCAATAATTTGAAGTAATTCGTATAATGTCTTGTTTTTGTAGAGTTTTTAACACATCAACAAATCGTTTATCACAGCTCTTTTCTATTTTAAAGGTTAACAGAGGCTCATAAAACTGCCATTCGTGTTATTAGAAAAATAAAATATTTTGTTTCCAGAAGAAAATTTCAGGTAATCAATAGCTTTTATTATGTATCTTTTTCCTGTTTAGTTAACCTGTATTAGTGCTTTTTTTATGACTACAAATTGTAATTTTTATGAAAAATGCTTTAATGCTTTTTTTGTATAACATCAGTTTAAAACTACCATACACACCATTTAAACATAAATAATTAGAAGATATACACTTTCTGTTTTAGATTTAGAGGGGGTTTATTCGATATTTAACCATGCTTTAGGTCTCTAATGGTATATTCAAGCATGGTTAAATATTGAATAAACCCCCTCTAAATCTAAAACAGAAAGTCGTTTATCGGAATTGTACCACAAATTGTGATGATTTTGTTCCCGGACTCTTTTTTATGGATAATTTAGACATGGGTTATTCGGTTTTTATGACGTTATGTGCAGTATCACGCACATAACAACAAACTGCACGTGCGCTATCAAATGAAAAAGAAGACATCCTTTTTATCATTAACATTAACAAGATTTGTAACTAGTTCGCTGAAATTAATACGCCAAATTGCAAAGACATGATGTCAAATTGCTATTAAACCCCATGTATTGGACCAATCAGAACTCAGAATTTTTGTTATTTGTGGTACAATACAAGATACATACAGTCAGAGCAAAGAATTTTACATGCTTGGTTAGATCCAATATAGAATTGGTGGAAAGTTGAAAGCCATTTCCATTCAACTAAGAATGAATAATTTAACCTTTTTAAGAATTCGGGATAAGTGAAGGCAGTGAGCACTCTTAGACAAATCTGATTAAGTTTCATGATAAAAAACTATAAATTATCATTATATCTTTCCTTAATATACATTAATTATGTATGTACACTGCACACCCAAATACAAATATAATTCAATTTTATGCACACAATATGCTAATGAAAGGCTGTGATCTATATACTGCAAGCACATTTATTATATCTTATTATATTTACAGCCAACAATAAAATCTTATGTTATTTATTATACAGCAACAATAAAATCTTATATTATTTATTATATTAACAGCAAGCAAGATAAATTTATGATGTTATTTATTATGTTTACAGCAACAAAGATAAACTTATGATGTTATTTATTATATATACAGCCAACAATAAAATCTTATGTTATTTATTATATTTACAGCAAGCAAGAAACTTTATGATGTTATTTATTATTTACAGCAAGCAAGAAAACCTATTTATTATATTTACAGGAAGGAAGATATACTTACGATGTTAATTATTATATTTACAACAAGCAAGATAAACTTACTATGTTATTTATTATATTTACTGCAAGCAAGAAACTTCAAGGTGTTATTTATTATTTACATCAAGCAAGAAAACCTTTTTTTATATTTACAGCAAGCAAGAAAACCTTATGATGTTCGTGATGTGATAGAACAATATTCTCAGGGTCATCTTAATATGATGGTTAGAATTAAAGAATTACAGAGAAGGTAACAAATTAAAATACTGTAATAAGACATAAGAATAATAATTTGTGGGTTTGTCCTCAGGCGATATGTGAAGTAATCTATTTTGAATCAGCTGATGCCACTTTATAAGTACTATTACTCCCTATTGTCTGGGATTTGGTGGGAATAGGAATTCATGTTTAAATCCGAAATAAATAGGCACAGTAGGCCTATCAATTTGATCCATGCAAAGCAAATGTCGATCATTTTCTCTTTTAACCTAAATAAGATATTTTGCTAGCAGCTGCCATATTGTCAGTCATGTGACCTGACTACTGTCTCACTCATTCTTTCCTACATATTGTGCATGAGAGTGTTATTTATCCATATTGAATGCTCGCTTTGACATTTAACAATAATAGAAACAAGTAATAAAAATAAGCTGATGAGCCAGATGCATTAGTAGACAGATGAAGAAGGCCATTAGCTGAAACAACAAGACAATAATTTAATTTTAATAAGCTGATAGTTATATAATTGGATGAAACTTCTTATTTTTATTGCTCAATTAATGGTGTTATATATGACATAAATAATATAGAATTGATTAGAGAGTGATATCACACAGCGATATCATCAACTATTATTAGAAACTGACCAGGAATTAATTCAAGTCACATATTGCATGAGATAAATAATTACAAGGATGACATGTAATCATTCATTCCAATATCAAAAACCATGCTTGATGTTTTAGTTTAATACATTTACATAATAACATGCTATTATCTGTAGAAACAATCTAATAAGTGTTCATAAATATTTGTAAAATTACAGATTGTAACATTGCTGTAATGCTATTTAAGTTGGTTTAAAAAGTTGGCATGACAGATTTTGTCTGCTATAATCTTGAGAGGATTCTTATTTTATGAAAAAGAAATAAGAGTTCTTATAAGGAATTATAATGGATTTTTGGTAGAAGTAGGTATTGATGTTTGTCAAGTTATGATCTATTTGACAAGGTTCAAAGCTAGTAAGGATTCTAGTTAAATATAGTTAAAATCTATTATGGTTAACAATTGCTTTGAAGTTTGTCAAGGTTCCTAGTCTGGAAAGTCACTCTGACCTACAGCAACTGTTCCAATGGATATGTTATTTTAAGAGGGATTGTTGTTTTTTTTCTTCTTTTATTTATCAACTATATACCTAACTAAAATCTTGTTTCATAACTTATCTAAAAGTTATAATTAAAAAAATCCTGCATTTAATATTTCAATGCGGTAACTAATTCAAAAGCTTACATCAAGTTCTTAATGCTTTTTGATAAGTTTAAAAAAATACTCTACACATTTCAGCCAAAAAATGTTGTATGTAAGTAGCATATTTCAAGGTTTCATTTTCAAGGTTTTTGATAAATTAGAAATATACAGGATACCTTATGCGTGGATTTGTCACTCTAGTTATATTTACAGTTTATTTATTTTTTACATATTTGATACAAATTTAAAGAACTATTTTTCCCTTTACAGATTAGATCAAACATTAGGTAAACCAAGTACGTTATATGGTAATCATTCTCGAGATAGAGAGAAATCTACAATTAGTGCTAGAATAGTACGAGTTGAAAGTCAGGTCAGTATATAAAATTCTACGTGAAGGTTTATTTTGAAAGTGATTAAAATGTGAATCCTTTAATGTGCAAAGACCTCGTTTTATGCCTATTTTTTTAAGATGGTGAAAACAACTTTCTTAATGCAAAAACGCCATTCATTGACAACAAAAATGGCGACATTATATGAATAAATAGCTTATATAACGTCACTAAACACTCAATCAACAGTGCAAAAGAGGGCTTTAAAAAAAACTCCTTTTTTAGTAACAGAATTGTAAATCAAACTCCTTTTTTAGTAACAGAATTGTAAATCAAAGTCACTTCAAATGGTTTAAAAGTCAGGTATTTTGTTACAAATACTGTATTATAGCCTTTGCCACATACTGGATATTTAACAGTTTAAAATTATAAACTTCACACACCTGAATTCTTTGGATTTAAAAGGTGGAACAACTGGATTTTAAGTCAGAAGTCAATCATTAGTTCAAGTGGTCGTTACATCAACATTTGGTTGCCATTTCAGGTCTCTAAAATGGATCAAAAGGTGGATCAAATGTTATATTTACTACAAACTTTAATAAAAGAAAAGCCTGCAATACCTAGTATTGAAGAAATCAAAGAAGAAGAAGTTTGATAACAATATACGTATATCACAATAAATTTTGTGTTAATGTTTCGTGATAGTGTTAAGACCATCACATAACATCACATTTGAACTCATTCTTCGTGTTAATATAGTATAATATCTGGTGTTAACAGATATACAGATCGGTTCTGTGTGATATTTAACACCCAAGGAATCATACTGATAATAAGCCTATGTTACACACTCAGTGATAGTGTCCCAATTCTGTACTATCATTAGTGTTAACACTAATACGAAACACTAACACAGAATTGACCTCACCTATTGTATATCACAATGTATATATAACACTGTCACTATCACTTGCCACCTTTCTTCCTGATGCCTCATTGTTTTATAAAATATTGTTATGAGAATGGGAACAGTATATGGTTCCTCATTCTCAGGGGTCGATTTCACTCAGAAACAGTACTTTTTCAGCTATGTTAGTCAGTAATGGTGTTACTGGTTTATGGTCAAAATTTAATAATTGCATGGATGACATGTTTCAAGAACATAATCAAACCCCCGTAAATAGTGAATCATGACTTTTATAGGAACCTTGTCCTGCACGTTTTGCTTATTAATAAGCTTTACTCAGACTTTCTGTATGATTGACTTGATTTTAATCCAATCTGGAACTGAATGTGTTCCATTTTGTTGTTGTTATTTTGATAAATATTTTGATCAGGGGGAAACATACATGTATCTATTGATATTAATGTCTTCTTTCATTTTACATTCACGATAAATATTAATTTCACACTTTTGTAAAAAAAAAAGTCCCAAAGCCAAATTATGTATCTGACATATTTCACAAAATCTTTTTGGTTGTTGAAGAAAAGAGTACCTGCAGTATCAGATACTACAACTAAATACACCAGAACAGATAACTGTAAATGGTCAATTCATAGTAGAGAAATATTATTATTAGATACAATGTATAACTTTCTTGTTAAATATTTAACAATAAATTGTTTCACTAGTTATTACAGTAGAATTTATGAAACTGACTAAATACCACCCTTTTTTATCATGGAATTATCTTTTTAATATTTAAATCAAATTATCCAAAGTTGTATATTAAAAAAAGGTTGTGATAATTTTTTAAACGTAATACTCATTTTATATTCAAATATTCTTCTACACATTGCAAAATATTTTACTTTCACTTTTTGTACTGCCATACACCCTCATGTTAATATCACCCTTTCATCGCCTTCTTTTATGGATTTAAGCAGTAACATAAGTTAGGTAAGGTTATTTTTGTGAACATAGTAGGGCTGCAACGATTCTTTAAGTTGCGATTTGATACATAAAACAATACTCATCAATTGATACAATTTATTGCGATTCTTTTCTCAGATAAGGAAAGAGAAAAATAGATATTTTTGAACTTATATAATTGTTGTCCCTTTTTAGTACATAAGAACATTAAGAAGTAAAGACTTGTAAAAAATAATTCTCAAATTTTACTGCAATTTTATATCAATTCCAAGATGCAGTATCATTTTAATGCAATGCCATGCTAAAAAAGAGGGAGAGAATTGTAAATGTCTACATGGATAACAGAAATTACATATCATTGATCCTACAATTAACATTACAGTTGTAGTTGTAAGTTTGACAGATCTTTTGCCAGAGTTTTAAAAGATGATTTGAAAACCAGTAATTACTCTATAAATAATGTTGATATTCATTTCAAAATATTGTCCTTGAGTTTTTTGTTTAAAATTATCCATGAAAATGTCATATATTGTGTGATTTTAATGATGTGTTTAAATTGTGTAATTTTATTACGTGTGTAATTGTGTGATTGATAATACATAATATATTATTATGTTGAGTCTGCTCAGAGTTAAATTTTAAATGTAAACATATACATTAAGTTAAAAAATTATTTGCTGTCTAAATGTTAAGAGTTGTACATATTTCATTTCAATCTTGTATATTTTGTGCTTTCAGTTAAATACAATTTAATCCACTTGAATTATTTCATTTAATAACCAGTATTGTATTTAGAAACAAGTTCATGTAAGTTCTTTGTTTTCATTTAAGGACTTAAAGAGAGGGGTTTGCCATTTATTTGACTAATCATACATGGGTTTAAAAAATGAGAAATTTTGAGCTAAGCTATTGTTCACAGTTCACCATGTGTTCAGAATTATCTGTGTTTGAAAGTTGAAATAATGACTCATTTTAGGAGAATACAATATTTAGACAAGACAAATATGAAATATAGTAAAATTCATTGTTTGAGGTATTTTTGAATGAATTATGAAATTTTGGCATTTCTAGTACTTCTGAAGACTATGTACACATCTTCGAGATCCAAAACTTCTCTTGAAAATGGCAAATCATGGCCCTTAATATATATTTATTTCAGTTATATTGTTATAAATATGTTTAACATAGTGCCCAGTTGAAAGAGATACATTGGTTCTGTTCTTTATTGCTTGGATTTCCATATACTTTTTTATGTTATTGCACGGTCAATATTCTATAATATTTAGTTTAAGTGATTGTTCTTGCAACCTACTGTTACCTTATTGTGATCTGATCAACAATAGAATGAAATATGACTATTTAGTATATCTAGGTCAATATTCTATAATATTTAGTTTAAGTGATGGTTCCTGCAACCTACTGTTACCTTATTGTGATCTGATCAACAATAGAATGAAATATGACTATTTAGTATATCTAGGTCAATATTCTATAATATTTAGTTTAAGTGATGGTTCCTGCAACCTACTGTTACCTTATTGTGATCTGATCAACAATAGAATGAAATATGACTATTTAGTATATCTAGGTCAATATTCTATAATATTTAGTTTAAGTGATGGTTCCTGCAACCTACTGTTACCTTATTGTGATCTGATCAACAATAGAATGAAATATGACTATTTAGTATATCTAGGTCAATTTTCTATAATATTTAGTTTAAGTGATGGTTCCTGCAACCTACTGTTACCTTATTGTGATCTGATCAACAATAGAATGAAATATGACTATTTAGTATATCTAGGTCAATATTCTATAATATTTAGTTTAAGTGATGGTTCCTGCAACCTACTGTTACCTTATTGTGATCTGATCAACAATAGAATGAAATATGACTATTTAGTATATCTAGGTCAATATTCTATAATATTTAGTTTAAGTGATGGTTCCTGCAACTACTGTTACCTTATTTATCTGATCAACAATAGAATGAAATATACTATTTAGTACATCTAGGTCAATTTTCTATAATATTTAGTTTAAGTGATGGTTCCTGCAACTACTGTTACTTATTTATTGATCAACAATAAATGAAATATGACTATTTAGTAATCTAGGTCAATATTCTATAATATTTAGTTTAAGTGATGGTTCTTGCAACTAACTGTTATGTTACTTTTATATGATCAACAATAAAATGAAATATGACTATTTAGTATATCTAGGTCAATATTCTATAATATTTAGTTTAAGTGATGGTTCTTGCAACTACTGTTATGTTATTTTATATGATCAACAATAAAATGAAATATGACTATTTAGTATATCTAGGTCAATATTCTATAATATTTAGTTTAAGTGATGGTTCCTGCAACCTACTGTTACTTATTGTGATCTGATCAACAATAGAATGAAATATGACTATTTAGTATATCTAGGTCAATATTCTATAATATTTAGTTTAAGTGATGGTTCCTGCAACCTACTGTTACCTTATTGTGATCTGATCAACAATAGAATGAAATATGACTATTTAGTATATCTAGGTCAATATTCTATAATATTTAGTTTAAGTGATGGTTCCTGCAACCTACTGTTACCTTATTGTGATCTGATCAACAATAGAATGAAATATGACTATTTAGTATATCTAGGTCAATATTCTATAATATTTAGTTTAAGTGATGGTTCCTGCAACCTACTGTTACCTTATTGTGATCTGATCAACAATAGAATGAAATATGACTATTTAGTATATCTAGGTCAATATTCTATAATATTTAGTTTAAGTGATGGTTCCTGCAACCTACTGTTACCTTATTGTGATCTGATCAACAATAGAATGAAATATGACTATTTAGTATATCTAGGTCAATATTCTATAATATTTAGTTTAAGTGATGGTTCCTGCAACCTACTGTTACCTTATTGTGATCTGATCAACAATAGAATGAAATATGACTATTTAGTATATCTAGGTCAATATTCTATAATATTTAGTTTAAGTGATGGTTCCTGCAACCTACTGTTACCTTATTGTGATCTGATCAACAATAGAATGAAATATGACTATTTAGTATATCTAGGTCAATATTCTATAATATTTAGTTTAAGTGATGGTTCCTGCAACCTACTGTTACCTTATTGTGATCTGATCAACAATAGAATGAAATATGACTATTTAGTACATCTAGGTCAATATTCTATAATATTTAGTTTAAGTGATGGTTCTTGCAACTAACTGTTATGTTACTTTATATGATCAACAATAAAATGAAATATGACTATTTAGTATATCTAGGTCAATATTCTATAATATTTAGTTTAAGTGATGGTTCTTGCAACTAACTGTTATGTTACTTTTATATGATCAACAATAAAATGAAATATGACTATTTAGTATATCTAGGTCAATATTCTATAATATTTAGTTTAAGTGATGGTTCTTGCAACTAACTGTTATGTTACTTGTTGATCATGATCAACAATAAAATGAAATATGACTATTTAGTATATCTAGGTCAATATTCTATAATATTTAGTTTAAGTGATGGTTCCTGCAACCTACTGTTACCTTATTGTGATCTGATCAACAATAGAATGAAATATGACTATTTAGTATATCTAGGTCAATATTCTATAATATTTAGTTTAAGTGATGGTTCCTGCAACCTACTGTTACCTTATTGTGATCTGATCAACAATAGAATGAAATATGACTATTTAGTATATCTAGGTCAATATTCTATAATATTTAGTTTAAGTGATGGTTCCTGCAACCTACTGTTACCTTATTGTGATCTGATCAACAATAGAATGAAATATGACTATTTAGTATATCTAGGTCAATATTCTATAATATTTAGTTTAAGTGATGGTTCCTGCAACTAACTGTTATGTTACTTTATATGATCAACAATAAAATGAAAATATACTAATTATATTTAGTATATCTAGGTCAATATTCCATAATATTTAGTTTAAGTGATGGTTCCTGCAACTAACTGTTATGTTACTTTTATATGAAACACAATAAAATGAAAATATACTAATTATATTTAGTACATCTAGGTCAATATTCTATAAATTAGATAAACTCATAAATCCTAATATGTTCTATAAATTTCATTTAATATGATTGTACTGATGTCCTGAAGTCAAATGTTTTACAACTTATTATTAAGATTAAATTTAGAGCAAATTACACTAATACCATAACCAAGTGTTGCAAAAAAAAAATGTTTCCGACAACCTGCATTATTAAAATTATCAAATGTAGGTGGACATATTTTTCCTTGAGCATCTTGCATGTATTCTATCAAAGACATAAATTGTTGTGAAGTACATATATCAGTTTTGATCAAATATCATAACTAGCATTCTTTAACAAGTCTTTAGATACAACATCGCATAAGGACTTTCATTCATTCTTCATTTCAAATCTTTTCAAATTTTATGGTACAGAACTAAGGATGTGATGTAAAAAATGAAATTTGTACATTGCAAATTTAAGCTATATGACCATAATAATGTCCGATATATATTTATGACAGATAATATGATGTATATGACTATCTTGCCATCTTAATATACATTTAAAGCTCTTGTTTATTTATTGTACATGTAATATTATGTTCTTTTTCCAGTATTATTTATATCATGTGTGCATTGACTTTAGTTTGTCAAGTGTGCATTGACTTTAGTTGTCTAGTCCTGTTCCCAAATGTCATATTTGTATATTTAATGAAGTTGTACAAGGTTCTTCCCTTATTAACACGTACTGCATCATTCACTGTAAATAAAATGCAGATTTGGATGTATTTTTGTTGTTTTTGTCAAGGGTGACTCCTTTAGCCATTAGTGATCTTAACAAATATACTCAATAGATAAGCTCTAGAACACTAAGACATTCAGCTATCCAAATGCTCTGTTCCATACAAGGTGGTATACCACATGTGTTATTTATATTTAAACATTGGCTGCAATAAACAGCACACTTTACACAGTGCTTCAAATTCAATAGCATGAACTGTATATTTTAGTGTCAAATTCAAAGAAGACTTTAATCTGATCAAAGAAGGGAAGTGTAGTCACTCTCAGAAAAACATTCTGGAATCACCTAGATCTACATTTTATACATTATTAAAGTTTATAAATCTCACAAATATTATCTAGTCTGAAAAATATTTTTGTATAATTTTGTATAAGTTATTGTGTTAATACATACAAAAAAAAAGCAATTTTCAGTCTGAAATTTATTGTTGTTTTCATATTGTTTGTTATATGAAGTTTAAAATTCCTTCCATAATAAAATTTATGAAAATTTGTCTTTTTCTGTACATTTTGTAAATTCAGCAAATCTTAACAGCATTTGGTTGGATGTGATAACAGTACATATTGGCATTTTATGTGTATTAGACCTATAAGGTATTATTACAAAACTAATGATCTTGACAAAGAGTTGAACACAGTTTGATTTAGATGAGAGAAAGAAACAACTATATTTTACAAGGATAACAACTTAGTAAAAGTCTGCCGTGCCAGGGATCCTTTCTACCAGCTGGTCCTTGGCCAAACCTCTTGGAATTGATTTTTTTTTTATTATCCCATTTACAGCTGGGTGGACTGGAATTGTGAGTGAAGATGACTTATTCAAGGTCATTGGACTTTCACACGCTGAACGAAATGTGCAGAATTTTTTTTTTTTTTGATATACCAGTACATCTTTCATATTTTCAAACCATTGAATTTCATGCATGATTACCAAGATTTGAATATTGAACAGATTTTTTTCTAAAATATATTTTTTGAGCAGACATTGGAAAGCTTTTTAAAAAAAAAATTCAAATACTCCATGCAAAGAGTTGAGTGTTCTGAAAAAATGTCGACATTTGGTTCATATAACTAAAATCTTTCAAGGATATGGTGGTGCACACTGTCCTCTTTTATTTAAAAATCATCACCCTGCCCAGTGGTGGCACAACTGTGAAGACAGCTGGAATGTGAGTGGGTAATCAGAAACCGGAATCTGGTCTATATCCACTGTTTGCTGTCTGTCATCTCAGCAGCTGAGAATCTTCATATTCAGAATTTTCCCAATAACCAAGTGCAGATGTTTAAACAAATGTAATTATATTTCCCAGTCTTTATTATTCTAGGAAAACTTGTTCTGAAAAAAGATGGTCATTCTTATGGTCTTTCTTTTTGAGGTTGGAAAAAGACCCTGTTTTGTTTTGCTCTTAAACAACATTAACTGACCCTGTATAATCTTCAACCATTTCATTTGCTGCCTCATCTGCAGGTGGAGAGCAAGTTACTTTGCTAAAGCTGCCTTCTTCTCTCTGCATGTGGCAAAGGTAACTGCCTTCTGCAGGACTTACAGGTCAAGGAGTTATGGCTATGCTAGCACACATTCTTCCCACCCTTCCTAAAATTTCTGTAAGTAAATTTAATTTTCTTCTCTGACTTGTCTTGATTTTGTCGCTCTCATTTTGAACAAAAAAATCTTTTTTATATAGGTGAGAATAAGTCCAATTCACAACATTCTAACATTCACCCCATATTACCAACTGCTATCTGCTTTGAAAGCCAAAGCCTTAACAAGTCTCTCATTTAATGCAGGCATTGTGTGTCATTTTTAAATGCACTATGTATTACTGTAATGATGATTGACACAATCATCAGCAGCAAAATACAAATGAATTCAACCTAATTTGCCAGCAATCTTAACACATTCATAATTGTATTGTAAACCTCAGACCTGCTTCATGCTTACTTCGCAATAAAATTTTCTTGGAAATATTAAAACTGAAGGCACTTGTTATTGTATTTATTATTCTACATTGATTTTCAATATGTCAGTCGCATAATATCACAGTTTTTGACTTCTCTTTATTTATTCATTCCACTTTTGTCTTTTTAAAACAGTTTCACATTATACTGTTAATGTCAATAGATGTCATCAAAACTTGGGGAATCAATGACATAATTATGTCGGTGAAACTTTGTTGTTTTAAAGGAACCATTATGGTTTTGAAAAGACGCTCAAAAAAATTTCTGCAATGGCCAGAAACTTTTTTGAATTATTATTTTCTTTACTCAACTGGTCTCACTGTAACTTGTCACCACTTGTCATTGGCCAGCTTATTAAGTTATCAATGAGTTCCTTACCTTTCTTCTTAAATAGATATGGAAGGAGTTACTTTCAAGTTTTAGGAATAGTGTATATTTCTTCCAGCTATTTTCCTTGAATAACTTCTCAAGATTAGATTACTCATCAAAGAAATTCACCACCTCCTTCTTGAGCTACCACAGTTCCAAAAGTTCCCGAGACTGAAGTTGAAGAAAAACTATAATTGTTGATCATGCCATTCGGTACGTTATAAAGCCACATTAACTGTCTGACTGATTAGTTTTATTTTTTTCAGATTGGTCCAAGGGAAACAACTTAGTCCTGAAACAAATATTTTTTTTCTGAAACCACAATCAGTTTTTTTTCACCCATCGACACCACGTTAAAACAATATAAACTAGGCTACTACAAATTCAATGCTTAAGGTGCTTTTTGTTACAAAAGTCTTGCAAGCAGTTTCCAGATTGATTTGTTCCGATGCTCCTGAGATTTTTTATATTGTACGATACCAGACCAAGACATTAAGCCTAACTACCGGAAGCTAAAATCCCGAATCTGATGGCAGAAGGCTTCCCAGCACTATTGACTTTGATGGGTTTTTTTAAAAACGATTGACACAATTTTAACTAGAACCGATTTCTTGTGATTACACAATTCTAAGAAATTGAAAACAAGGAAGGGATATGTAAGAGAGGAAATTCGAGAGATGTCCCTTTGAACTCCCTAAAAAATGACCAATCTATCATCATTAGAAAAAGTGATAAAGGTAGTTGCTGTGTCATACTCAATAGAGATGATTACATTCAAGAAGCTGAAACCCAATTAGGTAATACTGAACATTACCAAATTTTGGCAAACCCTATCTATCATGAAACAGCTACTTTGATATTAAATATTCTTTCAAAATTACTTGAACAAATTTTTATTAATGACAAACAATTTAATTACTTGAATCCTGACACACAAATTAGACAGCGCCATTTATATACCTTACCTAAAATTCATGGTTTGTACCATATCAGATACCAAAAGGGCGGCCAATCATATCTGATTGTTCAAGTGAATCCTACCGGATCTCGGAATACATTGATCATTTTTTATTATCTTTGGCCTCAAAACATCCATCATATGTAAAAGATACCAATGATTTTGTTTCAAAAATCAAGCAGCTAAAAATACCAAAAAATGCCATTCTAATCTCCCTTGATGTTCAAAGCATGTACACTCGGATAGATAATGTTTCTGGTCTCCGCGCTGTAAGAAAGGCTTTTGACAGGTATCCTGACATCAGCCGCCCTGACACCGCGATATTAGACTTATTGGAAATATGTCTAAGTAGAAATGACTTCACCTTTAATGAAAAAGTATACCTTCAGATATCTGGTACTGCCATGGGCAAACGATTTGCCCCTTCATACGCCAACATATTCATGGCAGAATGGGAAAGAGAAGTATCTCTTCTTTGTCCATTACTCCCATATTTTTACGTCCGTTTCCTTGACGATATTTTCATAGTTTGGACACATACCATAGAAGAATTCTGGGAATATTTCGATATTCTCAATAATTACCACCCTTCAGTAAAACGAACAGCCAAAATTAGCGAAAACCGTATAGATTTCCTTGATACAACAGTATTCAAGGACAATGATTTTACTACTTCTGGGAAATTAGATATCAAGGTTTTCTTTAAGGAAACTGACACCCACCAACTTTTGTTCAAATCATCTTTTCATCCTAAACACACCTTTTCAGGGGTAATCAAATCCCAAATATTACGGTTCCACCGAATTTGTACGCGGGAAAAGGACTTTGAGGAGGCATGTGCAATTGTTTTCAAACAATTGCAGCAGCGGGGTTATGCGAAGCGGTTTTTACGCAAAATAAAAAATTCAACCCTTTGCGAACTTAAGGCTAAAAACAATGCCCAGAATGTTGACAACCTCGGTGTTTGTTCAAAACCCTGTCTGAAATCTTCTTGTCTAACTTGTCCCTTTTTCAACTCAACTCCCTTCTTTTTCAATACCTCTAATAATGTCTCTGCGCATGTATTTTTTCAAACTTTTGCTCTGTGTTAATTTCGACAGCAGGCTAAGGTAGCTAAGGTCACATCTTCCTTTCTTTACTTACTTAAGAGACATATAGATCCCTGAAAAATTATGATGTCTTCAATTACTTCAGTCACTTAGTAGAGTTTGTTAGACCCCTATCTGAGAGTAATTTTATGAACATCAATTGTGAGCTTTTCATTGTGTTGAAATCTTGTGTCCTTGATCAAAGTTGAAGGCCATAATTGAAGGCTACAGACAAGGACCCCCAAAAGGTGCTACAAATCATACCCTTGTAGAGTCAAATGATGTCTAGTGATCTAGCAGTGTTTGAGATTAGAAATACTTAAAGACTTGAAGGTCAATTATATAATTTAGTTTTCCTATACCCTATAAATAATTTGCAACTCACAAAATGTCACTGATTTGACCATTGTTATTAATCAAGTTAAAAATTGAAACCGAAATTATCCATGGCCTTGGAGACCTTTAAAGGCAGAAAACATAGTAATTATAAAATTTAAGAAAAAAGTTGATATTAATTTTGCTCACTATTTTCTTCTTATTCATCTACATTGAACAAAATTAACAGAGAAATTGTATATTATGGCTTCACATGGGTTGGCTGACTGTTACCAGGTTAATAATACAGGTTAAGAAATACAATATGAACTTTTAACGCAGGTTATGCTCATGACAAGGTAAACAAAAAATCCTGGAATCCTTTAAAGTTGACAACACAGTAAAAATTGTATTAGATGTAATGGCATAATATTGTTTCATATGACAAAATGATTAAAAGTTTCAATGAAGTAAACATGTTAACCAAGATCTTATTAGTTACACTCCAGGACATGTTGCAGAAAAGTGCAATTTAAAAGGAAATGAATTTAACCATGTTTGTTTTTTTTGATAGTTGTGTGATCAATAGAATCTGTCACTTGTGTGTATGTCTTCAAGTCTCAGGAAATATTAATTCTGGCAACTCATTTCATAAATTTCATATGTCACTTCTTTATGATCCTCTTAAGCGACATCAGATAAATAGTGACTTGACATATTCTAGACATACAATATCAATCTGAAGCACCTTAAAAATATTGGAAGTGCAGAAGAGTAGGAAGAGTCCATTCATTTTCATTTAAAACTATCGGATAGACCTCACTTTGATCTAACAAAAGAGTAACTTTTTATAGATGATATTATTCCTTTAAATGTTTATCCTCTCAATTGTTTGTAATTAATACTAGATGAGCTTTGCTGATTACTCCAGGCCACAAGTGACTTGACACATTATTTCAATGAACTGATAAATACTGGCAGTCCACAGCTATCAGTATCACCATCAAGGGAAATTAACAGAAGGTTCCAACCAGTTTGTCATATCAACTTCAATTGATTTTACCAATATTAATCCTTTTGATGGAGTGACCTTTAAGAGCCAACCTGTCCAAAACGACTGATGTGAAAAGAGCTTTCAGTATGTTGACATTTCGATAAAAAATAGGTTTGTCAATTTCAGAGAGATGGCTGATTTGTCAATTAATATTTCTCTGTTTGTAATGGCCAGAGACCCAAGAGTATTCCACTTGTGGCCTACAATTATCTGTATAACAAATGATGATGTATTGTGTGATAATTACAGTACATGTATCTGTATAGTTGAGATATCCCACACTCTTAACGTTGTATAAGACTGATATTCCATAAAGTATTTGCAAATAGCCACATTTCATAGTAATCTTCACAGTAATGTTTTTTTTAAATCTTTATTGAAGAATCGTTATATGAGTAACTTTTGCCATAAAGAGCAAAAACTTTATTATGTAAATTGAAATAAAATGAATGGAGTTTTACGTCCTATTCTTCTGCACCTTATGGCCTAATGAAGATGGGTTATGAAATTGAAAGGGCTGAAGGGTTCAATAAGGTGCAGTGCTATTGTATATCTGGAATTTCGTCTGCCTACAAGAAATAGCTTAGTGAGAGAAAGACACTAACTCATGATACTGCAGCTCAGGTGCCTGTGGATCTGGTCAGGGAGCTGACATGTATCTAGGTAGGACACTAAACTGAGGCCTTGTGTTCTTTAAATTGTGAATGTTAAAGATATCTTGACAATTGGAACTGAAAAAATAGCTTACATTACTATGTGGGGTTCTATAGCACAGTGGTCTTGGTTCTTAATGTCATTTGCTTGAACGTTGAAAATGTCGGACGTGAGTTCTAACCTGATCGATGTGTGAAAGTGCTATGACCTTGAATAAGTCATCTTCACTCATAATTCCAGTCCATGGATAATCCGGGAAAGATTAATGCCAAGAGGTTTGGCCAAAGACCAGCTGGTCGAAAGGATGCCTGTCACGTGAGTTGTTATCATTGTAAAATATAGTTGTTTGTTTCTTTTTCTTTCTTTCTAGCAGACTTTCCTTTATTGCCCACTGCATTATGTTATTCCTCTTTCATTAGCCCCATCAGGTGTAGAATAGATGAATGTTTCAAATCATTCATTCATTTTAGGAATGGGCTAAAATGTTGGGGAGATGTTTATTTGTATATCTTATGTTGAACGATGATCTCGAGTAAATATTTTGCATATCTGATTCACATAGCAATTTAAATTGTTTCCATACCAATTAAATTTTGCAAGGTTAGCATCAATAACTTTGTGGTAAAACGCAGATCTAGAGGTCCAGAGTTCAAATCCGGCAAAGGTCAAGATGAACTTTCAGTATTTTTAGCCAGGTTTCCCCTTGCAGGATGAAGGGACTGACATGAAAAGGCGTCCAGTCGTTCAGATTGGTCAATTAACCAATGCCCTGTGTACAGACTGTGCATGTAATAGATCAACAGTTGGAATCACAAGAAGAGTAGGCTAATATGGCTGTCCTGGGGTACTTATTATTCAAATATAGAAAGCCAAAAACACTATTGTAAATAATGTATTTAAATATTAACAATAAGATATTTTTAGTTAAAACCTTCAGATGTAAAATGGAATGTATGAAATGTGTTGCTTGAGTCAATATTTAAAAAAATTCAAAAATTATCAGGACCGAGTACAGTTAGCCAGAAAACTTGGCTTGAGAGGGCTTTGCTTAGTGCTTAATTCTTCAATTTGAAAGTAAATTTCGGCACATTTTGTTTAATGTTCATATTAACCTGTTATTGAGCAAGATACATTTATATCGTTATTATTGTCATTAATTAATTTTCTGTTCTTTGGGTTTCTGTTTCATTTAATTTGTGTGTGTATGACATTTTCTATTTTTATTGGTTTCAAATTTTTTTCATTTAATTTGTGTGGCTACTGACATTTAAAATTTCGGGGCCAAAAAATATCAAAATTACATTCCTCAGTATTGATTGAATTAAACTAATACCAATGGCAAATTTTGATAGTTGATGTATAGAAATATGTATGACTGATCCCAGGTCATGAATAGTTTTTGCTAGGGTCCTGTTAGTAAGTGGATAACCTTAAACCCGGGATTAGTGTGAGAAACCTTTGTCAAATTATATACACACTTGACATACTATACTGAGAGTCATATTTAATTGTAGAACTAAAACTTCTATACGAATAATATACAAATGTGTACGAAATACTTTAAAACAAAAAGGAAAATTAATATGTCTAACTTAACAAATTGATTGGATAAAAAAACATTGCCTATTTGATACGGACTGTGTTTATTTGATTGGGAAAACAAATTGCCTTCATTGCACACTGTACTTTATAGCAAATCATTTTAGAACATAATTTGTTTTTATTTCATTTATTAGTCTTAAAAGCTCATCATGATGGAAAAGATTTAGGGCCTTTTGGGCTTGTAAATAAATGATTTTCATAGGTTTAACTGCATAAATCAGCTATTTATAGTTAATTTGACAATTCTAGCAGCCAAACAAATAATTTAAACCAATTTTATGTGATACTGCTTCTTAGAATGGACAAAAAATTTAAGTTCTCAAGAATGGTCAAATTGAACTTACCTGGTGTCATGAATCCCTGTAAAATCACAAAACTAAATAAATTGCATTTTTAGGGATATTTACTTATTTTATTTTATTTATCGGATTCTGTAAGGATTCTGTTATGTTATTTATCGCAGCAGCTTTATCTGGTTAATGAAGATAATTATGTTCTTACTTGCCAAGTTAAACAATTAGTAAATTTAATGTTCAATCTTAGATATGGTATTTCATTAAGACCAGCTTATGCCTTGGAATATAACTAACTGAATGTTGTATGTGTTGATATGTTTCCCTATGGTCCATGTTCCTAAAGCAATCTTTGGATATATACATGAAACACTTAATTCATCCATTTATCGATTTTCAAATTGCAAGACTTGGAAATATGTTGTAATTATAAAGGGAAGTAACTCTTACATGAGGTTTTTCTGCGTTCTTGACCACCACTCTTGAATTGAAGGATAACGGAAAAAAAGCAATTCATAGAATGAATACTCCAACAATGACACAATTTTTGACAAATCACTAGGAATATTTGTTAGTATACATCGGAAAATGATTGCCGTAGCGCACATGCGCAAGGATGGGGTATTGTAGAGTTGATTACCCAGAACGGAATCATTGCTTGCTCACTTTTTTTCCAAATATAGTTTATTGTTGCTTATTTTAAATTGATAAAATTCTACGATGCATACTTATTTAACCAATAGTCAATATTAAACACAGCTCATTCTTGTGAATAGAAAGTGAAATTTCTAGATTTGAGTTTGTAGGGATTGCACGGTTTCCATCAGTAGTTCTGAAGACTGTACATTTATTTATTCAAGGCCAAAATCTTATGGCAAACCATGGACATAGTTTATGAATTATGTAGGTTTCTTCCAGGAAACAGAAGTATCTAAGTACAAAATAACTGATAACTGTATTCAGTTAAATAGCTTACTTGAACTTTCAGTGCAAGAGGGCATGCCTAACATTTAGTCGCCAAGTTTTTCTAGTATAGGTTATTATAAAACTTAATTCAATATGTCAAGTACAGAGTGCGTTTTGCCATCTCTATGAATTTAAAATTGAAAATAGTGCTATTGAAGTGACTTCAATCTATACTCTCTGTTTGGAATTAGAGACGTGCTGTCTCAGTGTATTACAAGCTTGTTTGCTAACTGGAAGGAACATGATCCAATCGTGGCAAAGGGTCGAGATGTCAGAGGGACTGACATAGATGATACGTCTAGACTAGACAATAAATTGAGGTCCCATGTGCTACAGACTTTGCAAATTAAAGATCCCTCAAGAGTTGGAAATGACAAAAGAATAGGCTTATGGATCAGAAGAGTTGGACATAAAACTCCATTCATTTCTTATTTAACTTTTGGAGAATTGCCTTAAAATGGTCTCGCGTTCATTGAAATTCATTGACAAGTGGCTTTATATTCAATAATAAGAATGAAAAATATTCATGGTATTTTTATACAGATATTTCCATAAATCGTCTCTTAATTAAAGACATAAAGATAATGTGAAAAGATGATTTTTCTATAAACATAATTTAATTAAATGAGCTATATATATTCATTTTTAAGGGTATCAAATTAATTTAATAGTACTTCAAGATGATGTAGGCCTATAATAGATTCAAGTTTTAATTAAAATATGTCATAACCTGGAATTACTTGGTGTACTGAAGTATTCATATCTGAAAGATACATGTGTATATTTACAACACGACTATCACTCCCTTCAATAATTAAAAAAAAAAAACTGGCATTTAATTTTACAATAAACTGTTTGATATATCACCACAATGTTGACCAACTTCAACCATGATGTGATCTAACTTTTGTGGCAATAAATCACACCCCGAACATACATAAATGTCATGTATTCAGTTTGTCAATTGTGCTTTCGGAAAAAAAATGCTTCATTATTGGTTAAAAACGAGTAGTTGATGTTTCGTGGACCAAAATGTGAGGAAAATTGATGATAACTACTGTATCATCACCATACAGCGATATTTTGGAAATTTTTTAATGAAGCGAAACTACTGACGATGCAAATTCTTATATACTGTACAGTTATCATCCAGACCTAAGTGTGTACATATTATCGCTTGTTGTCCAATATGATCACACAGGCTTTTTGTATTTTATTTTTATTTGGAGAGTCTCTCTAGATATAGGCTTCCACTGCAATGAGACAAAAAATGCATAAAACTGGTGACTTTTCCTAATAGGCAGATTTTTTGAGTTATTGCCCTTTAATTAGCAAAAAATCCATTTACATCAAAGCTTGTATGAACGATTCTTATTCCTAAATTTATTGTGCAAAGAATTTGGTTCAGATCTCTAAGTTTCTGTGAAGTGTTTATTTGAGTTTATCAAATTATGTCTGCAGTATGTATGCACAATTCTTGACTTATTGTCTGAGCAAATCAAAAGTTTTTTTGAAAATAACCCTCCAAATAGTACTGATAGTCATAAACTATCTCTGCCTTGATAGAAATATGTTTTGTAAGATTCAATTTGATACTAGAACTGTGAACAGTACTGAGAGTGGCAAACGACCCCTATGGGGCCACTTGATACATGGTCACATGATATATAGCCTTTTTTAAACACTCAAAACAAACTTTTTAACAACCATTATAAGCATATGTATGGACAGCTTAGGTCAAGTACATTATTTGACTTGAAAATTATTCAGGTAATTGAAGGTCAAGGTCACTTGATATAGCCTTTTGAATTTTTTTAAAAACTAAAACGGGTACAAAAAAATTGTTGTTGACCATTATAGGCCTATGTGTGGATAGCAAAGGTCAAGAACATTCTACTTGTAAAAATTCAGGGTCATTGAAGGTCAAGGTCATTTGATATAATTGTTGTCGATCATAATAGGCATATGTGTGGATAGCTTAGGTCAAGAACATCCTACTTGAAAAAATTCAGGGTCATTGAGGGTCAAGGTCATCTTATTTGGCCTTTTGAATTTTCAAAATAATTCAATCGGGCATTAAAAAAATTTAAATTTAAAAATCAAAATTCTGTTCCCAACAAGTTTAGATAAATTAACAAGGTTTCGAAAAACACCAAAATCGGACAAATCGGATAAAAATTAGTGGACTTATTAAATTTTGCTGAATGTTACCGTTCTGTGATGACACATAAAGTATCACTTCCGGTTTGGATTTTTTATTCTAAAAGGGTTCTAATTATGCCTGATAGTATATATGTATAGCTTATGTACTGATTTCTTACATACATGTACACTGGAAGCTGGGTGACCCAACGCGGTTCTAAAAAAACGGAAGTTCTCACGCAAGAACCGGAAGTGGTAAAAAAAAATTTATGATGCGGTTTTATTTCTATAGGCGACTTCTCTTTATTCTGTAATTTTCAAAGCGATCGGATAATTAGCAACAAAGTTATGCAATTATTCAATTATTATTATGCAATTACTAACTACTGATGCGTAAAAATTTTAGTTTTATATATTTATTTTCTATTCCAGCACGTATCTTATCGTATTTTTCAAACCAAATGTCTATACCATTTTCGAGTTGGGCTAGGGAGCTTCCTGAAAAAAAAAAAAATGTCTAATGAAAACAAAGAGTGGCAAATTTCTAATTTCTAATTTGCCACTCAAAAAAAAAACCTGTTTCAAACCTAGAAGTTTCAACCAAAAATAGTTAAAAATTTGGAAATAATATAATTTGTGGAATGAATGGTCACATGGTTGATAATGTGCATTCTCCTTCATTCGTTCCCGAGAAATTGCACAGTAGGCAGTACCAGTATTTAGTAAATTATTGGGTTAAGCCCTATCACTTGTTGATGGTGGATATATCTATTTTTGCTATCATGTTGTTTTTGCTAGTCAATTATTCACAAATAGTTTAAAATAAACTGATATTATCCTCCAATTGGTATTATTTTTTTTTTGGAGGGAGTATTAAGGGACACAAAAACAACTTTGAACACACAATGTGTTCTTTTATTTTTTTTTTTTATCTAAGCAGAGACATTCTAAGTTTTATTTTAAGACTGCTATTCTAATTAATGATAGGGATCATCTCTAATGACATTGACCAAGGAGATAAAAGAAACTACAGAATTGTAGCACAAGCTAAGTCATTATGGATAATTGAATCTTGTGTAAAGGATATAGTTTTATATAAACACATATAAAAATCCTTTTTTTATGAAATTTTATTTCACCACATGTTAATTTTCACATATTTACATGTAATAAAAGGTTATTTATTCTGTTCCTAAGTTATTTTTAACTGTTTCTATTCAGCTCAAAATCATGTTTCATGGTTTTACTATTTGATCAAACAGAAATGAAGAATGTGGTTAGGTCAGATCAGGGTAATAAATTGCAATTTTATGATCCACTTCTGAATAAATGATTATAATATGTTCATAAAATATACTAGTACTTTGATAATCCTTAGGCGACATTTAGGGGTAGGAAGCACATGAATAATGAACAGAGTTTTTATGGTATACTACTCCTCAATTTAATACAATAAAACACAACGTTTCAACAATTACACAGTCGTCATCAGGTGAACAAGACTTAAAGTCAGGAAAAGACTGGTACTTTGATATTGACAAAGCCCTTGATATATCTATTTCGATGTCCGACAAGCCCAAGCCCTAAACAAACTTGAGACCTAATGTAATTGAATCCTTAATATGAAAATTCACATATCTCTCTTCAATAAACGCACTTTATGAGTCAAATGAGTTCACAAGCGGATAAAATCCACAAGGAAGATAAAAACATATTGAAAAAGTCAGGTTTCAGCCTAAACCAAGTAATTTGGATTTCACAAACATGTAGAAATGAGTCCATATAACTACATAAGATCAATCACTATGAAACCATTGAATAAGAAAGGTATTAGTTGACAGAATAAAAGGCTTGATGCCCTGCACCCATCAAGATACTAACTTGATTTCTGAACAATTATATAACTACAATGTACTGTACTCCATTGGCAAACCTGAAATGCTTGGCACTACCATAGTGATGGCTGTATAAATTCTTCAGTAGCTTTACAATAGTGAAGTCTATGAACGCTTAGTTTCAGTTGAATTGCAGGGCCTACAGATATCTGACTTATATGAAAGGTCCAATCTGACTATTTCTGCTGAACCTGTTAAAAATGGTTATGAAGCCTTTGCGAAAATTGATTGGTTACCCGAGAGAGTGAAACCATGTGTCGTTTAAAATGTTATTGGTTGTTAGTAAAGCTATATTTAACTTAGTTATTTAATTTGATTTTCTCTGACCCAGCATCGTCAGTAAAATTTAAAGGTTATACCCCCTAATTCAGAATGATCACACCACACCCCTGTATAGAAATTTACGAAACCACTTAACAATCTCTTTAAAATGATATTAATATCAACCCCTTTATTTTCCTTGGATTCAATAATTTAGGTTGCTTGTATAAATTTATTTGATTGTAAATAATAATATTGGTAGTAATTTGAACTGAAATAACAGTATCTTTTTGATATATGAACAAGTCTAAATTACGGAAACAATTATAATGAAATAAATCCATGTTGTTGAATTTCTCACTTATAGTTCATAATCATTTAATCTTGTAAAGGTTGATCAGATTTAGACTAATACATTTTTTTAAACCAAATCAGATTAACATAATCTACCAATGATCAGCCTGTAATCATTTGATCTTTTTATCTGTAAATGTGACCAAGGTAATGGCTTTATTATGAATAAAGAAACTTCTTTTGGTCCCTTATTAAGATGCTTAAGGTGTTTCTAAAATATAACTTGAGTCACGAGTGTTATGGCCTTTTACATTATTACAATTACACATCTTGGAGCCATTCAAGAACAAGGGCATTAACTCATACTAATTTTTTTCCAATTTCACTGATTTTCAATAGGGTTCATCCTTGCGCGATCAGATATACTCATAACAAGTTTCATCAAAATCTGTCAAGAATTGTGCCTTCTAGAGTGTTTACAAGCAATAGTGGAAAGAAGGACGGACATGGGTGACGACAATATACGCCTCCTTTTCATGTGAGTCAAATCCAAATTAAAAAACACTGTCATATAAAAATCCATTTTTTATACGCCCACATGAAATGGGGGGCGTATATTGTCGTCACCCACATCCCTCCGTCGGTCCGTCGGTCCGTCCGTATGCCACAATTGCTCGTAAACACTCTACACGGTGTAATTCTTGACGGATTTGGATGAAACTTAATATGAGTCTTATGATCATGCAAGGATGAACCCTATTGAAAATCAGCGAAATCGGAAAAAAATTAGCATGAGTTCGTGCCCTTGTTCTTAAATGGCTCGTAAACACTCTACAACGTGCAATTCTTGACCGATTTTGATGAAACTTGGTGTGAGAGTATGTTATAACTCAAGGATAAACCCTATCGAAAATCAGCGAAATCGAAAAACATTTAGTATGAGTTATTGCCCTTGTTCTTGAAAACGCGTTCAATTTTAGCTTGTAAATACTCTTGAGAGAACAATTTTTAATGGATTTTAATGAAACTTGGCCTGAGTATATATTTGTTATCACCCAAGGATGAAGCCTATTGAAAACCAGTCAAATCGAAAAAAAATAATATCAATTATTGCCCTTGTTTTTGAAAACGCGTTCAATTTTTAGCTTGTAAACACTCTACAAAGCACAGTTATTGACCGATTTTCACAAAACTTGCTGAAATTGTTTAATATCACCCAAGAATAAACCCTTTTGAAAATAGCACATATCGAAATATATTTAATAGGAATTATTGCCCTTGTTCTATAAAATGTGTTGGATTTTTGCCTTGTAAACACTCTACAAGTCACAATTCTTGAGCGATTTTGACATAACTTGGCATGAGTATTTGTAATCACCTAAGGATGAACCCTATTGAAATTCAGTTAAATTGAAAAATATTTAGTATCAGTTATTGCCCTTGTGTTTGAAAACGCGTTCAATTTTAGCTTGTAAGCACTCTAGAAAGAACAATTCTTAATGGATTTTGATAAAACTTGGCTTGAGTATTTGTTTTTACCCAAGGATGAACCTTATTGAAAATCAAATAAATCGAAATATATTTAGTGTCAGTTATTGCCCTTGTGTTTGAAAACGGGTTTAACTTTTTGGCTAATAAACACTCTAGAAGGTACAATTCATGACCAATTTTGACAAAACTAACTGAAATTGTTGGAGGGATGAGCCTAATTGAAAATTAAAAATATCAAAATATATCTAATATGAATTATTGCCCTTGTTTTTTTAAACGCGATTTTTGTCTCGTAAACACTCTACATGGCACAATTCTTGATGGATTTCGATGAAACTTGGTGTGAGGGTGTGTTATAACTCAAGGATGAACCCTATTGAAAATCAGCGAAATCGAAAAAATTTTTAGCATGAGTTACTGCCCTTGTTCTTGAAAACGCATTCAATTTTAGCTTGTAAACACTCTAGAAAGAACTATTCTTAATGGATTTTGATTAACTTTGGCTTGAGTATTTGTTTTTACCCAAGGATGAACCCTATTATAAATCAAATAAATAGAAATATATTTAGTGTCAGTTATAGCCCTTGTTCTTGAAAACGCATTCAATTTTAGCTTGTAAACACTCTAGAAAGAACAATTTTTAATGGATTTTGATGTAACTTGGCTGGAGTATTTGTTGTCTCCCAAGGATGAACCCTATTAAAAATCGAAAAATATTTAGTACAAGTTATTGACCTTGTTTTTGAAAACGCGTTCAATTTAACTCGTAAACACTCTAGAAAGAACAATTTTGAATGGATTTTGATGAAACTTGGCTTTAGTATTTGTTTTCTCACAAGGATAAACCCTATTGAAAATCAGATAAATCGAAAAATATTTAGTGTCAGTTATTGCGCCTGTTTTCAAAAACGCTTTCAACTTTTGGCTTGTGAACACTCTAAACATTCCTTTTTTGACAAAACTCGCTGAAATTGTTTAATATCAACCAAGGATGAGCCTTATTAAGAATTAAAAATATCAAAATATTATTAAGGGTGAACCCTATTGCAAATCATAAAAATACCGAAAAATATTTAATGAGTTGTTATTATTCTTGACAGTTTTTAATGAAACTAGAGACCCTAGAAAAAAGTATATGGTGGAAGGTTGAATATTTCACTCCACTTATTGTAACCTTACTGAAAAGTTTTTATTTGAAATAAATGCTGCCAGTGGGCGTATATTACCTTGCCTGGCAAGCTATCTTTTTTCCAACGTTTCCCTCTAATACAATAGAGCTTCCTCAGGGAGGGCTAAACAGTGTTTTTTAATTTGGATTTGACTCACTTTGTATCCTGTCATTAGAATCCAGCTTATTAATTTAAACTGTGATCACCATTATCTTCTTCATGATTGGTTTGGATGTTCAATCATTATTATTAGTTTTATGGTGTCCATTTCATGTGGGCGTATAAAAAACACATGCAGACTTCTGAAAAAGTAACATTTAACTTAGGTGATGGGGAACAACCTTGTATCCATGTTTTCAAAAGTCATGAATTTACATTTACATCTCCAGATTTTTCACCCAATATCCTGATTTTTTTCATGACCTATACACATGTATGTAAGTTTCTCCTACATTGGTTGGTACCTCTGGTGTATGCAGGTCCACTAGATGATGGTCATACAAAATAGATAAATCAAATAGTGTCCTTTATGTTATATTATGTAAATTATATCTATGATTAAGCAAATAACTGCATCTTTAAACTGTGATTATAATAAGTTTTTATTATTGATTCTAAACAGGTCAATTAAGTATGAAAGTCATTTACTTATATATCCACACCTTACTGTTTATTCTATTGTTTTATATATATTGATCAAGGCTACACATCAGAATTAAACTGTCAAAGGATCTTTATCATGTACAACCTGTAGCACATTGGGCCCGAGTCAACCCCTTTAATCTGAATATAGCTATGTGTTAATACTATTATAAATATCTTGTTTATTTTCAGAAATCCCAAAGAGAAAATAAGGATGGTTCTCTCACTAAAGTTTCACATTAATGTAGAAAAATAATTTACCTATCCTTAATGTTTACTCAACCTTGTTTCAATCAATAAATGGTATTTTTTTGTGAAAATAATTAAATGGTTGATAATTTTGCTATCAGATACAGACCAATTGTTTTTTAACTCTTATATCAATTAGGGCACATCTCACTCTCTCATCCTCCCTCACAATAATTTACTTTACATTAGAGTCTCAAGGGGAGAGGCTGGTCCAAAATATATTTTAGTAATGGATACAACTTGGCAAATATGAATCTACATTTTTGAAGTATTTCCCCCATTGCCATGGTAATGAGTTGATATCCATAGAGTTCTGTAGGAGGGAAATTATGATACTTGCGCATAGCCTGTTAAAAGTCATTTCAACACTTTCATATAGCCAAAGACAAGAGGGAACGAATCCTTGTCAAAAAAAGTTTAAAAAAGAGTCTTGGTCAAAATCCAGTGCCAAACTGAAACAAGATAATGATAGCTAAATATTTCCAAGTTCCATTGGGTAAGTTGCCTGCATGAATGTTATATTTTTTTTTTAAATGTTATATTGGATTGTTTGACCCTAGACTGAGAACTGCTGCTGTAGACAGACTTGAACACAAAGGTTATGTTATTTAATGCAAGATGTTACCACTTCAATAATTAGTTCATTGGCTTGTCAATGCTATTGAGATACCAAAATCAATGGCATTGTCAATTGACAGACATTAATAATTTAAGGTGTTGGTTGGGTTCAAGACAAGTACTGTATCATATGTTACTACACATGAATTCCGTGTCCTATATGTTAGCTAGTTTTACATCGGACAGTGATGCTGGTTGGGGTGCTGATATTTTTCACCATTTTCCACTGCTTGGGTCTACCTATGTTACCTTTATGAGAGATAAAGATATGAAACTCAATTTCCCTTCATTTCGATTGTTCAAAGGACAATGACCATTGATTATTTCCCTTATAGGGAAATTTTCCTGTAAATAAACTCTTTTAAGTATTATATATATAATACTGTTGCATATGGTTAGAAATGAGCACATGTGGAATAGTTCAGTAATCTGTTGAGGTATATTGGATAGATTCACAGTGCACTAGATCCAATATTCAAGATTTAATTATTCCTTTTACAGATATAACTGTACATAGAAGGGGCTTTCAAATAACTTGAGGGATTCTTGTATAAAACATTGGTTGTGATTTTAAATATAAAGGCTTTATCTCATTATATTCGTAAGTCGAATTCGAATTACATATTTCATTAATAATGCAGAAGTTTACATAGAGAAAATTAAAAGCCCTATAGACTCATCATGTCCATCTCTTATCTTTGATTGAAAATCTATTTAGAGGCTAAACTAAACGATAAAACATAAACAATTATTGAAGCCTGACCGAAAATTTGTCATAAATGGAATAAATGAATGTATATTTACAACTCTACACAATTGAGTATGTGAATGGTATGACTTTTATTACCATGTGTACTTGTAGTTAGTAAGTAGAGTACCATACCTACATGACTGGTAATTTGAAGGAACATTTTAAAGATAGTCTGCCACCAATGTGGTTTGGCCTCCCATGTACAAATAACTAAATGGTATACCAAATACCAAAGTATTGTACCTTGTGTTGACTGTGGTCCATAGGAATAACCCCCCCCCCCCCAAAAAAAAATGGTTTGGTAAAGGCTGATGATAGTTTTATATCTACTGGAACTTTTATCATCAGAAGATTGAAAGAGTAGGACCTTTGCTTGGATTGAACCCGGGATCCTCAGGTGGGCGAGCAAGCATTTAACTCACTGAGCGACCATGGCCCCAATAAAATTTTCAAGTGTAGAAGTATTTTGATGGCACTTGAAAAACTCTCCTCAGTCTTTTTCTCATGCATACAACTAACCTTTTCACATCTCTATAGCGCAGGAACACTGTGTCAGTCCATTTTAATGTAAAGTTGAATTGATGTTGCCATTGAGTGATACAGTTCCTGTCTGTGAAAGGCCAAAAATAAAAGATAGTTGAGCCTATATAGTCAAAAGATTTATCTCTAAATCCATCATATAAGAAAAAGATATGACTACATTTCAGGTGCATAGTTTATCATGGATTTCATCATTTTACTTAAAAAAAGGAAGTTTGGTCACGTTGTAGGTAAATCTAAAAATTTGAGTTGGGGGGAATCCATTTGCTAAACATCAAGAATGCAAGATTACATTATGTCAATAGTTGTGGAAAAGCTGCTTTAAACAACACTCGATCTACACCTCACAGCTGTTATGGATATGATTGGATTTGAAGTTGAGCTATATTCTGATCTGTTAGTAAGACAAAAATTTGAATTGTAGGCAGATGACAATAGAATAAATCAATCAATGTGTTTAAACATGTTATTGAGAGCTTAATGAAAATCACTCAAGCATAGTTATTGTTGTTCACAGATCTATATATGTTTGGGTGTATTGTACAGGAATTCATTATAGAAGTTCATTATAGGAACTAGAGTATATGTAATGTTATAGTTGGGTCAATGGTATAGTAGATTATTGCCTACCAATAACTTATGTGTTTTCAATTTAATGCATAAGATTGTGTTCAAACATATGAATAATAATAATTATTATAAGTGTCTTGAGTGTAAATGTGAATGGATAGAAACTATCAATTATCAGGTAAAGTTGTTATGTATTTTTAACTTGTGGTTTTTTGAAGCTATAATGGACCTTTGATTTGACTATTATATTACATATATTTCATGATCTTAAAGTATATCTACAATGTGTTGTTACTGAGTTCAATCCTGGCATACCTTTGGATTTTTCAAACCAGTTTTCTCCTATCAGTTATGCAGGTTAAACTGTCTGACAATAGACCAGGGTGTCATGTGGTACAGGCTAGAAATTCATGTATAAAAAATTCATCAATTTCCCTCATTGTACAATTCACAGGGTTGGTATCAGCTCAATTAGAAGCAAAGGAAGTTAAGCTCCATGTACTCAGTTTTATTTACAATCAGTATGCTCATATTACCCCATTTAAGAAAAGAATTTTGTCAGTCTTAATAATTTAGAAAAGGTTAATACTGTTGTGAACTATGGTGAACACTGCCCAATTTGGAAATAATAAATATAAGGCATAGCTACAAACAATCAACCTTATAAAACATTGTAGTACATTTATTTTATTGAACCCCTAGTTTGAATTGGTTGATCTGTTTGATCAAAAACCACAAATTTCATAGTGAGAAAAGAGTTCACATGTGTGTTATAGAGGATTTTACATGTTAAAAGAATTGGTACAAATAGAACGATAATTTGTATTACAGATATTCAGGTTGTACTTAGATCCCATCAGGCAAGAATTGATAAATTATCCTTTTCATTGGAGTACTCTTAATGCTTTCATGTTTACAAAAACCCGATATAAAGTGTTTTTTATATTACATGTATCGTATTCAGTATGTTTTTATTCCATGAGATAATTTGTATTAGAGGGTCGTTTCTCAAAAGCACTGGTGCAGGCATCAGAATTGTTTTACCTTGATAATTATACTCCTATTGCCAGCTACTGACCGTTTCCACGTTTTGATACAAGGTTCAATTCACTTAGATAGATCAAAATTATGTTGTGTATAATTGGAAGTAGAAATCAAAAATGCCGAAATGAAGTGAATGGGGTTTTACGTCTCTTCTTCACCTTATTGGTTAATGAAGATGGGTAACGGCATGCAGTGTGCAAGAGGAAACAGCCACATTAGCCTACTCTATTTGCGATTTCCAACTGTCGAGGGATCTTTACCCTGCATAGCCTGTAGTACACAGGACCTCGGTTTGTTATCCCATCCAAACGACTAGACGCTTTTTTCCATGTCAGTCCCTCCTACCTGCATCATCTACCTGCATCACATCAGGTTAGCAAGCAAGTGTCTAACTCACTGAGCCAGGAAAGAGAATGCAACAAGAGATTATACTATGATATGTCTGTCACATTTTGATTTGTATTTTATATAATTCTCAACCAACATTGTGAATAAAATGCTAACTATTATATACAATATATCAATGGAAACAAATGTTTATTTTAATTGATGCTTTTATTCCTTACTTGATACATTGGTTATGATTTGGCTGTCTTTATAATATATAGTAAGTGAATTAAATAAACTAAACTTTATTTTTAATGATTTAAAGTACATTTATTTCTTACACAACACATTGGTTATGATTTGGCTGTCTTTATAATATATAGTAAGTGAATCAAATAAACTAAACTTTATTTTTAATGATTTAAAGTACATTTATTTCTTACACAAAACATTGGTTATGATTTGGCTGTCTTTATAATATATAGTAAGTGAATCAAATAAACTAAACTTTATTTTTAATGATTTAAAGTACATTAATTTCTTACATACAACACATTGGTTATGATTTGGCTGTCTTTATAATATATAGTAAGTGAATCAAATAAACTAAACTTTATTTTTAATGATTTAAAGTACATTAATTTCTTACATACAACACATTGGTTATGATTTGGCTGTCTTTATAATATATAGTAAGTGAATCAAATAAACTAAACTTTATTTTTAATGATTTAAAGTACATTAATTTCTTACATACAACACATTGGTTATGATTTGGCTGTCTTTATAATATATAGTAAGTGAATCAAATAAACTAAACTTTATTTTTAATGATTTAAAGTACATTAATTTCTTACATACAACACATTGGTTATGATTTGGCTGTCTTTATAATATATAGTAAGTGAATCAAATAAACTAAACTTTATTTTTAATGATTTAAAGTACATTAATTTCTTACATACAACACATTGGTTATGATTTGGCTGTCTTTATAATATATAGTAAGTGAATCAAATAAACTAAACTTTATTTTTAATGATTTAAAGTACATTAATTTCTTACATACAACACATTGGTTATGATTTGGCTGTCTTTATAATATATAGTAAGTGAATCAAATAAACTAAACTTTATTTTTAATGATTTAAAGTACATTAATTTCTTACATACAACACATTGGTTATGATTTGGCTGTCTTTATAATATATAGTAACTGAATCAAATAAACTAAACTTTATTTTTAATGATTTAAAGTACATTAATTTCTTACATACAACACATTGGTTATGATTTGGCTGTCTTTATAATATATAGTAACTGAATCAAATAAACTAAACTTTATTTTTAATGATTTAAAGTACATTTATTTCTTACATACAACACATTGGTTATGATTTGGCTGTCTTTATAATATACAGCAATCAATCAAATAAACATAAAAATATTGCTTACTTGATAACACATAAGTAAATGTAAATCAATGGAATAAGGAATATTAAAGTTGTTCATTTTTTCTTTTAATGCTTTAAAGTAGTTTATACTTGATAACATATGACTCATATCTGGCTGTCCTTATAATAAACTGCAATCAAATGGAAAAATAAAGGTGTTCATTTTGGTTTGATGCTCAAGTGTAATGAATAATTCAATCAAAAGAAATGAATAGGGTGTTATTTGATGTATGATTAGATTACTATGCTCCAAGTAATAACACATTGTGCTTGTCGATCTATACTATGTAATAATAATAACAAACCATATATCAAGAGAGCTTCGTCCTGTGTTGAAAATTGAGTTGAGTATTGATCTCGAAGTTCCGATTACAACAGAAATAAATATGTTGTACAATTTATTTGAAAAGGGATGAGGTATGAATAGAACTAGCAGTCAACGTATGGGACTTTTCATTAAACAGAAGGCTATTATTATTGGAAGTTTAGTCTGCTACACAAATAACACAAGGTAAAAGCTTTTTCAATCTATTTTACCAGTAAAGCGAACAGAAAATGTCAATTATAAACACTGTAATTCTTACAAAGAGAATTCAATGGGATTTTATTATTTGTCTTTTTATCAACTCTCTTGTATTCTTTATAATGAAAAAGACCTGTTGATGTATGAAAAAATGAAGATAATATATTTTGATTTTTTTTCCTGAACAATATTATTACTTTGAGGGTGGATGTCTGATTCATTAATGAACAGTATATTTCGAAGTCAGGCTATACCAAAATAATTCTCTGTACCAGATATTTTGTTCAATTTTAGTTTTTCATTTTTTAGAATTATAAAAAGATAATCCATATTTATCCCACTGAAAAATTTTGAAAAACTATATTGTTTATTTTAATAAGAAAACAGATAATATTTTTGGATCCCAGTAACATATCATGTAAAAATTTTAATAATGATAAAATTTGGTTGCGGTGTGACAAAACTGTGCTCTCTAAAACTAGATCAGTTCCTGCTATAACATGTAATAGGTGTTGGTTTTGTGAAAATTTAAGATATTTTGTTTGAACATTAGCAAAAAAACAAATTTTGTATTATATGTTTTAAATATTGTACAAGACAGTGCTAGTAATATAACTAGGGTGACATCTTGATACCATATTTGGTCATTTTCACTTTTTGGTACCGTAATAGCATTTGTGATCAGAATCTTGTATTTCTTGCTAAATTGAACAACACCTAAAATCACCAATTATTTAACATGTATAACAAACAGTCAGATTTAAAACGTAGTAAAAGACTGTACACATGGTTTCAAACTTCTCTTTTCTGTGGATATGAAGAGAAACACCTTGTATACTATACTATATTGAGTTATGATATGGGGTTTTTTAATTGTCAAAGAATGAAAACCACATATAATAGTTAAAATAAACAATAATAAAAGATTTTATCCATATACGGGCACAAAAATGTTTTTTTATTATAAAAGTTATTTTGTGCCATACAACTATATATAAGCGGTCACCCCACAATGTCATTATGGTGTTGTCAGTGACAATTCCAATTTGGAATTAAATTTTGTTACTCAAAAGGAGACTGGATTGTATTCAACCAATAACTAGGCTTT
This sequence comes from Nipponacmea schrenckii, assembly GCA_030562195.1. Lineage (NCBI taxonomy): Eukaryota > Metazoa > Mollusca > Gastropoda > Lottiidae > Nipponacmea > Nipponacmea schrenckii. Next base: position 32,601,808 of record JAUJPP010000003.1, on the reverse strand, counting down.
AAGCAAAAAATCAATTTTCCATTTTTCCCCTCAGTTAGATGCTCTAAAACTGCAATCATAATTTGATTTTGAATTCAACATTTCCATGAATTCATAGCGAAAATGAAGCTCCAAAAGTATTTTTGTGACAATAATCTTCAAATTCAATTTTCATATCAGTCTTTTAAAATCTCTAATTAATTTTGCAGTTGCAGCCATTTTAAGACTGTGTGAATTTTTGTGTAAAAAAAATTATAGTGCAAAAACATCCTTTTATTCTTGAAATCCCAAACAGTAATTTTGAAATTTTTCTAAAATTATATTAATTTTTGGAGTGTTGTGCATCATTGTACTTATAAAAGGAAAGTTGTTTTCCTAACTTTGTTAAGTTAGACCTGAGCCAAAGTTCAACTTTAGTCAAGGTAAGAGCTGCATACGGCCCAAATGGTACATTCCGATAATGAAATATAAAACATATCTGTTAACCACTCAACATTAAAGTTGGGCCAAATATTTTCAGCACCAATTATAATTATATAAGTTCTTACATGTAAAATTCCAATTTGAAATAAAAATATCTAAATTTACAGCAATACATGGATATTTTATTTTTTTTCAATTATTTCTAGGACATTGTCTATCTATCACATCATTAGTAACCAAAAATAGAAGTGATTATCAGATTTTTACCATTATATGGAAATTCTAAAATAATTGTATTCAACCTCCAGTTTTCATAAGTGCAGTGGTGTTATAGCTTTCATATAATCGTGACATTTTAAGTCCATCATTGGACTATTGACTGAAATGATTGTAGTCAAATATCAGAAATAAGTTGAATATTTCCTAAAATCTAAACAAATGTCAGCTGGTGAAAAGAGATATTGAAGAGTTATTTATAGTAGAAGGCTAATAACAATTACATGTGGGAAAGTAATAAAGGATAGCTAGCTGTGACATTTCTATTAAATTAAGGTAGGAGAATTCTCATTTACATGTTGTTTCTCACAATGTTTCTCACAATGTTTTTGGAACAAATTTTGACTAATTCAATAAGGTATTATAGAATCGTTTCAGCCCTATTTAGGAATCGGCTTTTGATCAATCAGATGCTTGCTAGAATAAATACCCATCACTGATGCAGATGCAATTGGCAAGCTAATTGCCTTGCTGATCAAACAATAAACTTAATAGACACTGTGTGTTTTAGGCTGTGCAAGGATAGGTTCGCCATTCTTATGACCAGTCATATCTTGGTCTTAGAAAAGAAAATGTTTTGCCACTTCAATCAGTAATAGTGTTCACAGCTTAACATTGAAATTGGAGCTTTCAAATCCAACTGGTCTTGTCTTAATTCATATATAGAAATAGAAAGAAAAATTCCCAGTTTGAAATGTTGTTATGATGAATGAATTATGCAATTTGTGTATTTCTCATACTTCTGAAGACTAATTACATATTTTCACCACCCAAATCATTAATCTGTTTCTTTAAACAGATGCAAAAGGAAAAAGAGTATAGTTATGCTGTTGTTCTTGAAAAACTAGTTGGATGAAATACTCCTAGGCCATGCCTGCCTTCATTTGCTAAATTGAGAGAAAAATGGAGAACCTTGTTTCATTTTCAGGGCTATTTTTGACAACTGAAATAAAGCAAATTTGTCAATGAGAAAGGCATCCATTTTGAACATCTACATTGATATACATTGTTATTAAATTCTGTATTCTCCTTCTTTATAAATCATAAGATTCTTGAAGAATGATATTTTAATAGATGTCATTCAGATGTAAATCCTTTTAATAAATCTATTTGCTTCAGGTACACTCTCACTTTAAACATTCATTCTCACATTTCTAGGGTAAATTCCTAAAAAAATGCCAATATTAATTATAGTAGTTCCAAGAATTTCGTGGAAGGGACTTGTGTTTGTTACGAGCTTGGTCACATGTAGGAAATGTATAAATATGAGTTGTGCTCATTCTGTAGTGCAGCACTGATAGCCTATTATAGGAATTCATATTTCCTTTTAACTTTGTTCTGAGTTCTGTACTGAGTGTCTGTACATACACCACTCAAGAGAATTCAAACAAACTTGTAATTCACAGCATCTTATCAGATTGATAATCTGAACAGTATCAAATGTCAACTATTTGGGTTGATGACCAAATCCAATATATGGCAGAAAATAGAATTTGATGAGAATTGAATCTGGTAAATTTCGGTGGTTATCGAGTTCAGGTTAACAAAAATTATCATATTCTCCAAAACGCTACCAGCAATTTTAAAATTCTACTTGCTCTAAAGGTTTTCCATGGGTTCTTAAGGTCATGACCTCACTTGTCAGATGTGAGTTCTAATCTTGACAGGAGTGTGTAAGTATGATGACCTTGAATAAGTCATCTTCACTCAAAATTCTAGTCCACCCAGCTGTAAATGGGTACAGATAATCCAGGAAAGATCAATGCCAAGAGGTTTGGCCAAGTACCAGCTGGTAGAAAGGAACCCTCTCAGGACAATGTGAACCTAAGTTGTTATCCTTGTAAAGTATAATTGTTTGTTTTTTTTTCTTTTTTTGCCTCCCTTAATGGGACTATGATCAAATGATTTGTACCAGTAGGCCTACACTAGTGAAAAGATGAACCTTCTCTAGTAAGAACAGACTTATTGAACCTAGAATTATTAAGTAGAAACTTGGATTTTATGATCAGTTTTTTTTATATCGAAATTCACTTCGCTAAAAGTCTGTAAAAAAAATCAATATATTTCCTGTATGATTATCGGATGTCTGGTATGTAGCTGTATGCTGGTGCAATCATTGTTATCTTTGAGTTGTGCATCAGTGCATATCAAATGTCTAGATCAACTGATTGCCTTTTAAAGAATAGAACTCTTGTGAAATGTCAAGCTCAAATTTCAAAATCTAAGATTAAGTTTATATAAAATTCAGACAGAAATAAATTTGCAAAATCCATGTATCCGAGACAGATCTAGTTTTACAATCAAAATTTACTCATGAATAAATAATTTTTCAATATTTTCTCTGTAGATTTGTTGATGCAGATGATGTGGGAGGGAACCTTACTCCGGGTTGTGAACCAAAACTTAAAAGATTGAGTTAGGTTCAAAGAATCTTTCTTCTAAGTGGTTGTAGTGTACAATTGAAAATATACCCTATAAATTCTTCATTTATGTCAAAAATAGCAAGAAATGATTTTCAAAAGCATGATCTCAACAGGGACCTTATTTTCAAACATTTAAGAAAGATCAAATCCAGATTTTAACAAATTCAGTACTGATAATCTGATTTGATAATAAAATTTAACTTAAAATCAGATTTATCAGTACACTGGAATACCAAAATCATCTTCAGTTTTTAGAATAAGGACTCAGATGCCTTATTCTTGAAAACCTAATTTAAGATGATTTTAATATTCCAGTGATATGATCAATTTGATTTTAAGTTAAAATCAAATTATAGTATTTCTAAAAGAATTCTAGATTTCCTGAGGAATTCCAGAAACCAACAAATGTGAAAAATGTCTGCACCTGTTCTAGCTGTCTTTGGACCAGACCTTCAAATAACATCATTCTTTCTGTATTTTCTATATAGATTAACAGTTGTGCAATCAGATATGAACAATTTGCTGAATGATTTTCATTTATTTACAAACCATAAAGAGGTCTTTGATCTGACTGAACATGTAACAGAAAGTAATGATAACATTAAGTTTGTTATTTTAATTGAGTATTTCAAAATAACCTTCTTATTTGCAGAAGAAAAGACATTTCCAACAAATTCTTGGCCATAGAATAAACACTCTGATCATTTGACATTTTCTTTCGTATTATGAAAACCTTTCGAAAAATATCAAGTAAATAAATGGGTTCATTTGCAGGAATATTGAATAGTTTCATATATATACAACATATATTTCACTGTAGGGCCTATGTATGTAGGACACCAAGTTAACTTTTCACTACAGAAATCCTTTTTATCAACTTTTGACTTTCATTTCATTTCATTTCATAAATGTACATTAGTTGCTAAAAGGATAAAAAGATTTCTCTAAAGAGGATGTTATAACAGTCAATAATAAAGCATTATATAACTGCCTTAGTAATAATAAGGATGGATGCTAGTTTAATGGTATCATCAGATAAAGACTAGTACTTAACTAGATCATAATGGTTAGCGGACAAGATAAAATAGTTCATTATGACTTAAATACACAGTAATATATAAATAGGTTTCTGATCAATCGCTGTTGGGTGCTTTATCAAGATAAAACTAGGCTGACAGCAAAACTAGACTTCTGCTAGTTGGTCCATATTCACAAGATAAATAGGCCATGCAGTATATTGGTCATAGTATGATGATTATTAATTATCGAAGGCGACCGATCACAGTAATTTGGTCACAAGGTACATTTATCACAATATTTTGGTCACAAGATAGTTAATTAATCACAATAGTTTGGTCACAAAATAGTTAATTAATCACCATAGTTTGGTCACAAAATAGTTAATTAATCACCATAGTTTGGTCACAAGATAGTTAATTAATCGCAATACTTTGGTCACAAGAAAGTTAATTAATCGCAATACTTTGGTCACAAGTTGGTTAATCAATATAGTTTAGTCACAAGATAGTTAATTAATCACCATAGTTTGGTCACAAGATAGTTAATTAATCACAATAGTTTGGTCACTGTCAATTAATCAAAATACATGTAGTTTGGTCACTAGTAAATTAATCACAATAATTTAATTCAATTCTTTATTACTTTAAGTCTTTCGACTTATCAGTTATATTACAAATATACAATATACATGTATACATTTATTCAATACAAATGAATAGGAAAAAAGAGGACAGATTGCGATGAAAACATATATATAATTAGGATGCACTCTTTCTTAATTTTTGTGCCTTATTCAAAAATTTGCTCAAATTATTCAATTCCTTTAAATTATCAACTTTAAGAAGCTGGATCAATTTATACATACTTGGATGTTTGAAGTAGTACTGTTTAATAAATTTTGTTCGGATGCTATTGTATAGGGGACATATTAATATAAAATGGTACTCATCTTCGATATCATCTGATTTACAATATTTACAAATTCTGTCGTTTCTATGTACATCGTGGTAACGGCCCTTTTCAATAGCTAAGTCGTGTGACGATAATCTAAATTTTATCAAATCTCTAACATAAGTAAGGGGTATAGTGAGATAATATTGGAGCTGGAATCTGTCAACAATATGTTTATAAACTAGGGCTTTAGATGAAGTATTAATGGATTCAAAAAGGGATTGTTGAAATATAGATATAATTCTCTCTTTGATAGTTAAAATCTCATGTTTACTTATACTACTGGCTTCCCATAGGTGGCCTAAACCCAAAACATACAATTCATTCTTAACAGATTGCAACCACGTTCCATCATTATTTAACATATCATTATAACAAGATCTAATAAGAACATTATCACTGTTCCGGATTTTAATCCAATATTTAAAGATTTTGATTTTCCTATGAATAAATAGGGGACATCTACCAGTCTCCATATAAACAAAACTGTTATTTGTTGACGTACGAGTTCCTAAAGCCCTTTTAAGAAATTTCAGTTGGACCTTTTCAATGTCATGGGCCGAGTGAAAACCCCAAACCTCTGACCCGTAACTTAAAATACTATGGACATAAGTGTCAAATACCGAGATTTGGGTTTCAATGTTTAAATAATTGTCTTTACATACTTTGTTGATTGCAAACATAGCTTTATTACCTTGATCCGCGAGTTGTTTTTGAGTATGAGAGAATTTACCATTTAAGTGTAAAGATACGCCAAGATAATTAAAATTGTCAACGATTTCGATACTTTTATTGTTATAAAACCATGATTCATTTTCTTTTAACTTTCCGCCATTTCGAAATACGACTATTTTGGTCTTAGAAACATTTACTATTAAACTCCATTTTGTAGTATATTTTTCAAGTGAGTCTAAGAGCAATTGGAGATTTTCTGGAGATTCCGAAATTAAAATAGTATCATCTGCGTACATTAGAAGAATACATTCACCTCATCTATTGATAAAGATGGACATTTGTCTGACATAAAGCTACGTATACAATCGTTTACATATAATGAAAATAGAATTGGTGATAATACTTCACCTTGGAACAAACCGGTTTTACAACTAAAAACATCAGAGAGTGAACCGGCATGCTTAACAGAGCATCTGACATTACTGTACAAAGCTTTAATAATTCGTAAAAATTTACCATCTATACCTTCGGTTATAAGTTTAAACCATAGATTAGATCTATTGATAAAATCAAAACATTTTTTATAATCAATAAAACAGCACAACAGTTTAGTCACAAAGTAAATTAATCACAATAGTTTGGTCACAAGCTAGTAAAGTCAATTACTTCACAATGTAAATTAATCATATTAATTGGGTAAGAAGTCAAATTGGTCACCACAATTTATCACAATAAATTTTTCACAAAATAAATTGATTTTTATTTGGTTACAAATTAATAAAAGTATTTAATTCTAAATACACAGAACACTGTAGTCACAAGGAAATGATCATGTTATATATTAGAAATGTAAATTAGTCACAATATTTGGGCCCTTTAATTTTGACAATGTATATTAGATTTTTTTGGTCAAATGACAGCCAATTCCCTTGTGATCCCTTTGTATCCTAATCTTGGATCAGTGAGGAATATTAAAAAAAAAAGCCGAGGCAGGGCTCCTTATTGAGGTACAGTGGGGACGTTTTAACAATTTAGGATTTTTTTCATCCTCAAACCAACTTTTTAGTGATTTTATTTGAAAAAAAAAAATGACCAGAAAAAGAGGGAAGTCTGTAACATGAAATCAATATTTTAAGATTTTTGACTTGTGAAATTTTCTATTTTTATTCAATATCTCAAGGATTTAATGTATTAAAGAAATCCATGAGTACAAGCTGATGACATCATAAACATGAAGATCTCCACCTTCTGGAACAACTTTATGAAGCAGAACTGAACAGCAAAGGTTTCTGATTGATTAATGGGCCTATGAGTATTATCGTTTTACATCTACTTTAGGAATAATCCATGTCCAAAATATTTGTATAAATTGCTGTCATAAAATCTAATATCCATTATGAAACACATCACATTTATATCGGAGCATAATTCAATTGTGATGGACGTTGGGTTTATGACTTAAATGTAGAATAGAGACTCCATTTTCTACTAAATATTCCAAATGAACTGGCTTCTAAATGTCAACATGAGTATTTAGCAGATGATAGAATTGAATAATTTATTGATTTTTGTTTGCTTGTTAATCTTGATCCTGTGTCTTGATTGTTAGTTTAGATGCATAATCATTTAGCGAACACAAACCAAATTGTATTCCATTAAGGTGCATTCAATTTGTTAAGTGTCAGAGATATAGATAGATTAACACTGCAAACAAATATTGTTATCTCCAGAACTGATTGCTGGGTTCTTGTACGGGTATGATACACCGGTGTAACACCACAATATTAGGACACAATAGAGCTACAATGTCATAATATTGTAATGGGGTGTAGTGCAAGGAAAGTATCAGTTTATTACTATACGCTTGATAAACTGGGCACCAGTTTATGGATAACAATTACTTTATTAAATAACTTCCAACGTTTCAATGATGTTACTCTCATCTTTATCAGGAAGAAAAGTATCAGTTTATTACTTTACGCTTGATAAACTGGGCACAAGTTTATGGATAACAATTACTTTATTAAATAACTTCCAAGGTTTCAACGATGTTACTCTCATCTTTATCAGGAAGAAAAGTATCAGTTTATTACTATACGCTTGATAAACTGGGCACAAGTTTATGGATAACAATTACTTTATTAAATAACTTCCAACGTTTCAACGATGTTACTCTCATCTTTATCAGGAAGAAAAGTATCAGTTTATTACTATACGCTTGATAAACTGGGCACAAGTTTATAGATAACAATTACTTTATTAAATAACTTCCAACGTTTCAATGATGTTACTCTCATCTTTATCAGGAAGAAAAGTATCAGTTTATTTCTTTACGCTTGATAAACTGGGCACAAGTTTATAGATAACAATTACTATATTAAATAACTTCCAACGTTTCAATGATGTTACTCTCATCTTTATCAGGAAGAAAAGTATCAGTTTATTACGATACGCTTGATAAACTGGGCACAAGTTTATAGATAACAATTACTTTATTAAATAACTTGCACCGTTTTAACGACCTTACTCTCATCTTTATCAGGGAGAAAAAAAATGTTTTATAGGCTTTCCATATATTTAAATATTACCCTTCAATGCAAAATATGTGGTATTTGGCATGCGCACCAGTGTCCATAAAATTTTTAATTTCATATACATGTATTCACGAACAAATGTTCTTAAACATTTATGGCACATTCATAATATGCTTTTCTTTTCATTTTGATAGGTGCTCTTGGGCACAAATACTCATGTGAGATAATTTAATTTATACTGCAAGTTTGTTCAAGAAGTTTGTCTGTACTTTTACATTGCCAATCCATCAGCTTTTTAGTGAAGAACCATCTAGTCAGTGATATACACAAATTGTAAGTGATCAAATGAATGTTGAAATAATGAAATTAATATATTGTAACTAAGTTAGATAAGGATGTCCGTCTATTGACCTTGTAATGGCTCAGTTCTGCTTTCTTCACTCACGTCTGCTTTTATTAGATATCACAAACTTTGTATACTTAAACTTTCCCACAGACACGTCTTCTCACAACACTGGCTTAGGACTCAGCCAACTAATATTTCCAATATCATGTAATCTAATAAGTGAAATCTGGTCTGTAGACTCCCAATATTTGTTTACAACATGTCTGTGAGAGATGTGATCTAGGAAAGAGTTGGATTAGTGGAAATTACTAAGTAATTATCAAGATTTTGATGGATTATATGATTTCAGATACCACATCTTTAGGTTCTATAGCACAGCCAGTTTAAGGTTTGGTTCATTACAGAACGTAATTTGCTTGGTATCCTCAAACAAATGGTGGTAGTGGGTTTCAATCTCGATTGTAAAGTCTTGTTCCTAAGCCCAATTACCTTGAATATGTCATTCTCACTCATTATTCCAGTGGAACCAGCTGGAAATAAGGCATGGTAATATTTGAAAAATCAAGACAAGCTAGTAGAATAATTCAAAATTCTGTGGTTATCCTTTTATTTAGAATAGTTGTTTCTATCTGAACAATATTAAATTTATACTTATTGCTTTTTTTTGTACTTGATGCTTTCAAAAGCATTTTAGAAAAATTTGAAAGTGATATATTATGGCTTTGAAATCATGAATATATTTAAAGAATTGACCAGACCAGAATTAGTCAATATTGTGAGGTCCTTTTCATTTTTTCGTAGTAAAAATTCAACCTATGTGTAGTAAAAATGTTTTTTAAGAGCATCAAAAGACTAATGGATGTTGAAAAGATAACCATTCAATTTTGACTTTTTGGTTTAAGATAAAAGGGATGGTAATGAGGTTTTCAAAAAAAAAAATGTTATATAGAAAACCTCTTTAGTACCTTAAGTGTAGATTTGCTCAATTTGGGATTTTCTAGTTCTAGGATCACAACTGAGACATTGATAAAACTTGTTGGCTTCTTTTTATTATAACCAACTTCACTATATATCTGATGATATTACTTACTGAAATAAAGGTCAGAACAATTTCCAAAGGAGTGAAGTGATGGCAACTGAAGCATTTTACTTTGGAGTTGTTGACCATACATTTATCTCTAAACTTATGTTTAGTTACATTTTACTTGTAAATTCTGTCACTGTTCCTTAGATGTGATTGAGTTATTACAAGTATTACAGCTCTAATTTGAGATAGACAATTACATACTAGATCCTTTCCACTTTATAAAAGGCCAGGTTAAGTTTATCTAGATTATATAAATGGGCACTATTTGAAGCTAGACAATTGCATACTAGATCTTCATCCACTTTATAAAGGTTTATCTGGATTATGTAAACAGGCTCTATTAATTTAGAGCTACATACTAGATCCTCATCCAATTTATAAAAGGCTAGGTTAAGTTTATCTAGATTATATAAACATGCTCTATTTCGTTCTGGATAACTACATACTAGATCCTCTCCTCATCCACTTTATAAAAGGCTAGGCTAAGTTTATCTAGATTATATAAACAGGCTCTATTTGAAGCTGGGCAACTAAATACTAGATCATAATCCACTTTATAAAAGGCTAGCTTAAGTGAATCTAGATTATATAAACTAGCTCTATTTTGAGCTTGACAACTACATACAGGTACTAGATCCTCATCAAATTTATAAAAAGGCCAGGTTAAGTTTATCTATATTATATAAACTGGCTCTATTTTGAGCTGGATAATTACATACTAGATCCTCATCCAATTTATAAAAGGCTAGGTTAAGTTTATCTAGACTATATAAAAAATGCTCTATTTTGAACAGGACAACTACATACTAGATCCTCATTCACTTTTTTTAAAAGGCTATGTTAAGTTTATCTAGATTATATAAACAGGCTCTATTTGAAACCAGACAACTACATACTACATCCTCATCCGCTTTAAAATAGGCTAGGTTAAGTTTATTAAGATTATATAAACAGGCTCTATTTGAAGCTGGACAATTACATACAAGATCCTCATCTATAAAAACAGGTATAATTTGGATCCACCTGCTCATCACGTTTATAAAAGGCTAGAATAAAAGTTTAGATTGGATAACATATTTATTATTCATCTTATTCACACTGCTAATTCTTATCTTAATGATTTTTCTCAGACTAAACATTTTTCGATTAAATTTGAATTATTCTTCACAAGTCAAAGGAGCAGGTTAAGAACAAAAGCATGTCAATAGAATTAAATGCGATTCAAGAGATTTTCTGTCTGGACTTAATTTATGGTGCGGGCTGCAATAGTTTTGGTGGTCTCGACTTATCAAGACTTCCAGCCAGTCTATTTTTGCTATGTTGACATTTACACAATGATATTGCAACAGAAGTGAGAATGACGTCATACTCTGTAGAGTCTTGTCTCATTGTGAGTTCATTCATGCTAAGAAAACAAAAGCCAACTAGAAAAAAATTAGCGACAAATTTCAAACTTGGTTGATGTCCAAAATCTTGTGTTCGGTACAATGATCTTGTCTTGTAAGGCTGGATATTCTAAGATTTTTATAATCAATCAAAAATGTTTGAGTGACTACAGCATTAACCAACTGCTTAATATAAAAAGTGTTCTTGAAAAGAGTACTTTGATGCCAATTGTGCATGGTTACAAGTCATGACTTGAAAATCTCTTGACTTTGAACATCATATTCCGTCCCATCCAGTTTAAAATGGGTGAACATTTAGTATATATTAGAGTTTTGGGCCTATTCTAGCTGTAAGGCAAGATTCTCAAGGTTCAAAAGATTACCTTGTAAAAATTGCTGTTTCTAGTTTTTTATGTATTAGAGTGTATGGTACAGGTATAATAAGTTTAGAAAGCTGAATGTATTTTTGAATACTGGGTGTAGTTTTTGACTGTTCAGTTCATGAATTTCAGTTTTATTCTACCTTAAGTGATCATTTCATGGACCGCTTCATTAGGAAAAAATATCTTATGCAATAATATTTACTCAAAATAAACACAATAGCAGAATATATTAAGAGCATTAAACTTCTGCGTCTGCAAACTCAATGTAATAATTTCAAATATTGATTGGGATAAAACATTTTCTATAGAATCAACACGTACAAGTGGTAAATTATTAATTATTTCTTCATTCATGTCTTTCCAGCCTTCAGACGAGTGTAACAATTGTATTGTGCTTTTCATTGAATATACACACTAACTTGTCTCATTAATATCCAATTTTACATTCCCAACAAACCATGCATTTAATTTCAATATAATCAATTATAATAGAAACAAAATTGGTATGGAATCATCATTTTATAGCTTTCATTCATCAATTTCAAAGAACCTTATGTGCATGGAGTCATCATTAGTAAATTAATTCTTCATTGCTTTCGTTGGATTCATCAATTATTTATCAAATTTAAAGGATTCATTCATGGAAATTTTAATGGATTTATCATATATTGATTGAATTAATTCTTTACATGAACCCATCATTGACTGAAATTTATTTATCAGATCATCATATTTTGAAAATTTATTCACTGAATTTGATGGTTTCAATGATTGATTTATCTTAAAATTATTCATTACATGTATCAAATGTACTAATTAAAATTTATCATCAAATTTATTAATTGAATTTATCATCAAATTTATTAATTGAATTTATCATCAAATTTATTAATTGAATTTATCATCAAATTTATTATTTAAATTTATTTATCAAATTTATTAATTTAATTTATTCATCAAATAATCAAATTTATTTATTCATCAAATTTATTAAATTGATCATTTAATGACTTACTATATAAATATAAAGTTAATTTATCATTTGTGAAATTATAGTACAACTTTTAGAAAGTATGTTGCCATTGATAAATCATTTCATGATTCTAAGTCAAGGTCTTCAAATATTTTAGAGCTTCTAATCTCCTGCCACAAATAAAGTTCTTTGTTTTGTACATTATACCGTAAAAGAATTGACAAGTTGCCATTTGAAAACATTAACCCCTTTTAAAGATATGATTATTTGGTTGTACTTATTTGGTATCAAATGCAAAAAAAAATATTTGATGGTTAATGTCACAATACAATGAAAATGACAATTATTTGCCCCTCTTCTAACTTTTATAGCTGCGCATATCAGCATAAGACATCATCATTATTATAATTTAAGTGTAACTGATGTGTCATTGTGGTATCGTTCTATTTTTTCAATATTTCCTCAAAAATGATGGTAAATTACCCACAGTTAGAAATTTCAATGTGATGATATTTGTATATGTAGCATTTCTTCAAGTTCACAAATACAGTCTTAGACAATCATTACTAATTAAATAAAAATAAATATTCCAATTCACAAATTAAAATTGGAAGGCAACTTCTGCTCAAACCTTGCTTAAGTCATTGGTTTGATGTACAAAACAAATATGTGCCAACATCACTTCATATAATTGGCAAGTCAATTAAGTTGCCCTTAAGCAGTCAAATAGGTTTAATGTTTAATGACCTGGGGAATATATATTTCCTGTTTAATGAGTGTTAGAATACCCTCTGCCTACCTCGAATCAATAAGTTAGTTTCAGGATGTCATGGAATCATTATGGCACCAAAGGGTATTGATTAAGCCTTTATTTTGTTTATGCAGAAATATTGGCACAACAATAGGAATTGCATCCAAGAAGCTTATTTAGGCACTGTTAGTACTTTTTCAACACATGCTGAATAACATGTATGTAGATAATTTATTCTCATTAGGTTAAACCCAATGTCCCAAGCAGGGATCATGATTTGCCCATATATGCCGGACATGACCGACGGTCTTGCCAAAATGACTCCCAAGTCTTGTGACAATCTATGATAAGAAGGCAACAACATTAGATTTGTAACAAAAGTTTTCTCATTGCACTCTGCTTTTATAGCATTATTTCCATTAGAGTAGATAAATACAGTCATAGTTGTAAATTTATCATCTGATTTAGACGCCAGCACACACGTCATAGATAACAAATACAGGTAATTTTTGCTGAATTTTTCACCTCTGGAGACAAAGAGTTAGAAATCTACCCTGTGTAATATTTTGGCAAGAACGACTATTGGATCATTTTGAGCGCTTGACGTGAGACAAATGCTCAGTCAAGATTTCTAATAGAAATAGTCTAATAGAACATGAGGAAGCAGCTAAGCCATACTACTTGAGAACCTGCACATGAGACAAATGGCTAAGCTGATGATTGTGTTCGTCTGTCTTTATTGTGTGCTACTCTTGACATATTAAGACAATATTTTGTCAGGAAAAAGATTCTTTTACTCTTATCTTTGACAGAAGTCTTTGACATCTAACATCGATACAAGTTACCATATTTTATTGATTGAGGGCCAACAAGATTCATTATTAAACAACATCGTGCAAAATAGATATTTTCATCCAGACAGAAAGTGAATATTAAGGAGTTATTAGTTTTTATTTGTTCTTGTGCTTTTTTAGAAAAGAAAAAAAATGTAGTCAGTTATCAACTGTGATATACTGTATATTAGATAACCAGAAGGCCACACAAAATATATATAGATATAAACTGCGTTTCCACTTGGCCAAAGCTGGCTTTAAGCTAGCTTATCTGTGTTGCCAATTGTTGAACCATTAGGGTTCGGGAACTGAAAACCGCCCTTTTTGTGTTTGGCAATTTAAAGGGGGCCAAATAAAAGTTAGCTTTAAAGCTTGCTTTTTAAACAAGTGGATCGAAACGCAAAAAGCCGTCTTTTTCTCGTTCAGCAATAGAGAAGATCTATTTTTTCGGTCCCACACGCGACATCTGTAGTTTTGTACATCGCGACCTATCAATAATGTGCCACTTTTTTGGTCGAGAATAAAGTGGTTTGGGAACCAGATAAACTCATTGGAAACGCAGCATGTTCGGCAATAAAGCTGGCTTTAAATCTAGCTTTACCTCACATTCCAATTGGAGACACAGTTATTATGAAGGGCTAATTATATAATCACAGGCAAGGTGTTGAAGACTCTTCTTCTTTTGATTAAACAAAGCAATCTTTAGAATCATATTATGTTGGTTGTAAGTTATTTATACATCAAGTACCAATTAGTCAATTGTCTAAATTAATTCTGTTAATATATCCTAAATATAAGTTAGAATTCAATCGGATCATATTAATAATTAACCTATTTTCTATAAGTGATTTGAAAATTATGGTTCAGTATAGGCCATGACCTATAATTAATTATTAATTTAAACATGCAATATTTTCATCCCATAGAAGATTGAATCTGTAAAAAATATATCAGTTGTTATAAATTGCTATGGTAATGTCATGCCGTCTGCTTTTATTGCTTGATAAATGCAAACAGAAGTTGCTCAAAATTTCCAAAAACACAGTTTGGTGTGACATTTTAATTTTACCATTTCAGCCAACTAGCTGATTTACAAGCCACATAATTACACAATATGCAACCAAGTCACCAGAGTAAAGTGGCCATATTTTACATTTTTTATGTAAGAGCAGTTAGAGCATTAGTTCTTCACGTCATGATGTTATTTGTTTGGATATGTTGAAAAGTGTGAAAGTCTGATGACCTTGAAAAAGTCATCTTAACTCATAATTCCAGTCCACCGAGCTGTAGTACAGATAATCCAGGAAAGATCAATGCCAAGACGTTTGACCAAGGACCAGCTGGTAGAAAGGATCCCTGTCACGGCGGACTTGTGAACCTAAGTTGTTATCCTTGTAAAATATAGTTGTTTCTTTTTTTCTATATTACAATTAGCAATCAAAAGGTTAATGCAAACACAAGCTGTTTTGATGAAATTTTCATGATTGTTTAATCAGTTTTTGTGTGAAACTAGTGAAAAACTGGAATGAGCCATGAGGAAAGTTACCGGTAAATTCTATTGTCTTTGCACTTTTGTTGTAAAAATTTAATTTTATCAATGTTGTTTATCGGTTATAAAAAGAATAGTCTTGAAATAATATTGTGTTGATGACAATGTGAATTTTGTTTGTTTACATTTAATGTATGAGCGCTTCTGAGAAATTTCAATTCAAGCACAAATTATTAATATATTGACCGAAACTAGCCTTCTGTGAAATCAATTTTAAAACTGAAAATACTTAACCATTTTAATATATATTATTAACACAAACCATTACACTTGAAGACTACAAGGGCTATTTTGAAACTTGATTCCAATTCACATTATAAGAATCAGTAAGAATGGTGTAAAAAAAGACGGTTGATCAAGTGCATCAATTTGCCTACTTTCATTTAATCTCTGGGTTTATTGTGATGTGATGTAGGCTTTATAGAAGAGTAGAATATTATTTCCTGGGTTAGTAGTAAGAAGAGTAATGATAAGTAAACATATAGTACTATATATAGTACTATAAATGTACATTGTTGTATTAGGAAATGTCACGGTTTGACTATTATTACTACTATATGGATATGTAACACTATATCCTCATTGAAGTGCATTGATTACTGGTACAGAATCATGTAAATTCTCAATCATCATTAAGATGGAGTAGGTTTGCTTGCTTTTTTCCATGTTAGTTCATAAATCATATACTCATAATTTCAGGCTGTAACTACATCTAAACAAATGAGGCAAATTTACCAAAATTATTTGGCAATTCGCTGATTTGTTTTGGTGTACATTAAAATACAAAAGAATTTTGTTTAAAGTGGTACGGTAATGTTCAAAATTGTCATTATCAAAATCATTGAATATTATACCTGAAAATATTCCTAAAATATACTATTGACATCCATTTATACACTGTATCTATTGATCAAACTGAATTTGTTTTTAAAAAGGTTAACTAAATATGAAATGCACTAAGCAGTTTAGCCTTGTTTTTGTGTTTGGCTTTATAATGGCTCAATATTATCATTTCAAACTTTACAGTAGTTTTCATACACAAAAACAATTAACTTAACTTTAAAAATAGCTTTGGCGTTTATAGTTTTATACATTTTTTTTCAAACACTTTCAGGAACAAATTTCACAAGATTTTGGTGTCAATTCTTCATAAATTTGAGCCTCAAAAACTTTGACATGCAATTAAACAGAAAGTTTGGAAAAGGAAGCACAGAGAAAATGAAATGCATGGAAAACATGATAAGGCTATTTTTATCTCCAATAGCATATCAATGCAAAATTAGGAACATTAGTAATGGTGGTAATGCCAAGCTACATCTCAGTAGACAACAAAGTACAAATACAACACAAACACTTACACACTAATGCCACTAATTTGTAATAAAAAGTGAATAGATCTTGGAGGATTTTAAAATTCAATCATTTTTTTTATAAACAATTTTTATTTTTTATTTTAATTAAAATCTTAGTTTGACTGTTTTTCATTTTAAATGTCAAAACTCAATATATGTTTAAAGGTAAAAGAGATCTTAGACACTCAAAGATTAAATTTACTATGATCAAGTTTTTATTTCAGGAGACTATCAGCAAAATTATTTGATTGAAAGTATATAATTTAAATGTCAGTATTACAAAGTATATCATAAAAATCTCAGTGTTACAAAGATTATCATTTCAATGCCAGAATAACATATGTATATCATGACAATGTCAGTGTTACTAAGTATACCAATACAATGTCAGTATTACAAAGTACATTATACTATTGACAATTTGTGCATAGTTATGGATGCATTTTACGAATTCTGGCCACTTCCTTATTATTTGATTTTTTATTATTTTCGTTTTATTTCTTTACAGATGTTATTTCTATCATCTTTATGTAGTATAAATCTATCAATAATCAAACATTGAGTGATCAAATAGGCTACTGAAACCAATCTTCTAAAGAATTAAACCATTGGCACACAGAGATTAGCAAGTGTTTGTGCGAAAACATCATGACATAAATACATAGAAACTTTTATATCAGAATAACAAGACATCAGTCTTTAACAATGTAGAATATAGTAACTGATGAAAACATAGATTCTCTGAATACTAATTACCAAAGAGTTGATATATTTTTGACAGATTGGTAAGTATATATATAAAAAACCACTAGTATAACAGTAACATCAAATATTTCTACAAGATGTTTGCAGATAATTTGAAGGCATTATAATGAGATACTATTTTCTATATCAAGGGTATTTGTTAAAAATTGTGATGATTTATAATGTCTTGGCACTTATTCTGAATTGAAATATAGGTTTCCCAGTTTGGTTTTTTTACCTTAAATATAAATCACACTTTCCTTAATGCACACTGCATGGCATTGTCCGTCTGTATAACCCCAAAAGGTGCAAATAATAGGATGTACAAATTCATTCACATTTAATTTTGCAGACTGAGAACTGCTCTTTGTAAAACACATTTCAAAGTACAATAAGAGCTCATGTTTATTTTTTATCATTGCAAATTATAAGACTGTCAGTACTGCTATAAAAGTAACATTCTAATGCAAAGAAAATTATTGATAAATTAATGTGGTCAATGCTTTGTTTCTAAGCAGTCTGTATTGTATTTCAAGTTATTGTAATTTTCTATAGTAATATTATAGTGAGAAGTATTAAGAAAACAAGTGAGAGAGCAATAATTCTTTTATGTATTGAAAATTAATCTAAACACAGTTAAAAATAAATTCCGAACTCAATAGGAACCAAGAATAAAGAGAACATCAATTGGTTATAGATGTTAGAAACCTTGGTTAATATAAATATAACACTAGAGGATAGAGAGATTTGGTGTAAAATAACCTCAGATTGAAAATATCAGTGCTTCACAATCTAAATTAAAGATGATATCCCAGATGAGTGTTTAGCCAAGTTTATTGCTTTGATTTTGAAATCATGTCTGAAATTGTTATTAAAAATTATTGCCATTTTTTAATGGGTAGTGTGCAAATTTTTCAGAATCATAAAGCTGTTTTTTTTTTTATAATTCTTTGAACCTGACAAAGTAAATGTTCATTTAAGATTTCTACAAATAAATAAGTATATAAATGATATAGATTTAATCCAAGGAGAATACTGCAAAATCAACTTGTTATTACTTTGTTATTATTAGTGCATTAACTATCAATACACTGATGAATAAACTATTTATAATTTATAGAAATATTGGTATATTGGCGTAAATATTATTTATATTCAATTATTGACCGGTATAATTACCTTATAATTACATTTTCCTGTACCTACACAATATGGTGTACTACATTTTACATACTAATAATCATACAAGCATGTAATAACTAAATATATCTAAAATATATGAATAGAATTTTATTGTTTTTATTTGTTGAGTGATCCTAATAATTATTCAGCAGTATGAGAGCAGTACTGAACATTTTAAAGCAACATAACTTTAGATGTATAAAGAAATATTACAACAAAATTTGTAACATTACTCAGAGTTGCTACATATATAGCGTGAAACTATGAATAACAACATGTTTTAGATTCTGATATGATGTTATTATAGCGCTCTTCAATTGATGCATCAATCACTATTCTAACAACGATAATATTTTACTTTTATATCTATATATATTTATATGCAATAGGAGAATCTACACATTTATATCTATATTTATATGCAATAGGAGAATCTACACATTTATATCCATATTTATATGCAATAGGAGAACCTACACATTTATATCTATATTTATATGCAAAAAGACAATCTACACATTTATATTTATATGCAATAGGACAATCTACACATTTATATTTATATGCAATAGGACAATCTACACATTTATATCTATATTTATATGTAATAGGACAATCTACACATTTCTATCTGTATTAATGCAATAGGAGAATCTGCACATTTCTATCTATATTTATATGCAATAGGGGAATCTACACATTTATATCTATATTTATATGCAATAGGAGAATCTACACATTTATATCTGTATTTATATGCAATAGGACAATCTACACATTTATATCTATATTTATATGCAAAAAGACAATCTACACATTTATATCTATATTTATATGCAATAGGACAATCTACACATTTATATCTATATTTATATGCAATAGGAGAACCTACACATTTATATCTATATTTATATGCAAAAGGCCAATCTACACATTTATATCTATATTTATATGCAATAGGAGAACCTACACATTTATATCTATATTTATATGCAATAGGAGAACCTACACATTTATATCTATATTTATATGCAATAGGAGAACCTACACATTTATATCTATATTTATATGCAAAAAGACAATCTACACATTTATATCTATATTTATATGCAATAGGAGAATCTACACATTTCTATATATATTTATATGCAATAGGAGAACCTACACATTTATATCTATATTTATATGCAATAGGACAATCTACACATTTATATCTATATTTATATGCAATAGGAGAACCTACACATTTATATCTATATTTATATGCAAAAGGCCAATCTACACATTTATATCTATATTTATATGCAATAGGAGAACCTACACATTTATATCTATATTTATATGCAAAAAGACAATCTACACATTTATATCTATATTTATATGCAATAGGAGAATCTACACATTTCTATATATATTTATATGCAATAGGAGAACCTACACATTTATATCTATATTTATATGCAAAAAGACAATCTACACATTTATATCTGTATTTATATGCAATAGGAGAATCTACACATTTATATCTATATTTATATGCAAAAAGACAATCTACACATTTATATCTATATTTATATGCAAAAAGACAATCTACACATTTATATCTATATTTATATGCAATAGGACAATCTACACATTTCTATATATATTTATATGTAATAGGAGAACCTACACATTTATATCTATATTTATATGCAATAGGAGAATCTACAAACTAATTTTAATTTTCTTAAACAGAACTCTGTGGATTTCCATTAAGATGTCACTCTTCCTAATTAAAAACTAGAAAATGTTAAAAAATAATTGGTGATCTGAAAAAATTTAATTAGGATTTCTTTGAAGCAATCTTATTTTTAACCAGTTAAATGCACTATATTCCAGACAGCCACTTTTTTCAGAAGATTATTTTCTTAGTTGTGCTGCAGGTTCATGTATTTGAATTATGTGTTGATGAAATAAAAGTAAAGCTATTCTTAGCTGGCCAATGTGGATGTACTAGCTTGTTTAATTGGTGTGGAAAACAATATGAAATGGATGTGCAGGCTTTTTGCACTCCTTTCCTTGCTGCCCACATAGTGTCCATTGCTGGATGTGCTCTAAAAAACTTCAGGATTGGGAATGGATAATGGCAGTTGGAAGCATTTGACATTGGCTAAATTGTTCATTTGTGTTCACTTTCTTGAATTGGAAGGGACGATATGCTGGAGGTTAATATTTTCTCTATATATAATCTCTCTCTATAATATATATAGGGCTGTGAACATTTAAATATAATTTTAGATAGAAATTGATAAACAATAGAATAATATTATAACTTCAAAATTTCACTCATTGCACACAGTATTGAATGTGATGTCTCCGATTAGTTCAAGACTTGGTACAAAAACACAAACTGTGAAGCAGCACTTAAATTCCTTAACTTTCTTTGTATATTTGAAATACAATTTTGCATTTGACTTTGTTGTTGTATAGCACAAATAAATAAAATAACTGTTTTCAATGTAAAATGAATAATTATTTTTGAGACACAAAAAAGAAAGTGATTTGACTGGTTGTTGCTTTAATATTTTCTGAATAAAATCAATATTGAAGAGAATTATATTGTATGCAGGAAGTTTCTATGGCAATTAATTTTCACACATAAATGCCAAAAGTCATGATCAGTCTATACTCTCAGAAATTACGTTTGTTCAAAAATAAATTACCATGTGAATTTAATTTTTCATTTATTTAAGCTGCGTATTAATTATTGAACTGTCTGTGAAATAGTTTGGAGTAAGAGCAATGTACCGTCTTTTTGAAATCTACCTTGGTTTGAATATCTAGCTAGTACTGTTAACATTTGAATATCTATCTAGAGAATACTTCTTTTATCATATCATTAATTGTATTGCCCCATGGGCATAGATTGGACCCATGTCCTTAGGTATAGGACATAATTCTGAACCATGTAAAATAAGGAGTTTATTATTTTTATTACTGTTATAGTTTGAATATCTATCTAGCTGGTATTGTTATAGTTTGAATATCTATCCTGCTGGTATTGTTATAGTTTGAATATCTATCCTGCTGACACTGTTATAGTTTGAATATCTATCCTGCTGGTACTGTTATGATTTGTTATAGTTTGAATATCTATCTAGCTGGTATTGTTATAAATAGGGTATAAAAAACTTGGTTTATCTTGAACTGTGAAATAAATATACCAACTTACCAACATGGTTTGGAACTAGACCATAAACTATGAAGCAACTTTGGCCTGACACTGGGTAATGAACTGTGAAACAGATATATACCATCTTGGTTTGCCACTAGGTCATATGCTGTGAAATAGATATACCATCATTATTCAAATTTTATGCCTAGTTAAATTGAAGAACTTTAATGTAACATAATTTCAAGAAGAATTTCCTCAGGTCATGAATTGCAAGTGAAGTAACCCCCAAAAAGAGACCCTTTGAGGAAGTATTATACTTGTGTTTTGTTGATCGTTCTAAATTGGTTTTAAAGGGGCACAGGCTTGATTTGTTTCGGACAATCATCCGACAGCCTCAAACACATGAAATCTTTTGTTTAGCTAATCAAACATAGTCTACAGAGCTTACCTTTGAAATTTGAGCCTTCAAATCCATGGGTATACATATTTATCCGTGTTTGAAAATCATAATGTCTTAAGATATTATGAACGTCCCGCCATATTGGAAAATCAAAGAGTTATAAATAGACTACTGCGCAGGCCCACACTGATAAAACAAAAAGAAAGTACATGTAATAACAATTGTAGATTTTGTCAACAGGACACACAATTTTCAGACTGACTGAAGACCAGCCGCGTACAGCACGGAAAAAAATAAAAAGTGAAATTTTTGAGGTATATTTCAAGGTATTTTGCGATTTTCTTAGAGCTTGAGTATTTCTTAGGACTGTTTAAATGGAACAAAGGCCCAAAACGACCCCTAAAAATCATGATTGTGCCCCTTTAAGTTATTAAAATGTGTCTGTTCTCTCCACTAGTTGAAGATTAATTTTAAAATATCTACTATGACTGTAAGTATAGTTAGATGAAAATCCCAGGATTTAAAAGTGAAGTCCAAAAGAAAGGAAAAGAAACAGTAGAGAGATAAAAGATGTTTAAGTGGTATTAATGACTATTGACCAGGTTTATCACAGTCAGTACATCAAATAAAATGACTATAATCATTTGAATCTCTGAACAAAATGAAATCTATCTTTCCTTAAGAGCTGTCTAAGTCCGTATTCTAACATAGATGATTATTTTCTAGTGCAAAGAAGCTAAAAGATATACATCAAATGTTTTATAACCTTTTAATAGATATACTTGACTTGACACTATGCCACAAGCTGTAAAACAGAAATACCTTCTTGGTTTGACACTGGGTCATGAGCAATAAAATAGATATACCAACTTAGTTTGACACTAGGTGATGAGCAATAAAATGAGCTTAAAAAATGGAATAAGGATTTGGTTTGACACTAGGTCAAGAGCTGTAAAATAGATACAGTAAATTGGTTTGACACTAGTTCATGAACTGTAAAAATAGAATATGAATTTTGTTTAACACTAGGTCATGAGCTGTAAAAATAAAATATGAATTTGGTGTAACACTAGGTCATGAGCTGTAAAAATAGAATATGAATTTGGTTTAACACTAGGTCATGAGCTGTAAAAATAGAATATGAATTTGGTTTGACACTAGGTCATGAGCTGTAAAAATAGAAAATGAATTTGGTTTAACACTAGGTCATGAACCGTAAAAATAGAATATGAATTTGGTTTAACACTAGGTCATTAGCTGTAAAAATAGAATATGAATTTGGTTTAACACTAGGTCATGAACTCATGAACTGTAAAAATAGAATATGAATTTGGTTTAACACTAGGTTATGAGCTGTAAAAATAGAATATGAATTTGGTTTGACACCAGGTCATGAGCTTAAAAAATGGAATAAGGATTTGGTTTGACACTAGGTCAAGAGCTGTAAAATAGATACAGTAAATTGGTTTGACACTAGTTCATGAACTGTAAAAATAGAATATGAATTTGTTTTGACACTAGGTCATGAGCTGTAAAAATAGAATATGAATTCTGTTTAACACTAGGTCATTAGCTGTAAAAATAGAATATGAATTTGGTTTAACACTAGGTCATGAACTCATGAACTGTAAAAATCGAATATGAATTTGGTTTAACACTGAGCTGTAAAAATAGAATATGAATTTGGTTTGACACCAGGTCATGAGCTTAAAAAATGGAATAAGGATTTGGTTTGACACTAGGTCAAGAGCTGTAAAATAGATACAGTAAATTGGTTTGACACTAGTTCATGAACTGTAAAAATAGAATATGAATTTGTTTTGACACTAGGTCATGAGCTGTAAAAATAGAATATGAATTCTGTTTAACACTAGGTCATTAGCTGTAAAAATAGAATATGAATTTGGTTTAACACTAGGTCATGAACTCATGAACTGTAAAAATCGAATATGAATTTGGTTTAACACTGAGCTGTAAAAATAGAATATGAATTTGGTTTGACACCAGGTCATGAGCTTAAAAAATGGAATAAGGATTTGGTTTGACACTAGGTCAAGAGCTGTAAAATAGATACAGTAAATTGGTTTGACACTAGTTCATGAACTGTAAAAATAGAATATGAATTTGTTTTGACACTAGGTCATGAGCTGTAAAAATAGAATATGAATTCTATTTAACACTAGGTCATTAGCTGTAAAAATAGAATATGAATTTGGTTTAATACTAGGTCATGAACTCATGAACTCATGAACTGTAAAAATAGAATATGAATTTGGTTTAACACTAGGTTATGAGCTGTAAAAATAGAATATGAATTTGGTTTGACACCAGGTCATGAGCTTAAAAAATGGAATAAGGATTTGGTTTGACACTAGGTCAAGAGCATTAAAATAGATACAGTAAATTGGTTTGACACTAGTTCATGAACTGTAAAAATAGAATATGAATTTGTTTTGACACTAGGTCATGAGCTGTAAAAATAGAAAATGAATTTGGTGTAACACTAGGTCATGAACAGTAAAAATAGAATATCAATTTGGTTTAACACATAGGTCATGAACTGTAAAAATAGAATATGAATTTGGTTTAACACTAGGTCATGAGCTGTAAAAATAGAATATGAATTTGGTTTAACACTAGGTCATGAGCTGTAAAAATAGAATATGAATTTGGTTTAACACTAGGTCATGAGCTGTAAAATAGATACATAATTGGTTTGACACTAGTCATGACTGTAAAAATAGAATATTGTAATTTGTTTACACTAGGTCATGAGCTGTAAAAATAGAAAATGAATTTGCTTGTATCTATTTCACTAGTTCATGAACTAGGTAAACCAATAGAATACTAATTCCTATTTAAGCACTAGGTCATGAGCTTATGATCAAACTAGCAATATGGTTTATCTATATCACAATTCATGACCGAATGAGGCATTAGATATACTAATTTGGTTTGACACTTGACATTGAAGTATGACAATGGACTGTAAGAGCTAGAATATGAATGGTGAACACTTAGGCATGAGCTGTAAAAATAGAATAAGTGATTTGGTTTACACTAGTCATGACTGAAAAAAGAAAAATTTGTTCATAGATAGCTGTAAAAATTTAATTGCTGTATTCACTAGGTCAAGTCTGAAAATAAGATAATATATTTTCTTTTGATTTGTTTGTCAATCGTCAATTGATTATATCTGCTTCAAAGTTTGGAGATAATTACACTAATTGCTTTAATTTCCCAGTTCCCATAGTGTAAACCAGAAATCCTATTTGCACTTATATTAATTCAAACTAATGTTTAGATATCAAATTATGATCCGAATGAGTCGCATTTAGATATTAATTTGTATTGACACTTGACATTGAAGTATGAACTAGATGGGTTTGACATTTGGTTATGAGCTGTCATGATGTAGATACACTTTTAGCTCAAGAGATGTTAAAAATATGTGAACTGTAACAGTGATACTGACTTGTAACACACTTAATTTAAGTGGAACTACAAGAACCAAAAACGTTTGACTAAAAACCTTTGTTCAATGAAAGATAATAGCTGTACCATAGCTTAATTTAAATTTGCTGAATATTCACTAGGTCCAGGTCTTCCAGGAAAATAAAATGCATGTATTGTTTTTTGATTGTTTGATACAATGAGTGCAATTGAATTTTATTGTTCAATTGGATGACTACAACACTAGTTGCCTTTTAAAGAAACTTTCCCCTGGCTAGAATATCCCATAACGTGTTAAGAAGCAGAAATGTATTTCTAGTTCTTTACTATTACCATATCAATAGGCTTTGAATTTTGATTGCATTTTGATTAGAAAATGACAAGTTCAGCTGATTTGTTTTTCTCTATATTTGTGAAATGAGATTGAAAATATCTGAGCTTAATATAGTTTTGGAGTTTATGCTGAATGCTTCTGAATGAGCTTTTATGACTGAATCCAGATATGGTTGGAATATTGATAAGCCATCAAAGCTATAATTTTATTTTCTGGAAGGAATATGATTAAAATTCCAGTTAGAACAATGACATCAAACTTTTACATTTGCTACTATCTCATGAGTGCAATTATTACTTCATTTTGTACTCCTGTGTTCGTGTTTTCTTGTCTCCAAACCAAGTGTAATGGTTGCTTAGATAAACTAAGAAAAAGCCTGAAAAAGATGAATGGTGTAAAATTACCTACTATCAGGTGGATACAGGTTGGCATTCAAAAATGTATTTGTTTAATTCTGAAACATGATCATTCTATGCAACATTCATTAGTTCTCTGACAAATATTTGTTTGATCAACTGGTTACTATTGCATTAAGGATAAGATCAAGTTATGTGGTTTGATTTTAAATATAACGTCTGCATTTCAGACGGCAGAGTATGAATATGTAGGCCTACATGCATGAGAATACTGTCGACCCCTTAAATTTTCCTAAACAAGTCGTCTTTGTATTATCATATCAAATGTTCTACTAGTTACTTCCTGAGATTTTCTCATAAGTTGATTGTATTTATGGAGGCATTATGTTTACAAAAGAAACCAGTGAACTTGTTAGCATGATGGTATCAGGTTGAATAAACTATGTGTTAACATCTGGCCAGATGGGAAGAAGAAAAAACAGTTCATTTGCTATCATCTTAAACCACAGTGTATTAACTAGTCACTTCTGCTCTTTAGGACAATGAGGTTACAGTTTCTTAAGTTTAGTGACTTAATCAATAAAAGTAGAAGATGAAAGGAAGGAATTGTTAGGACTTACAAGTGTCTTAGGACTATTTCAAGGTAAAATTAATTTAATGTGCTCTTATCTTTTCTCGAGGATTGGTCCCAATTTTAATTAGATTACCTGCTAATTCATTGGCAGTATTATTGAGACGCCTGCAATTCAGAAGATTACTCTTTCATGTTGACAACTTCCATACCGGATGTAAGGTGTGTTTTGGAATGATGTTAAATAAACATTTTTTCTTACAACTCTTTTGTTTTGAAGGATAACAAAGCTAAATGGTGCTTTCTGTTTGTACATCGGCAAAAAGGTTATGATTTTACCTCTGTTTGTGTTTAAGGATAACAAAATTCCAGCTGATTTCTGTTTCTTTTTAAAAATGTCAGGCTAATAATTCTGTATTTTAAACATCTAGTTGGTTTGAAGAATAACAGTCCAAAAAGATGAATAATAATTCCATTTTGTGAATAATTGACTTATTTTTGTGGCTAGCTTAGTATTTGGATATTAGCTTTCAAGGATAACAGATAGCGTAGTTTTTTGGATATTACCTTTCAAGGATAACAGAGAGGGTAGGCTTTTTGGTTATGACAAGGATAACAGATAGGGTAGGTTTTTTTGTTTTAACAAGGATAACAGACAGGATAGGTATTTGGATATTAGCTTTCAAGGATAACAGAGAGGGTAGCTTTTGGGTTTTAGCAATCAGTTTATGAATAGAAGATGTACCTACAGTTGAAATATTATCAACATGATCTGTACATTTGGATTTTTTGATGAATATAAAGCTTACATTTGTATTTTATTTGTATAGGTAGTATTTGTTAATACTTGGGTTATTCTGGATAGTTTGCAACGCTTAGTTTCAATTCTACCTTTAATTTTTCATTTGTAAAATCATATCATTGGAAAGAAAAATGTCTGTACAGAACACAGAAAGTATTGCATAGTTAATTACCTTTTATAATAAATCGTATTATCAGTATGCAGAATACATATATTTGGTGGCTTTTTCCTGGTAATATTGTTATGGAATTCAGTTTGTTTGTTTACTCGAAGAAAGATGGAAATGGCTATTCAACCTTATTTTAAAACATCATTATATTATTTGATGAACCGACAGACAATTATTGTTGTATTATAGTGAGACCTTGTGATGTCACATTGCTGCTACACTGAATCTTATATACTGGTTGATCCTTGATCAAACCTCCTGGCATTAATCTTTTCTAGATTATCCATAGTCATCTACAGTTGAGCCGTCTGAAATTATGAGTGAATATGATGTAACTAAAAAGAAAAAAAATACCAGTATATAGTTCTGAAAAACTGCAGAGACATAATATATAAATATTACAACATAACCTGCAAATATTTCATCTTTTACACTGTATTTAAAATATCATAATACAAATAACCCTTGTACTTTGTCAAAGGATTTGAGAACCACTATACTTGTACAAATTTTGCAAGAAATCATGATTTTCCAGTTGAAGAGAAACCAAAAAAAGATTTGATGTGTCTACATGTATTCTGTGAGAAAGGTCAATTAGTTAGTAATTTTCTAGTCTGATGATGATTTTTCACAGTTATGACAGGCGTGATCAACAGACATTGTGGCCAACAAGTTCTATCTAACTTCAATAATTTTTATTGATTAAAAATATTAATGTTTAATTTATTTCAATAGCTGTCCTATTTAAACGGAGCTTAATTGTATAAACATAGTGAGAATAATTTTTTTGTGATGTATTCATGTGGATATATTGGATTCTATTTTGACCAAATGTTGTCTTATTTCTCAATATCTAGACTAAGTAAATTATATGTGAGATTGAAATAGAAAATGTGTTTCTTAATGGAGTAAAGCTTACTTTAATGACGTTTCACTAGACCAAGTGGCAATCATAAAATGTATGGAAACCATGAATAAGTGGGACTTGGAAAAGCCAGTCCAAACTCATTTGACAATGCATGTCACTGACATGGTTGGGAGTTCAGCTCACTGCCTTTACTCTTAAATTGTTTGATAAAGAGCAGTTTTTTAAACTTATTTGTAAAGGAGACACTGAGAGCAGGATTTTGCAATATTCCAATTTTCAATTCCTCTAAGCATGAGTGTTGATTAGGTTCACTAATTGCGAAAGCCTAATGTGATACGGCATGTTTTGTGTTGATTGACCTACGTCATCAAACAGTGAGTTTTAGAAAATTGCAGGAAATACAGATGTCTGATTTAAATTGGAAAGGTGCAAATTGATGCTTTAAGTGTTCTCGATACAAATAAAAAAATCTAATAAACCTGTCTCAAATCCTTTATTTTTTAACGTTCTAAATTCACTAAATTATTATCATTTCGAAAAAAAAGACAAATTTATTATTATGCCTATAAAGATAGAATTAAATTTGAAAATCCACATACCTTTTTTTAAAAATTACGAAAATTTTATTTCCAAAAACAAATTATTGTCAGAAGGTAGTGTTTTATTAACAGTATCTCATAGCAAAATTTGTTTGTTTTTTTTGAAAATTTTTAAACAGTCTATGTTTCCACTACATCTTGAAAAATACTAATTTAAAAAAAAAGAGAAAACCTGATGTGGATACATTCAAGAATTTTTATACGCCCACATGAATATCTGGACGTATTATGTCATCGCTCCTGTCCGTCCGTCGGTCGGTCCGTCAACATTTGTTGTAGACACTATAGAAGCTACAATTTTATATGGATCTTAATGAAACTTCGTATGAGCATTGGAATTGATAAGACAGCGGTCAAGTTCGATTTTGACGATTTTTTCGATTAACAGTTTTTGAGTTATTGCCCCTGGCTCTATATTTGTTGTAGACACAATAGAAGCTACAATTTTCAATGGATTTGAATGAAATATGGTGTGAGTATTAGAATTGATAAGGTGGTGGTCAAGATTCAATTTGACGATTTCTTGATAAACGTTTCTCGAGTTATTGCCCTTGACTTCGCGTCAAAAATTTATTGTGAGTGCAATAGATGCAACAATCTTTAATGGATTTTGATGAAACTTTGTGTGAGCATTGAAATTGATAAGACAGCAGTCAAGTGCGAATTTGACTATTTTTCAATGAATGGTTTGCGAGTTATTGCCCTTGATTTAGTAAAATCGCTTCAAAATTTTATTGTGGGTTCAATAGAGGCTATTTCCAATGGATTTTGATGAAACTTGGTGTGAGCATTTGAATTGATAAGATGGCAATCAAGTTCGAATACAAGAATTTTTCAATGAACACTTTTTGAGTTATTGCCCTTGACTTAGTAAAATCGTGTAAAAATTTTATTGTTGGTGCAATAGAGGCTACAATTTTCAATGGATTTTGATGAAACTTGGTATGAGCATTGAAATTGATAAGGCCGTGGTCAAGTTAAAAATTGACGATTTTTCGATGAACATTTTTTTAGTTATTGCACTTGACTTAGTAAAATTGTGTCTTGGATTTTGATGAAACTTGGTGTGAGCATTGGAATTGATATGGCGGTGGTCAATTTGGAATTTGACGATTTTTGTGATGAACAGTTTTTGAGTTATTGCCCTTGACTTAGTAAAATCTTGTCAAAATTTTATCGTTGCAATAAAACTTATAACTTTCAAAGGATTTGATGAAACTTAGTGTGAGCATTGGAATTGATCAAGTTTGAATTTGACGACTTTTTTTAATGAATCGTTTTTGTCCTTGACGTCTGGGTGAATGTTTTTGAGTTAGTGCTCAGTTTATTATTCAAATTCAATGCTGCCAGTGGGCGTATGTTACCTTGCCTGCCAAGCTATCTTTTAGTTCATCACAATTTGTCAATATACATTACTTTCTTTTATTTTTTCAGGAATAAATGGAACATGGACTTAGAAAAGCTTCAAGTATGAAAAATGGTGCACTACAGAATTATTGCATTTATTGATTTGCACAGTTAAATATTTTATCATCATTAAAATGGAATATTATCAGACATACAAGAAAGAATGAGTAGTTTGATTATATATGTGTTTCTAAGCAACCTTTGAAAGTTTGAAAAACAAATGATTAACTCCAATCAGTATGCTTGTCAAAACTTTACGTTTGGAAGCGTTAACTGTCTCTCTGTAAAGAAGTTTGTCATCAACATCCGTCTGCACTAGTTGTATCAACCTTTATCTTTTTGTGTTTGAAGTGCTGAAAAAAATATTATAGATCATATATTCTCAATGGCCCACAAAAGAGTCATCTCAAAGCCAATTGAATTAACCGTAAAATCAAAAATTGAAATAGACATTCAAGAAATCTCCAAGGACTGATATGGAAATGAACGAAATGGGATCGCCACGTATACAAAACACTTCCGATTCGGAGCCAAAAGGATGGGATGAGTATAAACCTGTCATCTCCCAAATGGACAGATTGTTAGAAACTCAGTATCGACAGAAATTAAAAAATAATGTGCGAGCTACGTTGCAGAATAAGATGTACAATTTCTTGGAGAGACCTACTGGATGGAAGTGTTTTGTGTACCATTTTACAGTGTAAGTAGATATTTTTATACTATAAACATGTAATCTAATATAAATATGGTGAAGCCTTTCATAGCTGAAACATACTTTAATAATCTTTATTTATATCTAAGTTACTTGAAAACTTAGTTTAGGCGACATCTTTTATTTATTACACCTAAATTACACACCAATAATATAACATTATTGGATGACAATAGTGTGCCAATCAGGCTTATATGGCACTATTAGTATACTGTAAGGCTACAAATTATTGCGAGATAGAAATTAATGCTTTAAATGCGACCTATCCGTGATCACATTAATTTGTATCCGCATTTTTAAATACATATTTTCAAGTGAATTATATGGAGTAAAGTATTTAAATTGAGACCGGGCGGGATTAAGTAATTAGGTAATTATCTCTAAATTAGAAACTGATAAGTAATCAATGCCTGTGTTTGGGCGGCAAAAGTCTGATTAATGTTTTCCCATACCTATATAATACATATATATAAATAGGCCTACCTGTAATTTATGTATAGATATAATACAGTCACATTTCAATTTATGATCTTTATTGAAAGTATTCATATATCAAATTACATATAAAAAGTTTCTATCAGGTGGTCCAGGCCAAACTTCTTGAAATTTATTTTTCTGCTTATCCGTTCCCAAATTACAGTTGAGTTAACTGGATTTATGAGTGCAGATGACTTTCGCATGCCACAGTTGCCATTTATATGTAACCAACACTCTAACCAATTGTGCTATTGAACCGAATGTTTTCAAGTTTCAAAATCTCAAAATCTGACATATCGACTAGCAAAGCACAATATAAGCTGTACCTTTATGATTTTTGCAATGAAAATCTGATCATACAATACACAAAAACCATACTTGTCTTGTATATTGGTGACATAGCTTCATTCTCTGCTCCTATGAATCAGAAAGGCTTCAAGCTAAATGACTGCTTGCAACTTGATGCATCTTGAGGAATATGCTTTATTGCTTGATAAAGTCTTCTTGTATAATAATAATAATAAACTCTTTATTTTACATGGGTCACAATTAGGCCCAATACACAAGGACATGGTTCTGTCTCACATTCAGCCCATGGGGCAATACATTGGAAAAAAAAAAAAAAAAAAAGAAAAAGGAAAAAATCGAAAATACATAATTTCTCAATATACAATTCGTCTAAAATACTAAAAATACACAAGTACATGTGTATCAGATGGACAGATCTATGTTCCGGCGATCCAAGCACATGACATATACTACGGCATGCTATAAGTTGCTGGTGCTCTGATGTCTTAAAACTGATTCAGGTTCTTGACCTGAGACCAGTTGAGTGCAATTGCAAATGGTTAGCCAAATTTTCGAACATCAAAATATATCAGAGAGCAAGGGATTAGTTGTAATGGTCTGATTCCTTATAATATAAGCTCATATCTTTCATTCCAAATTAACCTACAAGATCGATTCACTGTTGCTACTAGAGAAAATTTGTATGAACTGACTTTGCGTTAAACATAGTAGTACATGTATGTAGATATATTCTGATATTGCTCTGCTTAATGTCTTATTTTAAGAAGATTGGGGTTTTGAACATTTGATGAAAAGAGAATGTCATTGCTGTGGATTGTTGTGTCCTATTTCTGGAATGAATGCAAGGGGACCCATGTAACTAATCATGTGATCATTAAGTCCAAAAATGAGTTTCTTACAATAGTATTTATTTAGCTTATCTAGTGTTTGCATTCGAAAAAGAAGAATAAATATTAGAATAGTTCATATGTTGAGGGGGCAATGTTCTGAAATGATCTTTTCTGTTCAATAGGCTTTATGATCAATATTAAGAAAACACCTGCAATTCAGACTTTTTACAGTCTATTTTTCAAGGCAGGCAATAATGGGTAGTTATTTATGTGGATTTAGTTGTTCCATAATAATGAAGTCTTATTTTACGTGGGTCAGAATAAGGTCAAATACACAAGGACATGGTCGTGTCATATATTCAGCCCATGGGGCAATACAATGAATGACATCCAAAAAAATCAAAAAATACACAAACATTTCAATGAACATGTTATAAATACACAAGTTCACAAATACATTTGTTCCCTATATTACTCTATAGCTTAGTTAGGAACAGTTTTTTTCGTTCTAGAAGAACCCAAATTTATGAAAAATAAAGTTGTAACACATATATTATATACAAGAAGTAATAAAATAGCAACCTTCAGCATTATCAGATTAAAAAAAATGTTATATTAATAGTTCATGCTTTATTTCTGTTATCTGTCAATTACGGTTGGTTGATTTACACATAAAATAGTAAAATATTAATAAGTTACTAGTTAAATCAATAGATTATGGTAGACTAACTAATCAAAATAGATCATAATTCGGTCATTTCTTATGACCCAGTAAACCAACAGCATGTGAACCTTCTAGTAAATACCAATTGAATAGAACCACTGAGTAATATAATACTTGCACACCCATTTAATATGCAGTGTTCAATGAGGGAAATTTTGCCAGGACAGTAGCATTAGCCTACCCTTTTTGCGATTTCCAACTGTCCCTGGGATCTTTAACCTGCACTGCCTGTATTACATGGGGCCTCAGTTTATTTATGACTAGACGCTTTTTCCATGTCAGTCCGTGCTGAAAAAATCTGAAAGTTCATCTCGACCCTTGCTGGGATTGAACCCTGGACCAAGCAAGCGTCTAAATCACTGAGCCACCACAGCTCCAAGAGATCACAGTAACACATACAATAAGAAAACTAAAAATACATCTATTATGTAGATATTAGCATAAAAACTTTTATTAATTAATTGCCTTTTTCAACATTGATGAGAATTTATTATACTAACTATTTTGTATGTTTTCTCATGTTACATGATATAATAACATTATATAACATTAGTTATTATATTATATCATTACAACATTGTTGTATTGAACTGAAGAGTTAATATCCCTCTAACCAGAGAAAAGACTTCTTTTGACTGATGGTTACTGATGAAGAACACCCTGATGATCGAAACTGAGCCACCACAGCTCCAAAAGACCATGGTAACACACACAATAAGATAACAAAACAATAAAAATACATCTATAATGTAGACATTAGCATAAAAACTTTTATTAATTAATTGCCTTTTTATGCGCCAACATGAAAATGTGGACGTATATTGCCATCACCCCTGTCCGTCCGTCAACAATTACTTGTGTACGCGATACAGGCCAGAGTTTTTATCCGATTTGAATGAAACTTTGTATGTGTATTCATCTTGATAATATCTCGGACAAGTTCGAAAATGGCACGATTCCAGATGTCGGTTTATGAGTTTGGGCCCTTGATTAAATAAAAGATAGCTTGCCAGGTAAGGTAACATACGCCCACTTCAGCAAACAGAATATTCCTTGTTTTTTCATTTAATCCAGGGCAATAACTCATAAACCGACATCTGGAATCGCACCATTTTTGAACTTGTCCGAGATGTTATTAAGATGAATACACATACCAAGTTTCATTCAAATCGGATAAAAACTACAGCTTCTATTGCGTACAAAAGTAAATTTTAACATTTTCTCATTTAATCAAGGGCAATAACTCATAAACAGGCATCTGGCGAGACATTATCAAGATGAATACACATACCAAGTTTCATTCATATCGGATGAAAACCATAGCTTCTATAGCATACACAAGTACATGTACAGTACATTTTAACGTTTTTTCATTTAATCAAGGGCCATAACTCATAAACCGACATCTGGAATCGTGCCATTTTCGAACTTGTGCGAGATATTATCAAGATGAATACACAAACCAAGTTTCATTCAAATCGGATGAAAACTACAGCTTCTTGCATACACAATTAAATTTTAACGTTTTTTCATTTAATCAAGGGCCATAACTCATAAACCGACATCTTGAATCGTGCCATTTTCGAACTTGTCCGAGATATTATTAAGATGAATACACATATCAAGTTTCATTCAAATCCGATGAAAACTACAGCTTCTATTGCGTACACAAGTAAATTTTAACGTTTTTTTCATTTAATCAAGGGCCCAAACTCATAAACCGACATCTGGAATCGTGCCATTTTCGAACTTGTGCGAGATATTATCAAGATGAATACACATACCAAGTTTCATTCAAATCGGATAAAAACTCTGGCCTGTATCGTATACACAAGTAATTGTTGACGGACGGAGGGACCGACGGACGGACAGGGGTGATGGCAATATACGTCCACATTTTCATAAGGGCGTATAAAAAACGTTAAAATTTACATGTGTACGCAATAGAAGCTGTAGTTTTTATCCGATTTGAATGAAACTTGGTATGTGTATTCATCTTGATAATATCTTGGACAAGTTTGAAAATGGCACGATTCCAGATGTCGGTTTATGAGTTATGGCCCTTGATTAAATGAAAAAACGTTAAAATGTACTTGTGAATGCAATAGAAGCTATAGAAGCTATGGTTTTCATCCGATATGAATGAAACTTGGTATGTGTATTCATCTTGATAATGTCTCGCCAGATGCCTGTTTATGAGTTATTGCCCTTGATTAAATGAGAAAATGTTAAAATTTACTTGTGTACGCAATAGAAGCTGTAGTTTTTATCCGATTTGAATGAAACTTGGTATGTGTATTCATCTTAATAACATCTCGGACAAGTTCAAAAATGGTGCGATTCCAGATGTCGGTTTATGAGTTATTGCCCTGGATTAAATGAAAAAACATATTCTGTTTGCTGAAGTGGGCGTATGTTACCTTGCCTGGCAAGCTATCTTTTAAAATTGATGAGAATTTATTATACTAACTATTTTGTATGTTTTCTCATGTTACATGATATAATAACATTTTACAACATTAGTTATTATATATCATTACAACATTGATGTATTGAACTGAAGAGTTAACGCTTTGAACCCTGAGTTTAATTTAGATAGAACGTCATATACCCTGAGCTCCAAGCATTATTTCTTAATTTGTATGACGTTAACGTTGTATGACGTCACTTGACAACAGCCGGTTTATCGTTGGAGGGTATTGTAGGGTATATATCATATAATTATGTGCCAGTATACTGACTTCTAGGGTTGAAAGGGTTAATAACTAACCTCTAACCAGAGAAAAGACTTCTTTTGACTGATGGTCACTGATGAAGAACACCCTGATGTTTGAAACATTTGACCATGACATCTTCATGTTTTAAAAGAAGTCTTTTCTCTGGTTTGAGGGATATTAACTCTTAACTCCCTCTGAGTATCAGGTCGGATCCCAGCTTAGACTCACTAGGAGGCCTCTTTAGCCCTCATCCAGCCACAGATTCATATTACACAGAGGTTTGCAGTTGCTGTCTTCCCTACAACATTGTTATATAATGGAAGAGAAAGCATGACAAATTTCTTGTGTGTAATTTCTAATTGTTAGTTGAAATAAAAGTCGGTTTTTATGCTGCATATTTATTTATAAGAGAAGTCTAGAGGTATTCTCCACTGGAGTGAGGAATCGGCAGATGACTTAAACATTATTCATGGATCAATATATAGATGATTGGTATTGATAAAAAAAAGCCAGTGTTGTAAATGTATGCCATAAGGTTGTTTGGTGCTTAAGTTAAAACAGTACATAACAATATCATAATAATATTGTTCTGGCATTAATTTTTCATAAAAAAAAAATCCATACTTAACTAAGTAGATACATCAATTTCAAGCTCACATGCATTTACAATGACGTTTTACATGTATTTCACCTTAGTTTGAGCCTACTAAAGGATAATGTTTTTTTTTTTTTTTAAAATATGAATAGATTTATGGAACTTGTTAAACAGATTGTAAAGAGCTGTTTAATGTGTATTTGGGACCCTGATTGGATTAATTTGCACTATTCCAGTTCTCAGACATCTGTAGTTTCTGCAGCTCCACTGAAACTAAGATATTGGTGAAGTTACTCATCACAAATGCTGCTTAATATATCACATTATGATATTACATAATGTAGGTAAAGGAAAACCTGAAAATCATGGGCATTGTGTACTTTTGTTAACATCTTTGATAATATCAATAAGGTAACAAACAGCAAAGAGTTTATCTAGAGAGTCAGATCAGATCTATATGACATATGCTCTTTCTGAAAGGTATTATATTCCATTAAACACTTCAATTGAAAAAAATTCAAATTTTGAAAAACCAAATAGAAAAGATTAGTCTTTGCCATACTTGCTTTTAAAATAAGAAAAGAAACAAAAGAAGAAAAACTTGACATTTCATTTGAAATAACACTGAATCATGGCCACATGGAGCGTATTAAACTCAATTTGGTTCCAATTGTTGCTTTTGATTTGTTTATGAAAAGAAGTGACTTCTGATCTAAGGATGTAAGAAAATACAAGAATTCCTATCGTAACAATAAGGGGAAGGATGTTGCAAGGGAAATGAGTTTTTTATATTTCATACAATGATAATAAAAGTGAGTGTTATGCTGTATTAATAATTGAACAGTGAGTTTCACAAGTCTGATGTTGTTCTGTCAACAGTTGCCAATGATTCATGACTTTCTGATACAGCCACATTATTCAAGTTAGATTCCCTCCCACTCATAAGTTCAAGATGAATAATGCTACATGGAAGTCTGAAAATTATACCATCTCTTCCTCAAAAATATGCTTTGAATCAGAAAGGCCAAAAGAAGTGAAAATTGTAAAACCAAATACATGTATTTGAATTTATCATTCTGATATGTCTCACAAGTCTAAGTTCAAGGGTTGACAAAATCTGTAGGATTGGAGGATTGGATGATTGGAAATGATTCACAAATCCAAAGACTTCATTCTAAAAACTTTACATAAGAGGATTTTTGTGTTTCTGTTTTGTTAGTTACTAATATCAATTACCGGTATTATAATTTGAGTGTTTTTTTGGTCAGATTATTAACCGTGTTTCCACTTGGCCAAAAAGCTGGCTTTAAGCTAGTTTTTCTGTGTTTCCACTTGTTAAATTGTCGAACCATTATGGTTTGGGAAACGAAAACCTCCCTTTTTGAGTTCGTCAATTTATCGGGGGCCAAATGAAAGCTAGCTTTAAAGCCGGCTTTATAAACAAGTGGAAATGTAAAAAAAGGAATTTACAGTGTCCCATGCACAAGCTTGGTAGTCTTGTACATCAAGACCTGTCAATACTATGCAACTATTTTGATTGAGAGTAAAGTAGTTCGGGAGCCAGATAATTAGATAAACTTAGTGGAAATGCAGCATGTTCGGCAATAAAGCTGGCTTTAAAGCACAATTTTAAGTGGAAATGCAGTTATAGTATTTCTTAAAATCCTGATTTTATGTTAGTAAGGTTTCAAGAATAAGACCCCAGGACTATGAAGAACTTTATTTCTGGTTTTCTTTTAATTCTCTTTCCATATGTGGCATTAAAACCCTTTTCAGATTAGATGGTGGCAATATATTTTTGCCAGACTTAATTAACAAACCCCAATTTCTTAATACACAGACTGCTGCAATATGATGTTGTTGATTATTTTTATAGTTACTATGATGTAACTTAATATCAATATGGCAAGATGAAATATAAATATTTTATAACTTGATATTTTCCAATTCTCTTCTAATGTAATATTGATATATTTTTTGTATCTATTAAGATATCATGCTCAATTTCAATCCATTTAAATCAATTTAAACTAGTTTATTAAGGTGACAAAAATTGCTTCGCATGCAAATTATTGATTGTAATTATAGATAAGATTTTTAAGCTTAATTATTGTGACATATAAAAGAAAATCAAGATTCCTTAGAAAAGTATAAAATTTTGAAATATTACAAGATTAGTCACAGAGTAAGAAAAGAAAAAATTCTTACAAAATAAGAAAATTGTAAAAACAGTTGTAAAATATGAAAAGTAATCAAGAAAAAAAGAAAGAAAATATATATTTAATGAATGAAATTTTTTTTTAAAGGGATTGTAAAAATGTTTTCTCAAAATGTTATGTGTATCAGAGACATTTATAGCATCAAATTGAACCATTTCAATTATCAATTAGACACCTCTCTTTCATACACTATGTGCTTTATAATAATAATAATAATATTAAATTCTCTAAGTTTCTATTGCGCTTGTAACAAGTTTTCAGTTTGGGGCAGGAAAAGCTTCTTTGAACAGTAATGTTTTTAAGGCCTTTCAAAGGCAAATTCTGTGATCATGATGTCATAAGATGTTTACTCTGACAACAATTACCCACTGTCTCTTTCCAACTGAATATTGCAATTGTGCAAATTGATTTTATCTGTGAATCTAATGCTTACAAAAAGTTTAGAAAACCTCTTTACAATTTCTTTATAGTAATTATAAAATATTGAATCAATAAGTAATCGTTCTTGTTATAGTTCAATAAGTCCACACAAAACGTTAAACTAATGTTCTGCAGCACAATATTTAATAGTTACCGTACCTGAACTATGTCCAGATTGTCATTGGATCTCATGTCTCTGGCATTACAAACGTCCTACTCTTCTGCATCTATTGGGCTAATAAAGACAGGCAACACCATGCAGTGTGCAATTAAGAAAATCAGACCACTCTTTTTTTTGCAATTTCCAACTTTCAAGGGATCCTTAAGAAGCACAGCCAGAATCACACATGGCCTCGGTTTATTGTCCCATCCAAACAAATGTTTTTTTCTTGTCAGCCCCTCAAACCTGCCTCACTGACAGGCGGAAACCAGGCCGAAAAATGTGAAAGTTCATCTTGACTTTTGCCAGGATGGAACCCTGGAATGAAAGGTTAGCAAGCAATCATCTAATTCACTGAGCCGCTGTGGCTTCCTACAAACATCAAGAGCTGTTCATTCTAGACTGCAGCATCGGCAGAATTTAATGCATAAGGGAGCGCCAGAATTACCTCACGATAAGTATAAAGCTATTAATGACTGCATTGGTTGCAATGTTACTGTCTTGGGACCAATTAGTGGTTATATGTCAAAGTAAAGAGGCTGGCCCTAGACACAAAGATTTGGTCTATTCATTAACAAGGTAAATTCTTCGTATATTACCATCTTCAATATGTTTACCGGTATCTAAGAACTGTGTCTAAAACCTTGACATAATCAGCCACATTTATTTCATTTTGTATATTCAGCAATTTCATTGCATAAAGACTTAAAACTTTTTGGCTTTATTATTTACTGACTTGTAGTCTAGGACATGGAGGGACTATACTTCAGTTATCGGCTGACATGATTACAACCAGCAACAAGATGGTACGGTGCCCGAATAAAACTTTATTTTCCTGAAAGTATAAGTCGGCAACTCTCGACCTTTGGACTGTGTCCTATTCTTTTCCAATACAAGCTGGATAGTTTTTATGATACAATCGATGTAATAATTGTTTTTAGAAATATGGTTTGTTTCCAGACCATTACAACTAACTTACGATAATAATGAGGTAAAAATCATTACATTTGATTCGGTCAGATTCTGTCTCTTCCGGGGAATGTTATCTAATAAATAGCTCTAGAACAACATGACTTCAGAGTTTATAATGCATCATTATTTCATAGATTGAGCTACTTTTCTAAAAATACACTATTCTAAAGTGACAAATTGCTTGTAGCTAAGAAATCTTGCAGATGACATGGTTTTTGAATACACATTGGGATTTTATGCAATTAGCAGGTAAAAGATGATATTGATTTTTAGAAAGTTGACTTTGCATTTGATGGAGTTTCTTTTCAAAGGTCTCATTTAGCCATAGGGGCTCAAATATTCAATATTCACTTTATTTCAGGACTTATCTAATTATTTATTTAGTTATTCAATTCTAAATCAAATGATCTGTAATTTAAATACAAATATAATTAAATGAAACAAATTTACACTGCAGACAATGTCTTTCACTTTCACGGATTCAATTTTAAACTGTTGATGAGAAGTTGTTATAGGCTTCTATCATAGGCTAAGAGCAATTTTTTGATTAACAAGAATCGAGAGCAAAAAATACTATTACAAATTATAGACTTCATTGTTATAAATTATAGAGCATTGTCACAGTACATATCATAGAGCATTGTCACCATACATATAGAACATTGTCACAATACATATCATAGATCATTGTCACCATACATATAAAACATTGTCACAGTACACAATATAGAGCATTGTCACATAACATATTATAGAGCATTGCCACAAAATATATTATAGAGCATTGTTACAGAATATATCATAGAGCATTGTCACCATACATATAGAACAGTGTCACAGTACATAATATAGAGCATTGACACATAACATATTATAGAGCATTGTGACAAA
Source organism: Nipponacmea schrenckii (assembly GCA_030562195.1). Taxonomy (NCBI): domain Eukaryota; kingdom Metazoa; phylum Mollusca; class Gastropoda; family Lottiidae; genus Nipponacmea; species Nipponacmea schrenckii. The sequence continues at coordinate 32,559,800 of JAUJPP010000003.1, read as the reverse complement.
ATATATTATACAGAGCATTGTCACAGAATATATCATAGAGCATTGTCACCATATATATAGAACATTGTCACAATACATATCATAGAGCATTGTCACCATACATATAGAACATTGTCACAGTACATATCATAGAGCATTGTCACAGAACATATCATAGAGCATTGTCACAGTACATATCATAGAGCATTGTCACAGTACATATAGAACATTGTCACAATACATATCATAGAGCATTGTCACCATACATATAGTACATTGTCACAGTACACAATATAGAGCATTGTCACATAACATATTATAGAGCATTGCCACAAAATATATTATTGAGCATTGTCACAGAATATATCATAGAGCATTGTCACCATACATAAAGAACAGTGTCACAGTACATAATATAGAGCATTGTCACATAACATATTATAGAGCATTGTCACAGAATATATCATAGAGCATTGTCACAGTACATACCATAGAGAATTGTCACAGTTCATATTATAGAGCACTGTCACAGTACATACCATAGAGCATTGTCACAGTACATATCATAGAGCATTGCCACCGTATGTATTATAGAGCATTGCCACTGTACATATAGAACATAGTCACAGTACATATTATAGATCATTGTCACAGTACATATTATAGAGCATTGCCACCCTTCATATAGAGCATTGCCACTGTACATATATACATTGTCACAATACATATTATAGAGCGCTGCCTTCGTAAATATTATAGAGCATTGTCACAGCACATATCTTGAAGCATTGTCACCTTACATATATAACTTTGTCACAATACATATTATAGAGCATTGTCACTGAATATATCATAGAGCAGTGCCACCGTACACAGTATAGGGCATTGTCACAGTACAAATTATAGAGCATTACCACAGAACATATTATAGAGCATTATCACAGTAAATATTATTGAGCATTGTCACAATACATAGTATAGAGCATTATCACAGTAAATATTATAGAGCATTGTCGCAATACATAGTATAGAGCATTGTCACATTACATATCAAGAGTATTGCTACTGTACATATTATAGACCATTGCCACAGAACATATTATAGAGCATTATCACAGTAAATATAATAGAGCATTGTCACAATACATATTGTAGAGCATTACCACCGTACATATTATAGAGCATTGCCATAGAACATATTAAAAAGCATTGTCATAGAGCATATTATAGAGTATTGTAACAATACATATAGCAATGTCAAAACATTATAGAGCATTGTTGCAATACATAGTATAGAGTATTGCCACAGAACATATTATAGAGCATTGTCACAGTACATATCATAGAGCATTACCACCATACATATTATAGAGCAGTGTCACAGAGCAAATTATAGAGCATTGTCACAGTACATATTATAGAGTATTGCCACAGAACATATTATAGAGCATTGCCACAGTACATATTATAGAGCATTGTCACAGAACATTATGGACTATTGTCATAGAACAGTTATAAATAGTTCAACTTAGGCACGTGATTCTTCACATTAACTGAATGGATCATAAGCCTTAGGACATTTCAAATCTTACAACTAGTTCATTTGTTAACAGTAAATGTTAAGAGACATTTTACATAGACAAACAAACTGTAGAACTATTGTGCTTTTACAATGGCAAGTTTACTTTGTGTCAAGTGTTCAAAAGAATTTGTAAACACAATGATTGATAAGGTAAAAAAAAATGTATAAAACATTTTCCAGCCTATACAACCAAAACTCATTAGTGGCCTCATGAATTTTATACTGCACATCAAACATCCAACCCAGGTGTTTTTTATGAGTGAAGATAGAGCTCTAATGTCTGAATTATTATGTTCTCAAGAGATTCTAATGAAGACTCTTAATTGATCTGCTTACAAGGTCAATCAGCACCATCACCTTGTTAAAGGGATAGTGTTGCTATTTTCAAGGGTTGATTAGGTCGGGAATATTTGTAAATAGTCATCAGAAGTCAAAGTACAAAAATTGCAACGTTCCTTCAAAACTACTTCAACTGAAATTTCACTTTTTTTTCTAAATAATGATTTCTGGTTATGGTTTCGTCATTTTATTTTTCAAAATCTGGACACCTGGAATTTGATTTGCAAACCTGGACCTTGTTTTCCAAAAAATCTTATGACTTATAATTGTCTTAAGATTTTGTGTGTTTTTGTCAATCATTATCATGCGTGTCACAAATAATTTACAATAAAAATTTATAGCAGATGAAATATTAAGACGATTATTTTAGTTCAAAGAGGTTATTGAAAATATATCTCAGACAAAATGGAAAATTTAATCCCCATTATCAGATATGGAATGTAAATTTCATTAACCATGTGTTTTCTAGAAATTCTTCGGTGTACATAAAAGCCCTTTTGATTTCCAAAGTCATTGAAGATCAATGCTAACGTTATTACAGTTTTGACATCATTGCCTATAAACAATTAAAGAATGGCAACTTTCAATAAACTATGATATAAAAAATTAAAGAGTGAAGGAACCTTTCTCTTTAGAGAAACCTTGTTTCGCTCTGATGTGTTTCGTACAATTTGTACTCTTCAGAGAGACTGTTGCTACTGGGCCGCATTCCTTCTATTTATATCCTATAGTGGATGGAGGCGCTTCATGGTGGACCTCAGTGAAAGTGCTACTGTTGCTTGGTTGCCAAGATGTTATAACAATGGCGTGGAGGCGTGCCATTTGTGTTTCTATGATATAAGACAATGTTTAAATCTACTGATTTGAGTTGAAGGCAAAAACCTAGACACAGATTTGAATCTTTTATGTCATGATTATATGTTATTGGGCTACCTAAAGATCTGATTAAGAATGAGCAGTTACACAAAAACTGCAGAGCAAAAAAGTACAATCCATTCATTCTACTATTGAATTAATAAAGAGGGTTGTTGATACCTTTTCAAATATATCCTTGTAACATCAACCCAGTTTTAAAATTGGTACAGATAAAACAGCAAGATTTTGTCAACAGGACAAAGAAAGGGTTCTCTATTATACAAGTCAACAATTATTTTCTATCATATTCATTATAATTGTGCAGTGTATTTAATATATTTCTTCAAATGAAAAGAATTATAATTTTGAAAACTTTAACTGATCTTATAAACAGTAGGCAACATAGCACTTGCAATGCAAGTATGAAAATTGTCATGAGCCATTTTTGTGAAAACCTTTGGCGTTATCTGCCATGAGAAAATTTTATAGAAATAATAATTATGCTATTTACTTTAATGCAACACAATTTTTCATTTGGAACCCATTACAGCTTTTTTTTTTTAATTCCAAAGGTATTAATTATAAATGTGCTCTTCATTACAACAGTATCCTAGAAGCAGTTGAGCATAAAAGAGAAAATGTAAAGACTAGAATTTACTCAAGCTTAAATTGTCACTAACTGATGCTAGGGCTTAATCGACTTGAAACAATAAATGTCTTTACCCTTCAATAGACAATTGTCTAGCAATTCTCTAAAATAAAACTAAAACAAGAAATCAATTACACAAACATGTCGGCCATTGTCGTCTTCTATTGTGTGAAATATCAATTTTGACCAGGATTCTTGATTTGTGGTCAAGGTTATTCTATTGTCGTAAAAAATTCTTTGTCTTCAATAAGAGTTGTTTTTTCCTAAAGAACAGAAGTTAAATGAAAGCCTACATTTAAAAGAAGTATTAGAAAAGAAACAACTATATCAACTGCGTTTCCACTTAGAAATGTGAAGCCAGCTTTATTGCCAAACACGCTGTGTTTCCTCTGAGTTTATCTAGTTCCCGAACTGATTTTGTCTTGATCTAAAAAAGTGATACATTATTGAAAGGTTGCGATGTACAAGACTACTGATGTTGTGCGTGGGACTGTTAAAACTAGTACTTTTCTATTGCAAAATGAGAAAAACCCAGCCTTTTTCGTTTTCACTGTGTTTAAAAGCCAGCTTTAGAGCTATTCTTTCCTGAATGCAAAAAGGGAGGTTTTCAGTTCATAAATCGTAATGGTTCAGGAATCTAACAAGTGGAAACACACAAAAGCTAGCTTATAGCAGGCTTATTGGCCAAGTAGAAGTACGGTTAGTAAGAACTGACACTACTCTCGCCTAATCATAACTTTGACTTTTGGAGCAGACAACTCTTTGGCCTATATATACATTAAGAGATAAGGGCCAGTGATGTGACCCTACTAATAAAATTCATTGATGCCCTTCGATGCCATGTACTTGAGTTAATGGATACAATCCAATTCCAAAGTGCGTCTGTGGTCTGTGGTCGTTCCCAGATCGGGATTCCGACGAGTTTTTCCCGACGTGATCTAATATCCGATAAGTGTTCAGTGATTCTCACAGTGAGACTTCTTTTATTTTCTCCTGTATATTGTTTATTGCATGATTTGCAGGTAATGAGATAAATAAGATTGCTTGATTGGCAATCAATGTTTTGAACACTAGGGTACGTTCTTATCGTGACCGAATTTGTAATCTCATTTTTGGAGATTATGGCGCAAATGTTATAATCCCTGGAGTGGTAACGTAAGTTTGTCGCACTATGCCGCCTTGTTGGCCTGCTATTTGGGGATTTTTTGATTTTGCGCTAGTGAGGATATCTCTTAATGTGGGGTCTTTCTGAATCCAATGACTGGAGGGGAGCCGAAAATGTTCCGACAAACATGTGACGCTGACATATTGGACTAAATTAAGTGCAGTGGGACTGGGTTTTCTTCAGTGCATTGGCTGAAGAATTGGGTTTGTAGATTGCATCTTGCGATCCTGCTGCATAAATTTTGGTATGAGTCTGCAAGACGGTAGTAAAAGATCCAGTGAGTCCGGCTTCGTGAAGTGGCGGCTATTGGATCCTTGATCCTGACGGTGAGATGGCCCTGGAAAGCCAAAGCGCTGCCTTTTGCTAGGATTAGTATCCTCCACTCTCTCTAGAACAGACGTTCTGGAACTGGATGTGGAAGCAGAGTCATTGAGCAAGATTTCGCTCGCTTAATGTATATATAAAAAATTAAAGAGTTAAGGAATCTTTCTCTTTAGAGAATCCGTGTTTCGCTCTGACGCGTTTCGTACAATTTGTACTCTTCAGGGAGACTGTTGCTACTGGGCCGCATTCCATCTATACCCTATGGTGGATGGAGGCGCTTCATGGAGGACCTCAGTGAAAGCGCTACTGTTGCTTGGTTGCCAAGATGTAATAACAATGGCATGGAGGTGTGCCATTTGTGTTTCTTTTTTGTGGAAGAGACCACCCAAAATTTGGACAATTGGCAAGACATTTTAGGCAAACATAGGCTTAATGATTGATTTACTCTATAAGTGTCCACCTATATTGTGAACAACGGGATCACAACCTTTATCATCCATCAGGCAAAACGTGTGACCAACAAGATCACACACCAAATACAAATAATAAAAGAGTACTATTTACAAGAGGGACCTACCTACACTCGTAGTGTAGTAAACACCCTCACCCCTCTGTCAGACATAGACCTACACGATACAATAAGGGCATCTCCGGCTTCACTCTCACAGATTTCTTTGTCATTTCACCCCCATAGTAAAATGACAAACCTCAACTATATGAGGAATGAATGAATGAATTACCTTCATCATCTAACAACTATATACCAAGCATCAATCCAGAGAAAATACCAAAAATCTGGCATTTTCCACAAAAAAGAAACACAAATGGCACACCTCCATGCCATTGTTATTACATCTTGGCAACCAAGCAACAGTAGCACTTTCACTGAGGTCCTCCATGAAGCGCCTCCATCCACCATAGGGTATGATGGAATGCGGCCCAGAAGCAACAGTCTCCCTGAAGAGTACAAATTGTACGAAACACGTCAGAGCGAAACACGGATTCTCTAAAGAGAAAGATTCCTTAACTCTTTAATTTTTTATATATACATTAAGTCAGCAGTGTTGATTTCCTCTCAGATCATATAGCAGTTGAAATTCTTTAAACTTTCCATTTGAATCTTTCCTTTTTTATGCAAGATATCAGTTGTTCCTGTTAATATACAAATGCTTAACTGTACCTGACGTGATCTTATCTAAGGGCTTAATTTACTTGGGATTATGGAACTACCGTTGTCTGACAGAAAATGATGCCATAATAGGCTCAGATACATACAAATAGTTCAGAAAGCTTGCTATAATCCCTTGAAATTTGTGAGTTTTAAAATAGAATGATGCCTTATTACAATTGCATTGCACTTACCTATTACCAGATTTTGAAACCGGTCTTCATTTGTAATTCTTAATCAATAATTTTGACCTCCCAAAGGAAATAGAATCACCATGAAGGCAGGTGTTAGTTGGTAACCTAGTCTTGTTAATTTCAGTCAAATCTTTTTTGGAACAGCAGGCTTATTGTTGACGCCTGTCTGTCTGTAGTCTATTTTGATAGAATGGAACCTGGTTATTAGGACTTCAAGAAAATAGTCATTACTATTACATCTTTCTGTCAAACTATTTACACACTATAACAATTCACTCTAACATGGCAAAAGCATCTAGACATTAGGAAGGGACAATAAACCGAGGCCTGTGTGCAACAGGCTGTGCACATTAAAGTGCAAAAAGAGGCATTTTTCCTGCAGAAAAGTAGGATGTAAAACTCCATTCATTTCCTTCATAGCAATTTATCATAAAATTGGCTTCAATAAAGTATTTACTAATGCAATATGAAGTAATTTTGCTTTAATTATGTGGGTTCATATCAATACAAATTATTAACTAGAGCTGTGAACATCACCGAGCATGGCCTCGATAATTTTCGATGGGCTATAATTCCAGAGGTTGATATTTTTGTTCTAATATCAGTGTATCTATAGGTCATTGTTAAAGTCATTGTACACTGAAAATTTCAAGGTCATTGAAGGTCAAGGTCACGAAATTTTTTTTCAAAAATTCAAACCTGTCAAACCAAATAATTCAAATTCAAAATTCTGTCCCAACAACCTTTAGACAAAGTAACAAGACTTTGATAGAAGCCAAAAATCATACAAATCTGATAAAAAATTGTGAAAGAATTAAAATTTTTGCTAAAATGTGTGACTATAAGAAAAGGGCTCATGTATCACTTCCGGTCAGGATCTTTTCTTCTACATGGATTGATAGACAATATACATGTTTATATTGTTTTTGATGACATTTTTAGTTTAAACCAGAAGTGGGGGCACTTTGCATGGTTTTGAAAAACTAGAAGTCCTCACCACAGGTTTTCGTGACATGGTATATTGATAATGTATAGTACTCTATGACTATATATATAACAGGGGATGTAACTAAGTCAGAAGTACCTTTATAAAACATCACTCTACCACGTTATAATTTAATCAATCTGCATAAATTTGGTCTCGACGTGTAGCTAAAAGGCCATTCTTTCGAATCAATTAATAAAAGTTGGGCTCACATATTTAATGTTGTAAAAATTTAACAAAATAGACCTTTCGGTCATTTTGTCGTAAATTTCATATGATCACTTCCGTTTTTTCGTACAGCAGACGGTACGACAATTCAATGGTTCTTACTGATTGCATAAAAAAAGAAAGGGAATTAAATGACGTTTGACAAAATAAAATTTAAATATCATTAATTTTTCGAATGACTTTTTTCAATCCAAATCAGCTTGAAATAATAATAAAAAAAAATATATAACTTATGTTGACTTTTGATTAAAATTCATAATATTTTTTTATCCAATCAGTATATTCTAAGAATTAGCTACAAAAGTAGAAATTCTGATTTTTTTTTTGAAATTATTGTTCAAATTTTTTTTGGAAAAAATAACTTCCAAAAATTTAAATTTTTCAAATGCACCAAATACATCTTGTTACAATTAACATATTGAATAAAATTTGAGGTAAATTGGTCCAGAAGTAAGCCATACAGACTTGATGCAAATTTTTTGCTCATTATGCAATATCTCATTTCCTGTTATTAAGATATTCACTTGGGGGTTCAGTTTTTCTGAAATTGTTTAGTAAGACTAAGATGAGATGCAAAATTCATGCACATTATGCAACAGCTCACTTCCTGTCTAGCCAAAATTTGGTTCTAGATATTCATTTTGATTCCAGCCCATTTAGAAATGTTTGGTCCAAAAAAAATTTTTTTTAGAGACATTCCCAAGAAAAAAAAAAAAGAAAATTGATAAGTAAACAAAGCAGGGAAATTGATAAATCGATTGCCACGCAAGGAGCACTTACTAGACATCTTGTTAATATGTGCTTCAGATAGAAAATATTTATCACGGTCAACTCTTAGTTGATCATTTGGTGAATCAAAGAACCAAATCAATCTCTAACAAAAAATCACATGTTTTGTTAAAAAAAATTAAAAAACAATTTAGTGTGAAATATAGGCTTTCTGCATATATAGTCTACTATTATAACAATTTGAATTTCAATGTTCATTTAAATGACAAGAGTGTTAAATCACATGCAAACTGTAGTTGAAATGAATAGAACAGGAGATATAGTTAGGCCGAAGAGTGAAGGGTATTGCTTGTTCAACAGACAGTAATGAGCTGCTTCAATGTACAAGGCTGACAGAGTTAAATTGAGTTTTCTTCTAATTACAATGTACATGTAACTTCACATATCATTACAGACAACTCTCCTTCCTAGGTTTACATATTTCAAATTTCCAAAATAGGATTCAATTCTTAGGTTTGTATTACTCAAGTTACCAAGTAAAGGTCTATCTTGTTTAATCCAGTGATTCAGTCAAGACAAGGCTTAATTTTAAGACCTCAATTTGTCAAACTGCAAAGTTTAACTAGCTTTTTACTTTAATTTGGATTGTCAAGTGTAACATAAAAAGTCACCTTGAATACATCATTATTTTATTCAAATATCTAGGTTTAAGCTCTAATGGGTTTTGCAATGACTGATGGACCCACTGCAAGAATATGAGATAAAAAAAAACATGCTTTTATGAATACATATGAACGATCTGCCAAAGGCATTAATTCATATACTAACTCAAATGCAGTTCTTCACATCGAGAAACTCTTAACACTAAATAAGGCAGACTTTATATAGGAATGTGTTTTCAATGTCATTTTGTAATTGAAATCGGTTTAATTAATTTCTGGAATGAGCCAATGAATGATATAATGATGGACATATTCATTATTCCTGAAGTAAACTTGGTGAGAAGAGACATTTCCTCCTCAGAACAGTCTGTCTGCGCGTAAGTTCAAGTGACAAAATCAACAAGTAAAACCCAATGTAACCCTTCAGAAAAAAAGATGAGTGAATCATCAAATGAACAGTTAAAACATTAGGCATGAAAGGTGATTGTTCTTTCTTATGATACATGTACCTCTGCCTTAGAAACAAATAAAACTTTGACAGTAGGCCTAATATCGCCTAAGACTCACCAGGAAGAAACATGGGTAATTTGTTAAAAGACTTGACCAAATTACTGTAAGATAACAGAAGTTAATGTTTAGATAAGGTGTGAAGAAGTTTGTTGATAACTAAAGCCTTTTTCTTGTCTTACAGTTTATTACAAAGAATACTTCTTCAAAGGGATGGAGTCATCTGGTTTTTAAACTTACAGTGCTTAAACTCAGTATTCTTAACAACTGCAATTTGGCTTAAAGAGGCTGATTTAAAGCAGACTGTCTATATTTTAAAAGCCTAGTAAAAAGTGTTACAGATATTTATAATATATCCGTAGAATTGATTTATCGACAATGAATATGCGTAGATGAATACATCACTTTAATTTCATGTCTGCTTTCTTTCATTATTAACCTTGTTTCACCATATACAAAATACATTTTCAGACAGCATTCAAGGCTAATAATATATAAAAAGATTATGCTCAAGCTTTCTTGGCAGCCACATGTCTTCAGTACTAACCTGATTTAAGTCTTTATATAATATCTTATGGGATGTGTTTTAAGTTTGGAAAAGCTTGGCATAACAATGAAATGCTAAAGGTTCATTTACATGCATAGTTTATAGCTCATAGGGCCAGGGTGAATTTTACTTTCAATATGATTAGATGTTTTGAGAAGTATGTTCAATACTTTAAAGATAGCTTGCCAGGCAAGGTAACATACGCCCACTGGCAGCATTGAATTTGAAAAATAAATAGAGCAATGACTAAAAAACATTCACTAAATGGATATTGAAGTCAAGGGCAAAAACTCAAAAACACCAAGTTTCATCAAAATCCATTGAAAATTGTAGCTTCTATTGAACCACAAAAAAATTTTGCCACAATCTTACTAAGTCAAGGGCAATAACTGAAAAACTGTTCATCGAAAAATCATCAAATTCGAACTTGACTGTGTCTTATCAATTCTAATGCTCACACCAAGTTTCATTTAAATCCATTGAAAATTGTAGCTTCTATTTTGTCTACAACAAATATAGAGGCAGGGGCAATAACTCCAAAACTGTTAATCGCAAAATGGTCCAAATCGAACTTGACCGCCCTCTTATCAATTCCAATGCTCATACCAAGTTTCATTAAAATCCATAGATAATTGTAGCTTCTATAGTGTCTACAGAAAATGAATTTTTACGCAATTTTACTTAGTCAAGGGCAATTACTCATAAACTATTCATCAAAAAATCGTCAAATTTGAATTTCTGATAAAAACTGTGGCCTATATCGTGGATATAACCCAAATTTGACGCGTTTTTACTAAGTCAAGGGCAATAACTCAAAATCTGTTCATTCGATAATTTCCATTTTGGAACTTGACCAAGATATCATCAATATATACCAAGTTTCATTAAGATCGGATAAAAACTGTAGCCTCTATCATGGACACAACCCTAATTTGACGCATTTTTACTAAGTCAAGGCAATAACTCACAATCTGTTCATGCAATGATTTCCATTTTTGAACTTGACAGAGATATCATTAATATATACATGTATACCAAGTTTCATTAAGATCAGATAAAAACTGTAGCCTCTATTGTGGATACAACCCAAATTTGACGCGTTTTTACTAAGTCAAGTGCAATAACTCAAAAAAACGTTCATGCGATAATTTCCATTTTCGAACTTGACCGAGATATCATCAATATATACATGTATACCAAGTTTCATTAAGATCGGATAAAAACTGTAGCCTCTATTGTGGATACAACCCAAATTTGACGCATTTTTACTAAGTCAAGTGCAATAACTCAAAAACCGTTCATGCGATAATTTCCATTTTCGAACTTGGCCGAGATATCATCAATATATACATGTATACCAAGTTTCATTAAGATCGGATAAAAACTGTAGCTTCTATCGTGAATACAACCCAAATTTGACACGTTTTTACTAAGTCAAGGGCAATAACTCAAAATCCGTTCATTCGATAATTTCAATTTTCGAACTTGACCGAGATATCATCAATATATACATGTATACCAAGTTTCATTAAGATCGGATAAAAACTGTAGCCTCTATTGTGGATACAACCCAAATTTGACGCGTTTAAGTCAAGTGCAAAAACTCAAAAACCGTTCATGCGATAATTTCCATTTTCAAACTTGGCCGAGATATCATCAATATATACATGTATACCAAGTTTCATTAAGATCGGATAAAAACTGTAGCTTCTATCGTGAATGCAACCCAAATTTGACACGTTTTACTAAGTCAAGGGCAATAACTCAAAATCCGTTCATTCGATAATTTCAATTTTCGAACTTGACCGAGATATCATCAATATATACATGTATACCAAGTTTCATTAAGATCGGATAAAAACTATAGCCTCTATTGTGGATACAACCCAAATTTGACGGGTTTTTACTAAGTCAAGGGCAATAACTCAAAAACCGTTCATGCGAAAATTTCCATTTTCGAACTTGACCGAGATATCATCAATATATACATGTATACCAAGTTTCATTAAGATCGGATAAAAACTGTAGCCTCTATTGTGGATACAACCCAAATTTGACGCGTTTTACTAAGTCAAGGGCAATAACTCAAAAACCGTTCATGCGAAAATTTCCATTTTCGAACTTGACCGAGATATCATCAATATATACATGTATACCAAGTTTCATTAAGATCGGATAAAATCTGTAGCCTCTATTGTGGATACAACCCAAATTTGATGTGTTTTTACTAAGTCAAGGGCAATAACTCAAAATCCATTCATTCGATAATTTCAATTTTCGAACTTGACCGAGATATCATCAATATATACATGTATACCAAGTTTCATTAAGATCAGATAAAAACTGTAGCCTCTATTGTGGATACAACCCAAATTTGACGCATTTTTACTAAGTCAAGGGCAATAACTCAAAAACCGTTCAAGCGAAAATTTCCATTTTCGAACTTGACCGAGATATCATCAATATATACATGTATACCAAGTTTCATTAAGATCGGATAAAAAATGTAGCCTCTATTGTGGATACAACCCAAATTTGACGCATTTAAGTCAAGTGCAATAACTCAAAAACCGTTCATGCGATAATTTCCATTTTCAAACTTGACCGAGATATCATCAATATATACATGTATACCAAGTTTCATTAAGATCGGATAAAAACTGTAGCCTCTATCGTGGATACAACAAATGTGGACGGACCGACGGACCGACGGACAGGGGCGACGGCAATATACGTCCACATTTCCATGTGGGCGTATAAAAATCAGCTTGTCACATTTTCTTTCATATCACTTTCACATTTGTATGAAGTGAAGCACATAGTATCCTAGTAGCTTATAAAGTTTTACTTCTAGTAATATTAAGCTTAACTGATTTATTGAAATATAATTGGTAAAAAGACTATTACCAACAAACCCTATTAGATACTGAATAGAGGGAATCAGTTGCACAGTTGGTTAGAGCCATTGTCTTGGTTACATCAAACAAATGGCGGTTGTGGCTATGGGCTCTAATCTCAGTCAGTGTGTGAAATTCTGATGAACTTTGATAATTCATCTTTACTCATCTCATTATTCCAGTTAAGTGGGCATGGATGATATGGGATCGATGCTGGGGGGTTTGACCATGGATCAACTGTTTACAAGTATCCACAAAATGAAATGAAATGGAATTTTTACATCCTACTCTTCTGCACCTTATGTATGGGCTAATGAAGATGGTAAAAGTATCCACATGAACTTAAGTTGTTATACTTGAAAAACATAGTTGTATATTTCTTTCTATAAAAAAAAAAGCTTATAATTGATAGGATGATTTCTTGCGTTGGTTATAAAAATCTTTTATTCTAATTAAAAATTCACAGGTCATCAATCATTCAGAAACATAAAAAAAAATTTGAATTAAATTCTTAGTGGATTTCATCATTAAAAGTAATTGCAAGAATTCTTTGTGAATTTCTACAGTATTTAAAGGCAATGAATTTCAACAATTAGAAAAAAAACACCAAACTGGGATTATTTCTGAGGGCTCTTCGGAATGTAGTGAAACACCTGGTCCATTGTCTAACCTCTTAGCACTGACCATTCTTGAAAATGGTCTCGATAACAATTAGGTTGATTGAAATAATGAGGAAAGATGATTTATTCAAGGTTATTTTTACTCATTGATCTTAGTTTTATTTTACTCAATTCCTACAGTATCTGCATCTAAATTTTATATTTGACTGAATTTGACACTCCACTTAAGCCCCAAAATTGTTAAATGCTTGACTGAACAGAAGCTATTAACAAAAGTATTTAACTGAACAGGAGTTAATAACAGAAATGTTTAACTGAACAGGAGTTAATAACAGAAATGTTTAACTGAACAGGAGTTAATAACAGAAGTGTTTAACTGAACAGGAGTTAAGGGGGTTGACAACCCTAAACCTATGTACAAAAAATAGACGATTTCAACCACTTCTTTTCCACCTATCTGAAATATTTAAATATCAATGGAAAGAGGGGACTTTCAGCTATCCAAAAATATAAAATTTATTTCTTTATGACATTTCAACTTTAAGAAATCGGGTATGAAAGATGAACGAAAAAAACGTCAATTATTCCCTTAAAATTAGCATATCTACTAGGCTATTTAATATAGAAGGTTGAAATTTTGCACAACGCAAGTCTACATGTATCTCTACAAAATTACGTTGGCTTTTTGGAAAATTTTGTTTTGTTTTGAAGATATTGATAGAAATCAAAATTTTGCGAGTACATTTACGAAAAATTGAATTTTTAAAAAACTATTCATTTTTAAAAAAAAAGCCAACGTAAAGTTACAGAGGACATCGTAAGCTTTAGTTGAAGCCAAAGTTTGTAAAAATCGGATAAATCGTAAGCGAGATATGCTTTTGGAAAAATGGCATTTTTTTTAAACATTTTGCAAACACATGTAAACCTTACGAAATAAACGATCATGTTGTTAAAAGATTGTCTTTCATGCTGTAGAAATCTTTAAGCACCTTTTAGGATTGATATGCACCGATATCCACATAATTGGAGTGCTAAAACAATGGATTAGCACATGTCAAAACCCTTCCACCCACCAATCATAAAATTTTATTTGTTTACATGTGACGTAATGATTTATGGGACATCACGTGACTTCTGGATTCCCCCGATACACAAACTCTTACTTCGCGTGCCGATATTAACAATAACTGACCAGCAAACGTAGAGAATGTTTATTTAGCCGATGACGTTGTAATCACAAATGTCAACTGACAACGTAATTTGTACGTCTACATAGAGGAATACCCCGTTTTGTTCTATAAATAGATTATCTTCACGGACGGATATCAGACGAACTACTGAAGCGATTGAGCTAAAATTTTTACTAGATGAGTTTCTTTTAATGCCAAATAGAATGGATATAAAATTAATACGTTTCTTGATTGAAATACACTTCGAACGATAAGGTTGTCAACCCCCTTAATAACAGAAGTGTTTAACTGAAGAGGAGTTAATAACAGAAGTGTTTAACTGAACAGGAGTAAATAACAAATGTTTAACTGAACAGGAGTTAATAACAGAAATGTTTAACTGAACAGGAGTTAATAACATAAATGTTTAACTGAACAGGAGTTAATAACAGAAATGTTTACCTTAACGAATGTTAATGACAGAACTTTTTAGTTGAACGGAGGTTAATGACAGAAGTTATGAGTTCAACAGGAGTTAATAACAAAAGTTTTTAACTGAACAGGAGTTAATAACAGAAATGTTTAACTGAACAGGAGTTAATAACAGAAGTGTTTAACTGAACAGAAGTTAATAACAGAAATGTTTAACTGAACAGGAGTTAATAACAGAAATGTTTACCTTAACGAATATTAATGACAGAACTTTTTAGTTGAACGGAGGTTAATGACAGAAGTTATGAGTTGAACGGGAGTTAATAACAGAAGTTTTTAGCTAAACAGGAGTTAGTTACAGAAATTTTTAGTTGAACAGAAGTTAATAAAAGAAGTGTTTAGCTAAACTGAGTTTATGACAGAAGTTTTTAGCAGAAAAGGAGCTAACCCCAAGTGTTGAGTTGAACAGGATTTAGTAACAGAAGTGTTTCGTACAACATATTTATATAAGGTATCTTTATATTTTCAGGTTTATGATGGTGCTAATTTGTTTAATATTTAGTGTACTCTCAACTATTGAACAATATACAGAATTTGCAAATGAAACTTTATTTTGGATGGTAAGTTCAATTTAATGATTTTATACCTTATTTACCAATAATAATAAATTGATAATTTCAAAATCAAATGATCTTTTATTTTGCAATAAATTAATCAAACCTATTCCAATTGAACACTGGCATGAAGAAATCCACAAATATTTCCTTGAATTGAAACTCTTTGCTTTGCAATTATAAGTTTGAAATTACATTGGTATTGTACCAGGGCTTGAACATCATCTGACCAGGCAACTCTGCAATAGGGATGGCCCAATTTTCATATTGTGAGTTTTTAGTAAACTTGTAGTAATTTCTTTTATTGAAGGACTAGCCTAGCTTTTATATAACCAGGCCCTTAAACGACTGGATCAAAATAATATTATTGTTTCATTATATAAATGTCAGTTTGTAGGTGATATTTTTGTAGCTATTTCATGTTTATCTCCATTAATATTTCTATGTCAGAAATACAGATATGAGGTCCATTAATTTTGCTAATTTCCGTTTTTCTCTTTATTGTTAGTGTGGTTCACATCATGAAGCTCCATATCCAATTTTCAGACTACTTCAAATGATAACTAACTTAACTTCAACAGGAAATTGCAAACTGAGTTCATAATAATTGGAGATCATAGTCAATTAAAGAACAGTAGGACAGAATGGGTTGATAGCATAGGCAACCAACCGTAATTGGTTACAGTTGTCAGAAATCTATGACCTCTTCCCCTTTCTGCTTTTAATTTTCAATGTTTGATATTTTTCAGGAAATAGTTCTCGTAGTATTCTTCGGTTTAGAGTATGTGATTCGATTGTGGTCTGCTGGATGTCGCAGCAAGTACATGGGAATCTCAGGGAGATTTCGATTCGCCCGCAAACCAATTTCAATAATTGGTGAGTTTAAAACAGGAGATTGTCTCTAGATTACAGAAAATCTGCTTTCAATTCTATGAAAAATCATAATCTTTTCTTCAGACGTCATTTGAGAGTTTGACCCCACACCGCTTACTGACCCCAATGAAATTGATTGTTTAATTTTATATGGTTTCTACACAGCTTTTGATGTAATCATTCTAATGGAAGGAAAACGTAAACCTTGTTCTGATGTAGTATTTATAAATTAAAGGTCAAATGTTAAGAAATTTTCCCAATCAGTTCATTTCAAAAAGAAATCAAAATGTCTGAAAAAGTGAAATAGGAACTGTCTAGAGAATATTGTCTATCTAGCAGACGGATTTTAATTGATATTTTCATTCCTGACACGTTGATTACCTTTGACCTTTAAATAGAAACTTTACTCGCAATTGTTTGTTTTTTAAATTTTAATTGAATATTTTATTATTCTTAAGATAAGAGAAGGAACACAAGAGAAATTTCGGGGATGTAAATACCTCTCTAAGAAAGCTCTAAACAAGGGGTGTCATACACTGCTCTGTATACTTTTGGGTTTACAGCAAACTGTTTGCTATCCCATAATTTTTCATACAAGAAGCAGGACATTGATTTTTGAAACCAACATCATTAAACTGCATGTGGTAGATTACAAACTATCAAAAAATACAATACGAAATGTAATTTGTAATCTAAATTTTAATTGGAAAGGTAATACCATAGCTAGGATCATTGCAAGAGACATATTTGAAATTTGAGTATTCTTGCCTAGACCTTTTTGAAAGCAAAGTGGCATCTGGCATTTTAAAATGTCGAACAATTCCCTGCCTTTTTATACACCTAGACGGGCGTAAATTATAATCGCTCCTGTAGGTCCGTCGGTTTATTTTTATTTCGTGGGTCAATTCACAGGCTAAATTTTCTCCATGGATTCTTTTGTCTTTTGTATGTGTGTCAATATCATTATGAAGATGGGCACTATTAAATTTGGTGATAATCCAATGCTTTTCTTCATAAAACTCTGATATCGCGTATTATCCATAAACAACCTATTGGTATAGAAACTTAGTAATTTAATAGTACAAGAATATATATAGAATATGAATAAATTGAAGATGCTTATAAGAGATACTTTCAAAAACAAAAACCTTTAGACACTTTCAGACAAACTTGATTACTATCAAAGAGATTACTTCCTAAAGAATTAAGATTTGATATTGCTTCGAATAGCAGACACATCTATCCAATATATTTCATAATTGAGTTTTAGGTCATCCCAAAACATAATTGAGTCAAAAAAATAATATTTCTCTCTTTTTTTATCAATTGCCAGTCAAAACCTGCTGGAGAACTTGATTTAATTAGTTCCTTAATCTTTGGTAAAAATAGCTTTTTAGGAAATCTCATTTGCAATATAAAACATTGGGGTTTAATTCATGGTTTTTAATAGTAGATAAAGCTTTATTGTACATTATACACCTACAATTTGTCAAATTGTACATATTATCAACATTATATTAATAAAGATAGCTTGCCAGGCAAGGTAACATATGCCCACTGGCAGCATTGAATTTGAAAAACAAATTGAGCAACGACTCAAAAACATTCACTAAATGGATATTGAAGTCAAGGGCAAAAACTCAAAAACTGTTCATGGAAAATCGTCAAAATAAAACTAGACCACAATCTTATATATTTCAATACTCATACCAAGTTTCATCAAATCTTTTAAAAAATTGTAGCTTATTTTCCACCCACAAATATTTTTGACGCAATATTACAAGTCAAGGGCAATAACTCAAAAACTATTTGTTAAAAAAGTCGTAAATTCAAACTTGACTAATGTCTTATCTATTCTAATGCTTACACCAAGTTCCATCAAAATCCTTTGAAAATTAAAGCTTCTTATGGAAACCACAATAGAATCTTGACGCAATTTCACGAAGTCAAGTGCAATAACTCAAAACAGTTCATTGAAAAACTGTCAAATTCAAACTTGACTGAGGTCAAATCAATTCCAATGCTCATACCAAGTTTCATTTGAATCCATTGAAAATTGTAGCTTCTATTTTGTCTACAACAAATATAGAGGAGGGGCAATAACTCCAAAACTGTTTATCTCAAAATCGTCCAAATCGAACTTGACCACTGTCTTATCAATTCCAATGCTCAAGTTTACCAAGTTTCATTAAAATCCATAGATAATTGTAGCTTCTATAGTGTCTACAGAAAATGAATTTTTACGCAATTTTACTTAGTCAAGGGCAATTACTCATAAACTATTCATCAAAAAATCGTCAAATTTGAACCTGACCACCGCCTTATCAATTCCAATGCTCATACCAAGTTTCATTCAAATGCATCGAAAATTTTAGCTTTTATTGCATCAACAATAAATTTTGACGTGATGTAAGTAAGTCAAGGGCAATAACTCAAAAACAGTTCATCGCAAAAATCTTCAAATTCGAACTTGACCGCCGTCTTATCAATACCAATGCTCATACCAAGTTCAATGAAAATCCTCTGAAAATTGGAGGATTTATTGCATCGAAACTAAAATTTTGACAAGATTTCACTACGTCAAGGGCAATAACTAAAAAACTGTTCATCAAAAAAATTGCCAAATTCAAACTGTTTTCTTATAAATTCCAATGCAGCATTGGACCAACACACCAAGTTTCATCAAAATCCATTGAAAATTATAGCTTCTATTGAACCCACAATCAAATTTTGACGCAATCTTACTAAGTCAAGGGCAATGACTAAAAAACTGTTCATCGAAAATCTTCAAATTTGAACTTGACCGTCGGCTTCTATTTTGTCTACAACAAATATAGAGGCAGGGGCAATAACTCCAAAACTGTTTATCGCAAAATCGTACTTGACTGCCGTCTTATCAATTCCAATGCTCACACCAAGTTTCATTAAAATCCATAGATAATTGTAGATTCTATTGTGTCTACAGAAAATGAATTTTTACGCAATTTTACTTAGTCAAGGGCAATTACTCATTCATCAAAAAATCGTCAAATTAAAACCTGACCACCGCCTTATCAATTCCAATGCTCATACCTAGTTTCATTCAAATGCATTGAAAATTGAAGCTTCTATTGCATCAACAATCAATTTTGACGTGATGTAAATAAGTCAAGGGCAATAACTCAAAAACAGTTCATCGAAAAATCTTCAAATTTGAAGTTGACCACCGTCTTATCAATTCCAATGCTCACACCAAGTTCCATTAAAAATTGTAGGTACTATTGTGTCTACAACAAATATAGAGGCAGGGGCAATAACTCAAAAACTGTTTATCGAAAAATCGTCCAAATCGAACTTGACTCCCGTCTTATCAATACCAATGCTCATACAAAGTTTCATTAAAATCCATAGAAAATTGTAGTTTCTATAGTGTCTACAACAAATGTTGACATGTTGACAGACCGACAGACCGACGGACAGGGGCGACGACAATATATGTCCACATATTCATGTGGGCGTATAAAAATCCGTTCATTCGATAATTTCTATACATGCATACCAAGTTTCATTAAGATTGGATAAAAACTTTACCCATTGTGGATACAACCCAAATTTGACGCGTTTTTACTAAGTCGAGGGCAATAACTCAAAATCCGTTCATTTGATAATTTCCATTTTCGAATTTAACCGAGATATCATCAATGTATACATGTATACAGAGTTTTATTAAGATCGGATAAAAACTATAGCTTCTATTGTGGATACAACCCAAATTTGACGCTTTTTTATTAAGTCAAAGGCAATAACTCAAAAACCGTTCATGCGATAATTTCCACTTTTCGAACTTGACCGAGATATCATCAATATATACATGTATACCAAGTTTCATTAAGATCGGATAAAAACTGTAGCCTCTATTGTGGATACAACCCAAATTTGACGCGTTTTTACTAAGTCAAGTGCAATAACTCAAAAACCAATATACACATCAATATATCCATGTATACCAATCTAAATTAAAATCGGATGAAAACTGTAGCCTGTATTGCGGATACAACAAATGTGGATGGACCGACGGATGGACCGACGGATAGCAGGAGCGACGGCAATATACGTCCACATTTCCATGTGGGCGTATAAAAATATAATTACGGCTATAACTGTTTAAGGCGAAACACACATTTTCATTTCGAGGGTTGATTTTGGTCCTGAATAGACATGCATGCAGTCAGTCAGTATAAAAAATCCCCTTAAAAACATTACTTGTCTAAGCTAGTTGATTCTATTAAATTATTATCAAGGGCTAGGAATTCTGTTTAGTGTATTCTAGACAACATTTACCCTGTTTGACCACTCTATATGGTTATAATTTCAGATTTTTTAGTTGTCGTTGCTAGTATAGTTGTGTTATCTGTTGGTTCTAATGGACAAGTTTTTGCTACCTCAGCCATTAGGTAGGTACAGTATTTCAGTCATGTGATTGGTCATTCACCAAACTTGTTCTTAAATATTCTTTTATTATCCATTATTATCATATGACGGTATTTCCTCAAATCTGGATTTTATCTTAATTAAGTTTATGAAAATAAGGCCGCGGGACACCTAATTTGTAGCACAATTTTACAGTTGGAAAAAAAGAAAGAAAGAACTATATTTTACAAGGTTAACAACTTAAGTTCACAAGTCCACCGCGACAAGGATCCTTTCTACAAGCTGGGACTTGGCCAAACCTCTTGTCATTTTTCCCAGATTATCCATAACCATGTACAGCTGGGTGGACTGGAATTATGAGTAAAGATAAACAGAGACTAGGTTTAAGAAAAGCATAATTATATAATTGTACATTTTTGTTAAGCATGAAATTTTAATTTGCAAAATTTCATGTAGGGCTCAGCTAATCATATACATGTACTTGTATAAGGATATACAAGAGACTGTTTAGTCTTTACATGAGGGCATTTGTATGTCCCTATTGCAAACTTTTAATTAAACTAGCATAGCAAGAAAATTGAAACTGGGCAATCAGAAGCATTTGCAGTTAGTTTGAAACATACAAAGACTTTTGGTGTATATTTTGCAGGGGTGTAAGATTTTTACAGATTTTACGAATGTTACATGTAGATAGACAAGGTGGTACGTGGAGATTATTAGGTTCTGTTGTATATATTCACAGACAGGTAAGTTTATAGTTGCTACCAGGAATCATCGTATTTAAGCCCTTGTCTTAAATTCGAATTGAACCCATTTCATTATAAAGAAACATTTTTTCTGAAATTAAGCCCTGCCATGGGCTTAAATACGAGAGGTGGTAAAGTACAACAAAACTTTGTTCTTTTTAACTTATAATGAACAAACCTCATTCCACAAACATTTTTCTGAACCTAACTATCAAAGTGTGAGGGAGTCTTGTAATTGAGCTTTCTAATTGTCTGTCATCATCATGATTGATGAGCCTATGAGCTTAATAACAGGGCTTAAATACAAGGATTCCAGGGATTCATATCAATTTAAAAAAAAATCATGAAATATCAAAAAATGTCAATATGTTTCTTCTTAGTTTCTGAAAATGTCTTGCATTGATTTCTATGATTTCTCTTAATAACTTACGTGATAAGAAACAATTCAAATTGTATATAATATTTTCAAAAATTGGGCAAAATTCACAGATTATGGAAAAAAGGTATGTTTGGCCACAAAAAGTCAAGAATATACCACAAATTTCAAACATTCCAACATGAAAGAGAAATAAAGATCAAAAGCCTCAAATATGTGTATAAAAGATGATTAGGGAAGTACTGGAAATTTGACATTTTCTGCTTGAGTTAAAACAGGAAAGAAACCTTTACTCACAGTCCAAATACGCTGAAAGCTATAGTAATGCCATTCTTTTGTAAACAAGTTATATATAATTAAACACAGCAGAAACATTTGCAAGGTGTCTTAATCAACCGAGAACGTTTACTTTGGTAGAACAAGGAAAGACATGTTGATCAAATGCATCATAAGACTTCCTGAATGTTTAGGATTGACATTCAATATTGTCCAATAAATAGACCGTGGACTTGTAGAGTTGATCATATAACCATAGACTTGGCAAAAGAAATATAATTTAATATTCATCCATTTGATGTTCTTCTTACCTCTGATTGACAAGTCTGCTGCTTTAAAATTCACTTGCTTGCTAACCTGACGCTATAAAGGTCGAGATGAACTTTCAGATTTTTAACTACGGTTTTCCCCTTGTCAGTGATGTAGATTGGATGGGCTGAATAATCTAGTCATACGGATTAGACAAACTAAGGGACCTGTTTGCTACAGGCTGTGTAAGTTAAAGATCCCTTGACAGATGGAAATTACACATGCTTGGCAACAAAACATATATGGTTGACCTTCTCCCTAATCTTCTGTCATAAAGTCATCAAAAAGACGGACTCATGTCCAAAGCCTTAAGTGTTTGTTAACAATAATTACTGTGAAAAACATAGAACTGTCAAGATGATGTTTTCCAGACATAATAATTACAAACAATTTAATGTAGTGTTTGATGGCTTCATATGTAATCTTCAAACAAACTAGTCCTGTTTGTCACAGATCTTGCAGCTACTGGGCAGTTTAGCTTTTGTTCAATCAACTGGGTGTAAAGCAAATTAAGTGCCATTTAAGGATTATATGTTGATTTTTATTTGTATCTATTTGGCAAAAAACTTGAAACTATCCAAACACATACATGCAATAATGACCACACCTACAATTTAATATTTATAGTTCATCTTTAATCAACTTGCTAATAGATTGGCAAAATTTGTATTTCATGATGTAAAAATCCCACACCCAGAAAGTCATAACAAACGTGTATAATTTCTAATGACTGGTTTTGATCGATTGGGATACTCAAATTTGGGTGTTGACCAAATGATAAGAAATTAACAAGGTGAAATTTTGTTACTTGTTATGTAATATTCTTAACCCTTCTAATATTTTTATCTGTTTGATTAGAGTGAAAATTGGTAAAATTAATTTATACTCTATATTGATTTTTATAATGTTTTAAAGCTGTGAATTTGCACATTATAACTGCGTTTTCACTTGGCCAAAAAGCCGGTTTTAAGATAGCTTTTATGTGTTAAATTGTCGAACCATCACTGTTCGGCAACCGAAAACTCCCATTTTTGCGTTTGGCAATTTATTGGGGGCCAAATGAAAGCTAGCCGTCTCTTTAAACAAGTGGAATCTGGCTTTTTGTCGTTTGGCAATAGGCAATCGGTAGTCTTGTACATCGCGAATTGTCAATAATGTGCCACTTTTTTGATCGAGACTAAAGTGATTCGAGAACCAGATAAACTAGGTGGAAACACAGTGTGTTCTGCAATAAAGCAAGCTTTACTTCACAATTTTAAGTGGAAACGCGGTTTATTAATCTGTTCAAATTAGTCCGCTGAGTTAATTAAACTAACACAAGAGTCAGCAACAATATTGTTTTCATATTAACTCTCTATGAACTGTTGACCTGACATGTTATATAAACGTTTCAACACCATATAATCCTTTCTAACCCTTCTAATTAATAGAAATATTTTTTAACATTTCTCAAATTTTGATAATGCATATTGTTGGAAATATTTATTGAAAGCTGGAAATTTTATTCAAGATGGCAACAAAACAGTTAGGAATTTGCATGTTCTAAATTCAATTCAAAAAGTTATGTAAGTAATTTTCAAATCGCGATTTTCTGAAACTGCAGATGGCTTGGAAGTTCTCAAGAATCCGGGGTGAACAAATTGAAAGTTTCTCTGCCAGGCATGTAAGATAGTGATAAATAATTGATTATAACTAGAATTTTTTATTTTATTCAAAAACATTAATTCATAACCTTGATCTATTTTTTTATTTCTTTTTCAGGAATTAATAACAACGCTGTATATAGGTTTTCTAGGATTAATATTTTCTTCCTATTTTGTGTATTTAGCTGAAAAAGATGCTGTATCGCCTGATGGTACAACAGATTTTACCAGTTATGCTGATGCCTTGTGGTGGGGGGTGGTAAGTTCCTATTTTTGATAGCCATCATTTAGCCCTAGCACAGAGGTTTGAGCGCTGGTTCTTATTGTCATGATGTCATTTTCTTGCACACGTTGAAAATGTCGGACATGAGTTCTAATCTCGCTCGGTGTGTGTGAAAGTTCGATGACCTTGAATAAGTCATCTTCACTCATAATTCCAGTCAATCCAGCTGTAAATGGGTACGGATAATCCGGGAAAGATCAATGTCAAGAGGTCTGGTCAAGGGCCAGCTTGTAGAAAGGACCCCTGTCACGTAAACCGAAGTTGTTATCCTTGTAAAAAAAAATATACATGTAGTTGTTTCTTCATGAGCATGAATTTAGATTAAAACTAGGTAGAGTCTACATTGATGATCTAGATAGAACCTAAGATGTAAAATTTTGCATCAAGGGCTTAATTATGACAAATAACACTTAGGACCTTAAACCAAGCTATTTGAAACATGCATAAAAGACAAACTATAATGACAAAAGATGATAACTAGACTAGCCTAGAACAATGCAATTTGGAGAATCTGATGCCTATATAATATAGGCTGTAGCTATGTTAGAATTCAACATTCTGATAACAGGGTTTAATAGAGCTAAGGCATTAAAATTAGACATCATTTGCTTATTTATGTAAAAAAAAAATTGGTTGTTGGTTCTAGCTTAGGTTGTCGGGGTCTTCATGTTAGATGGTGATGAAAGCAGTCTCCTTGAAGTATTGGCCTGGGTCACAAAGTACAGATTTCTGATAAAGGTGTCGACCAAGCTCTTAATTGGTTAATAGTTAATCTGGGAGTTATAATACAGAATTTGCCGATGCGTTTTCCATCAAGTACAATAAAATAATATTGATTTTTGTGCATTCTGTCACGAAATTATACATTTCTAAAATATTTTTATCAAGCTGACATTCTTATTTAGTAACAATAAGCCTTACAAATACATTGGATGCATAGTCATGTATTTTACTTCTAATGAATAAATCCCAATAACCATCTACTGTAAGGCTAGAAATTAATGCGTCAACATAATTAATGCGACATGGGGTATAGAGACTAAAATGTGAGTACAAATTGGTACACAGCTGGTGCTGTTTTCACCTCAAATCTGATCAATTAACGGTTCTTTTCATTTAGCTTAACTAATATAAACTAATTTACTTATCAGCTTCAAATTTAGAGATAATTACCTAATTACTTAGAGATAAGGGCCAGTGATGTGACCCTACTAATAAAATTCATTGATGCCCTTGGGTGCCATGGACTCAAGTTGATGGATCCAATCCAATTCCAAAGTGCGTCTGTGGTCATTCCCAAATTGGGATTCCTAGATATTAAGGATAAGACTTGCAAACTAAAATCTTTGTGGGAGTGACCATGCGCACGTAAATTAAAATGTTTCCCCGACGTAGTCTGATATCTGCTAAATGTTCAATGATTCTCACAGTGAGACTTCTTTTAGTTTCTCCTGTGTATTAAACCAGAAAAAATACAAAAAATCTGACATTTTCCGCAGAAAATGAAACACAAATGGCACGCCTCCACGCCATTGTTATAACGTCTTGGCAACCAAGCAACAGTAGCGTTTTCACTGACGTCCTCCATGAAGCGCCTCCATCAACCATAGGATATAAATAGAAGGAATGCGACCCAGTAGCAACAGTCTCCCTCAAGAGTACACATTGTACGAAGCGCGTAGGAGCGAAACAAGGTTTCTCTAAAGAGAAAGATTCCTTAACTCAATTTTTTTACCTAATTACTTAATCCCGCCCGGTCTCAATTTCAATAAATGTCAGTCATATTTGAAAGGGGCATAACTCCATATAATTCACTTGAAAATATGTATTTAAAAATGCGGATACAAATTAATGCAATTGCGGATAGGTCGCATTTAACACATTAATTTCTATCTCGCAATAATTTGTATATAGCCTTACAGTAGTATATTATAATTAAAATGCATGTACTTGTAACAGATACTTTTCAGTGAAATAGAACAACTACCCTTGATAGATTAAGTGACAAAGCTCGTTTCTGATGAAGACTAATCTAGAAACTTTTAGCTCAATGATTAGTACACTTCTAAGGCAATAATCAGTGAAGTTTTGGAAAAATTGTTAATAAGTTTTTAGAAATGGAATGTGAAATTTAGTTACGAGTTGATGCGAAATTTAGTTACGAGTTGATGCAATTATCACAGTGAACTTACAACTACAGTATGCTAACACTTACACTGCACAAGATCAAACTGGCAATGAATATCATATTACCTCCCTTAGAAAAATATCACATATCAGTATTTTTTCATAACAAATTTCTATCACCATTGGGAAATCTGCGACATTTTTTTTATCATAACAAATTTTTATCTCTTTGGAGAATTTTAAATTAATACATGCTTGAAAATACATAGGATTCTTATTTAGAATTTTTTTAGACTTAAAGTAGGGGTACAAAAAGATTTTTGCGGGGTGGGAGCAGATTTATAGCCATGAATAACCTGAATAAGCTAATATAAAAATATCCAACACTCAAGACTTATATTTCAGATAACAGTAACTACAATAGGTTATGGTGATACTGTTCCTAAAACATGGATGGGACGTATAGTGGCTTCCTGTTTCTCTGTCTTCGCAATATCATTTTTTGCCTTACCAGCAGTAAGTGGAACTACATGTAAATACTTTGCACATTTCATATTCTTATTCAGATTGTAGTCTGTATAAAACAAGTTGAACATTATATTGAGAAAGATTTCGATGATGTTTGTTATTGAGAGATTTCAATGATGTTATTGTCAGCCCTGTATAATGAAGGGTAGAACTCAATCACAAAAGTGTATAAAGAGTCTTTGGTTTTGATTTTAAAGATGGGCAAAACAATGGTGATAGCATGTACCAAATATTTGTCTTTGTTTACATTTTCTACACTTTGCCTTTTTTTTTGCACTTTCTGTTTCTTGAATGGTCAAATGATTTGTTGCGACCAAGGTTACAGACTTGCTCTGACAAAAATTGATTAGATTGATCATTGGCAGCAAGCATTATACTGGCCCACAAAGAATGTATTTAAAAGTAGTCATTCACATAAACCATCAACAAACTTTGACAGCCAGATTAATACAAAATTGTGTTTGTTTAAAAAAAAAATCCATTAAAAATCACATTGAACTCATCAGCTGAAGTTATAGAGCCTTTGTTTTATAATTCGCAGACTTTGTATCTATCTTGCATGTTTAATTTTAATTTGTAGGGTATTCTGGGATCTGGTTTTGCCTTAAAGGTTCAACAAAAACAACGGCAAAAACATTTCAATAGACAAATACCTACTGCAGCATCTTTAATACAAGTAAGTCTTCTTTTTTGTCACAAAATACAGAGACATCATATATAGTTTAATCATAAACATTACACATAGACCAAACCTCACCCCTTCCTATGATTAGGACATGAGTGACGTTATTGTCACCGCACCGATATTACCCAACATGCTGTTCTCACAAGTCATGTGACTGACTTCGCTTTGTACCATATTCTGGGAAAGATACTGAATGCCTGCTTTTAGCATATAGTCTTACCGGTAGATAAAAATAACCACTTTAAAGCAGGATTCTAGAGATGTTGTCACTTGTTATTTGCTTAATCTGCTGACAGAGCTTTATTTCAGCAATCTTTAAAAGTCTTCAAAAGCAAAATTTGGATCTTCTTCGTACTGCGTTTGCTGCCATTACTTATATGCTGTAATGGAGTGAAGTTTAGACTGATGTCAACATCATATAATGTAAAAATTTTAGTTAAAACATATTTGAAAATAGTTTTAATTGGGTTGCTTTGATTTTCTTAAAAAACATTTGGTAGTACATTAACATCACCAGTATGAAATCTTCAGGCATACAAATCTTTTAAAATATTGGGGTGATTAACAATTTCACCAAGTTTCTTCAAAATCCATTGAGAATTGTGCTAATCCAATGCGCGTACAACCTAAAAATTTATCTTGTTACTAAGAAAGGACAATGAAAATATTTTTTCCATGTGTGATTACTAACACTTGAACACTATAATGTCAAAATCTGTCAAAAATGTGCCTTCTAGAGTGTTTACAGACAAACATGGATGACTGACAATAAACACTACACATTTCATATGAGCCTATAGAAATGAAAAATATGATTTTAGAAAGATCATCCTTTAACTGCTGATGTTCTAGTAGGTCTGATAGACAATGCCAAGAACAAAGAGAGTTGTAATAAACTCATTATGAAGTTGTTTGAAACAGATGTTTTTTCTATAAAGTCTATGTTATGAGGTGTATTGTTTACATAACTGACAACAATACAATGTTGAGATAAGTACAAATGATAAACATTAGGTCAAAATACATATACAACTTCACCATCATACATCATATTTCTAAGGAAATATTCCAGATTCCAGGTCAAGTTGTCTTGGAGAATAATTTTGTGTCGAGTGTTTGGCAACACGAAATTATTACTATAGTGCTTATAATAACTTTTGTTTCATGTATATGCCAATATTATGACGTCAATGAGATTTACTACTTGTAGGAATGTTGAAATCCTTATGATCATAATTGAATATTCCTTTTTGTTAAAAGAACTATTGTTCAATATGACAAAACTTCTTGATAAATAAAATACTGTTGAATTTTTTTATGGCACAATTTTTTGAAATTATTGATGACCTTCAATGAATATATCATAAAAATCATTAAAATTAAGGTCATAATTATGATAGATAAAAATGGAGCTGTATCATTTAATTGTACATGGAACATTATTTATTTTACACTAAAATGTTGAATTTATGGAAAATTAATTTATTTATTTATTCAGTAATCAATGTACTTCAATGCTAAAAGAACAATGAATTTATTTATGAATAACATTCTTATGAGGAAATTCAATATATATTTATAAATAAAATTTGCTGATACATTTCAGTGTTTATGGAGATGTCATGCTGCAGAGGCTGGATTTGATTCCATAGCAACGTGGCAAATTCATACACAAGATAAAGGTCATCATGATAAATCTAAACATCAGTTCCAAAATAGTTCCAATCCATCAACATTAGCTAGATTAACAAGGAGAGCTAGTTTATTAAAAAGAAAACGCAGCCATAAAAATAGTAGCTTAGAAAGACAAGAGAGTAGTAACAGCATCGTAGCTTATACAGACACCAATAAACCAGGTATGTATACAAACTAAAGGCAGCCCCACAAAGCTGGCTCTACCTAGTCCCATGGCAGTGACACGTTAATTTGGTTTGGTCACAGGTAGCCAGACATCTAAAGACCATTCATTTCTTTTGAGTTTCTGAACAATTTTTTCACCATGGCAAAAGCATAATTTGTCATATTTTGGTTTCTAATCAACTATGATCACAAGATATTCAATAATGGTGCTATGTCTGACCCGGTGCCACGACACAGCAAGGTATGCTTAGTTCCTTTGTACAACTCTAAGAATAATCTATGTAAGAATGTGGAAAATGATAAATACCCGTTTCCTACTATAGGAACACCAACAAAATCTGTTTCTGATTCTATTGGCAAGAATTCCTTAGAACTAGCTGATGGTACTATGGCGGAAGATGAAGATTTACCATATTATGTATATAAACCAGTGCAGTAAGTGTATATCATTTTTAACTAGCATTATGAAGTGGTTGGCAACAAAAAATTAACAGTGAGATAATGAGACTGTCGATATTTGTTTGTAGAAGTGATGACAAAATTGTAATTAATATTTTTTTTTATTATAGACCAGGCTTTATAAGAGATTTTTCATTCAGTTAATTTATAAACCAGAAATTATAGTTAGAATGTCATGTTTTTGCTATTTTCTTTGTTTTTACCCCCATCTCAAAGCATCATTTTCCTGAATGATACTAGTAATAATTTGCAATCGATTTTGAAAAAAGAGGAGATATTCTCCTGCCTTTTGGTTTTTTTTGGCAAAACCTTTCTGTTATCATGAAGATATATACAAATTAAGAGTTTATAGAAGAACAGAGATGATGTACAGCTGTATTAGATACAGTATAAACATCATTTATAAGTCAATTACACTATCATTATAAACATAGCTTACACAATATACTAACGATAAACAATATTAAACTTTTAAACCAGATGTCATACATTTCTCTCTGAATATTTTAACTCAGGTTTTTCATCAAGTTGCCCTTTAAAATAAAACATAATCTTAACCTGCTTAATTTTGTCTTGGTGTCCAGAGAGAAGCAATATTTTTAAAATATATCTGTGGAAACTCATTTGACCCAAAACCATCTTTTCATTATACATTCATCTTTCAATTGTACAATCATTAGCCTATGCAGTTTAAATTAAATCAGGGATCACTAATATTTTCAGGTTCAAGAATCTATCATGAGTATAATGTGTTTGTGCTATTTAGCCTGTCTTTTTATTTCTTGTCGATCAATTTTATGTGACAATGTAGAAAATCTTCAATTTTTCCAGGTTAACAGAAAATCATAAAGTAATAATTAGAGTCATAAGAAAAATTAAATTTTTTGTTGCAAGAAGAAAATTCCAGGTGAGACTTTATAAGAATTAGTTCACATAGCTGGTTTATAGAAATAATTATTTCATATAAGCTTACTGGTATTTTCATTAATATGTTCGATATTTGAATGCCTAATACTATATCAATTGAATGTACAGATGATCAAATGATACCAGTTTGTCTCACAAGTCACTAATTAACTCTTAATTAACTTCATTAGGAACACTGATTAATCAATTAGTAAGTTTAATTGACTCTAGAAATTAAATAACCTCTTTTTACATCTAGCAAGAAAACATAATGTTATTATTTACAGCAAGCAAGAAAACATTATATTTACAGCAAGCAAGGAAACCTTTTGTTATTTATTATATTTACAGCAAGCAAGATAGTCTTATGACGTTAATTATATTTACAGCAATAAAGAAAACGTTGTGTTATTAATTATATTTACAGCAATAAAGAAAACCTTATGTTATTTATTATATTTACAGCAAGCAAGACAAACTTATGTTATTTGTTATATTTACAGCAAGCAAGAAAACCTTTTTTTATATTTACAGCAAGCAAGAAAACCTTATGATGTTCGTGATGTGATAGAACAATATTCTCAGGGTCATCTTAATATGATGGTTAGAATTAAAGAATTACAGAGAAGGTAATGCCCCATAAAATATTTAGAAGCTGTTGAAAGTTTAAAAGGTGTAAAAAATAAAGTAGATGAATGGTATAGTGTAATAAAAACTTATACAGTACTTACACTGTATTGAGTCTAAAAATAATCATAAATAAATTCACATGTTGAAATTGTCGAACCGTTACGATATAGGGAACTGGAAACCTTTTTTGCGTTCATTAATTTATCAGGGGCCAAATTTAAGCTAGCTTTAAAGCCGGCTTTTTCTCATTGCAATACAGAAATACTAGATTTATGGTCACATGCGCAATATGGGTAGTACATAGCAAGCTGTCAATAATGTGCCAATATTTTGATAAAGACTCAAGTGGCTCTGGAACCAGATAAACTCAGTGGACACAGCATGTTCGGCAATAAGGCTGGCTTTAAAGCTAGCTTTACTTCACGATTCTAAGTGGTAATGCGTTTAAAGTAAAATCAATCTATATACATGTACATTCTGAATGTATGCATGGTTTAATTTGGACAATAGTTCTACTAATTACAATTGGCGCATCAAACGATAACACTTAACAATATTGTAAACTTCATTACTTCATAACTGACCTTTCTCCTATTTACATATATTTCCTATATTTCGACATTGCAAGAAACAGGGAATATTCTTTTTCTTAATAAGCTTACAGAACTCTTAGTTGCCTATGCAAATTTAGGAAAAGATTGTACAAACTAATAAAATGAAATGAATGGAGTTTTACGTCCTACTTTTCTGCACCTTATGGGCTAAATGAATATGGGTAATACCATACAGTGTGCTATGAGGGAAATTTTGTCAGGATAGCAGCATTAGCTTGCTCTTTTTTGATTGCCAAAAGTTGAGTTATCTTTAACATGCACAGGCTGTAGCAGACAGGGCCTCGGTTTATTGTCCCATCTGTACAGTAAACAAAAAGGCCTAGCAATAACTTTATTATGCATTATACTATTTTCAGATTAGATCAAACAATAGGTAAACCTGCTTATTGTGGTAATGTTAAAGAAAAAGAGAAATTGACATTATATTCCAGAATCTCTAGGGTTGAATCTCAGGTAGATATTTCTATAATTAATTAGTCAAAATCTGTTTCTTGTAGATCCAAACACAAATTCTAAAACATGTCATGAGAGCGCAGATGTTGGCTAATTTAGTCTACAACACATACATGTATGTATCTTTTTTGTAGGTAACAAAAATATATGTCATGAAAAAGCAAATTTTATTTTAAAATTTGTATTATATTTTTTTAATATATAAAAAAGGAAATTTTGAGCTAGAGAGCAGATGTTGGCTAATTTAGTCTACAACTAAAATATATGTCATGAAAAAGCAAATTTTATTTTAAAATTTGTGAAGTAATAGATAAAAAAGAAATTTTGAGCTAGAGAGCAGATGTTGGCTAATATAGTCTACAACACATATATATTTGTTTTGTAGGTTAATAAGTTAGACAATAAGATGGATCAAGTGTTAGTATTATTACAGATGTTAGTGAAATCTCAGTCCCATTCTCAACCAACAACAGATCTCAAATACGATGAACTGGAGATATCACCAGACTCCTAGCAGTGTTTTTAAAGAGAAAAAAACTCCTCACATACAATGAATAGACTTGTGCACCAGATGTTCACGTACTAGAAAGTGATTTTAAAGTAATAATCAAAGTGCTTTAATCCATGGTTGTGTGTGCAGATTTGTAACGAGATAAACAAAGTCCCTCAGAGATATTTTAAAATAAGAGATGAGAGATTGATATCCCAAATAATTTTTTTAGAAGTCATTTTTATCTAAAAATATTTTTACACAGGTCACATTTGTTTCTTAATTCCAGAGTTTTAGCCACTTTTTTCACATTTTTCCACTTGTACTTTCATATGTCACCATTAGTATTTTGGGTCAAAAGGCATTTTGAGCTAGTCAAAAAATTGGAAACAGAAAATTCCTTAAGACAACTGCATTTAATATTTCAGGACCTTAAACTTGTGAAATCTTATCTTAATAGATTTTACCAATCACTCTATAAAGGCCTCTCAAAATTATGTACAAATTCAAATTTCCTGTGACCCATATTTTGGTACAATTACAAAGTTATTCATATTTATACACGAATGACATCCATTTGAGGTTTTCACACTGATACACCTTTTCTAGCACTTTCCTCCAGATTTCAGTTATTTAACATTCACTCTTGTTTTTGCAATATAATAAACAGAAAATTCTTCTTAGGCCTATAATTGTACAGTAGTTTCAAATGTTATACCACTATCTCACTAATATTATTTAGTCTTTTTGCCTTAAGGGCTGGGTACATAATAATAATAATAATAATTTCTAAATTTATGTACCTGCAACAATACTATTTAAAGTTTCTATTGTGGAAAGCCTTCTTAAAGAGGTGGGATTTGAGTTGGGTTTTAAATACACTCATTGATTTAATGTTACGGATGTGTTGCGAGAGAGTTCCAGAGATGAGGAGCAGACTATGAAAAAGAATTTAGGTTATTGATCTTCACCCTGTTGTAGATAATCAATCTGTTAATTATAATAAAAAATATTTTACTTGAAAACTCTTATAAAGAGGACATTAAATGGATTTCAAAATTTTAATTCCATGGGTTTTTCTTTGTATTAAAGAAGTTATATTAGTTTGTTAGTTGAAGTTTTGTCCTGTAGAAAAATTAGTGAGAGGGGAGAAAATATAACTTAAAAAATTGAATTGATTATGAAATTTCTTAATCTATAATCAAAATTATAACATGATATGGTCAATAATCAATTATTTACCCAGCCCTTTTTGTTTTATCAGCTTGTATAACCATATCATATTAAGAAATCTATGGCTAGTTAAACTGAATTATAAGTCAATCCCTTAAAGGTAACTGTTATTGTGAAATGTTTTTTTCCTGCAGGAAAAATCAGATGAAATATTGATTGTCAGTTTTTTAACAATAGAACTTATACAAACAACTAATAATACTACAAATTTAAAAGCTTTGATAACATGTTTCACTAAAGGTCAAAATAACAAGGCCTCACAAAAATAAAAAAAAATATACAGTGTAAATATGGAAAATTGTCTGTGATATATCAATAATGGCATAATATCAAAGATATGCACTTTTTTTTGATTCTTAGTGATAGTATCTATCATGTTATGTTTAGTGTTTTTATACGCCCACATGAATATGTGGACATATATTGTTGTTGCCCCTGTCCGTCGGTCTGTCGCTCCGTTGATCTGTCAACATTTGTTGTAGACACTATATAGAAGCTACAATTTTATATGAATTTTAAAGAAACTTAGTGTGAGCATTGGAATTGATAACACTGCAGTCAAGTTCGAATTTGACAATTTTTCAACAAACAGTTTTTGAGTTATTGCCCTTGACTTAGTTACAGCACGTCAAAATTTATTGTTGATGCAATAGCAGTTTCGAGGGAGCGTGGAAAATTTTACAAACTAGGAAACCCGGAGAATACATCTGATGCGATTTTGGAAGTCTTTTCCACTGGACCAAATTATCAATTTTCATAAGAAAACCATATGTTTTCTATGTCCTTTTTCGACCTATTCTGCGTTTTACCGACAAGTTTTACACAAGGTTTCCACTCTTTCGGTCAGTCAATCGGTTTTACCGAAGGCTCCATTCCCATCCATGACCGTCTATTATCGACCGATTCTGCATTTTACCGACAAGTTTTAGTAAAAATTACTTAAATGTAGACGAACGGTTAACCGATAACATCTTAACAGACACAAGGTTTTCACTCTTTCGGTTGACAAATGGGTTTTACCAACGGCTCAATCTATGACGGTCATAGTATGACCTTCTATCGGCCAATTCCGCGTTTTACCGACAAATTAATGAAATGAATAATGAATTTGAAAGCCGCCTTTCATAAACTTATGGAATGAATTGGAAAATAAGTTTTGTATAACATTAATATTTAATGTATTAGATCTAGACTATGTTTACGTTTTTGTATAGGAATGAATGAAAAGGATCGATCCTACACAAATTGTCTGTTACAACGAACAGCTTACCAATAACAAGGGTATCGGTTAACCAATTGGTTTTACCGAAGACTCCAATCATAACCAACTTATACCGACCGATTCCGATAGTTTCAGTAAAAAAAATACTTTTAATGTTGACAGTTTACTGATAACATCATAACCAACACAAGGTTTTTACGTTTTAGGTTAATTGGTTTTACCGACGGTCCCACCTTGCCGTCTTTTATTGACCGATCATAACCAACACAAGGTTTTGACTTTTTAGGTTAATTAATCGGTTTAATCGATTTTACCGACGGTTCCATCCATGACCCCTTTTTACCGACCGATTCCGCTTTTTACCGACAAGTTAAGTAAAAGTGGGGGGGGGGGGTTGTGCAACACTCCCCCACACACAACCCCCCCCCCCACTTTTACTTAACTGCAACACTCCCCCACAACGATAACCTGGAAAAAATTTTACGATAACCTGGAAAAAATTTATAAACATAATTTAGATTCAATAACGTCAAAAAACATATATGATATCCTAATCAAAAAACGCTTTGTAAAACCACATGGTATAGAATGCTGGGAACACATGCTTAGTAAAAATTTGACTGAAGAAGAGTTTACACTATTATTTAAGAAAACAAAAATTGTTATCTACAATATTGAAATTAGAGATTTTGAATTTAAATTCTTACATAGAATCATTTTTACAAATTTTAGACTACATAAAATAGGTATTGAACAGAGTTCACTGTGTGAATTTTGTAGTAGCGATTTAGAAACTATTGAACATTTATTTTTATATTGTAATATTTCTCAAGTTCTCTGGAATTTCCTATCACAGCTATTTAGTTTTCATCAATTTCCACTTCATATCGATACAATAGTGAAGGTCTTTGGATTACCAAATATTCCAACTAATATGTCTAAAGCAATATGGCATTTTATAAATCACACTATTGTTTTGACTAAATATTTTATATATCGTTTATATACCAAGCATTATAAGATTTAAAAGTTTTCTGACCGAAATAGCTTCGACAGAGTTAAAATGTTTAGGAGACACTAGTTTGTACAGTCTGTATCAAGAAAAATGGAATTTCCTTTGTTTTTAGAGAGTTTAATTTAAATAATCTTCAAAAGACATCCTTGCCTCTTGCATTTAAATGATGTGTTAATATTCCACTGATACATCTGTCACACATCCTGTTATATTCAACATAAATATAGTTATTGGGAGAAAGTACTATACACACATAATAGTATGTATTATAATTATTGATGTATTCCTTGAAGCAATAAAGATTTTAAGAAAAAAAAAAAAAAAAAAAAAAAAAAAAAAACACTCCCCCAAACCCCCCGTACGCTACGCCCCTGGCGGTAAAGTTCGAATTTGACGATTTTGTTGATGTTATTGCCCTTCACTTTGTAAAATTTTGGCAAAATTGTATTGTTGATGCAATAAAACCTACAATTTTCAAAGGATTTTGATGAACTTGGTGTAAGCATTGGAATTGATTAGACCTCAGTGAAATGTGAATTTGACAACTTTTTTTAATGAATGTTTTTTTAGTTATTGCCCTTGACTTAGTGAAATTGCGTCAAATTTTGTGGGTGATGAAACATGTATGAGTATTGAAAAAGATAAGATGGTGGTCAAGTTTGAATTTTTTAAATTTATTGATTTGACAGTTTTCGAGTGCTTGCCATTGCGTTCAATATTCAGTGAATGTTTTTTTGAGTTATTGCTCAATATATTATTCAAATTCAAAGCTGCCAGTGGGGGTATGTTACCTTGCCTGGCAAGCTATCTTTGTTCCATTTTACAAACATAGTATTTTTCAATTTTAGTAAGTATATTTAACGGAAGATTTTTTGATCTGATATATTTTTCTAGCCAATTCAGCTGGTTAAAAATTGTCTTACGGTACTGAATAAATCTGATTAGCTAGCCAGTTATCCATTTTGGTCAAAATAAATCAGATCAATTGGTCTAGTTAAGGACAAAATCTGAAAGCAAGTAGATTTTCAATTACTTCTTGCTTTAAAAAGCA
This sequence comes from Nipponacmea schrenckii, assembly GCA_030562195.1. NCBI lineage: Eukaryota > Metazoa > Mollusca > Gastropoda > Lottiidae > Nipponacmea > Nipponacmea schrenckii. Next base: position 32,521,966 of record JAUJPP010000003.1, on the reverse strand, counting down.
TGAAGGAGAATTTTGTTATCAGTGAATTAAGTGATGGCAGTTGCTCACCATGTTCAACAAACGAGCAAAATTAGATATAGTTATCGGTGAATGGAACCATCAAACTGATCAAAGTAGTTTGTAATTTGTTATTCTGTCCTCTGCTGCAATAGTCATAAAGTAAATTGTCATGTTTAAGTACAAGTTTTACATGAAATTTTGTGAACTTGGGGTTGAAATAGTGTTAAGAGACACCATCGTTACAAATTACAAAATAACTTCTGAACAAGGCTGAAGAACACATTACTTTTCAACTACAAGTCTTATGTCAGAAGGGCTATAGTTTACAGTAAAATTAAACTTGATGCAATTTTATCTATGCAACACTATTTAAGAATTCATAAAAAACTTCTTAACCAAAAAGGCCATTATGTTTAGCTTTAAGAGGGAAGTGTGCTTTAAGAAAAAACAGGCCTTGATGACTAATTCTGTTGCCAATATGTTGTGTTAGGGCACAGTCAATAGATAGAATAATCCTGGTTTAAAAGCTGTCTGGTATCATTGACCAAGTTGTAAAGATCAGTTTGTGTATTGTGTAGATTAAACTGGATTCTGAAACATTGGAATATTCAGATTATTTCATGATAGTGTCTACTTGATTAGATCTTGTGACCTTATCAGCTGGAAGCATACAACTACCGTAAGGCTAGAAATTAATGCGTCAACAAATTAATGCGACATGGTGTATAGAGACTAAAATGCGAGTACAAATTAATGCGATCTGCGATAGGTGTCGCATTTTTTAATATCATAAAAAAGAAAATGGCTTCCCGGAAGACTGACAGCTGGTGCTGTTTTCACCTCTAATCTTATCAATTAACGAAAATCTTTTGGTTTTTTTTTAACGTCATTGATTACTAATCGGCTTCAAATTTAGAGATAATTACCTTATTACTTAATCCCGCCCGGGACAAAACTCACTTTGAAATATATATTTAAAAGCGGATACAAATTAATGCGATCGCGGATAGGTCGCATTTAACGCATTAATTTCTATCTCGCAATAATTTTTAGCCTTATAGTATGTTATAAAATCTTCATTTTATAAGCCCCATTTTTTAGTCATTGATAAACATACCAAAAAAAACTATGACACAGGAAGATGTTTGCCACATTGGTAAACATGGTCCGATTTGAATGAGGGGTTCTTTTCAAGGGCAAACCATGTATTGCCTTGGAATATCCTCGCTCAAGGGTCAAGGTCAAGAGCAATAAAGCAAAATCTGGTCAAATAGACATTGTTGCTTATCAATGGTTGTGACATTTCATAATGTATGAGTGAGTCTGTGTGATCAGGAAATTTTCATTCCAATTTCTTTTTTTTTTTTACACATCACAATTTTTTTAAATTTTAAATTGAATTTTAAAATTATATATATATATATCACCCAAACTTAAGCATTTGTTCATATTTTTAATTTATTAGCAAATAAAACTTTAAATAAATGTATGTCTTTATTAACCAGATTGTAAAGAGGCTTTGTACAAATTGTGTATGGGGAACATGGATTTCATTAATTTGCACCATTCCGATTTTTAATCAGATGTTCAAGCTTCTTGCAAAATCACTGAAACTATGTTATATGAACGTCACTATCTTAACTATCGCAAAGATCCAACATTAGCAGCTTTTGCGATTGTGACTTCCTTATGCGTTTTCTTTCAGTAAAATGGCAAGAGCCACAGATGTCTGATTCTCAATTAGATTAGTTCAAATTAATAAGATTTTTGGAAGTCTTTGAACCAAGGGTGGTAATATTGTTCTTGAAACTCGTAACAGAGATGTGACCTCAAGAGTTGTATTGGCCTCTGAATTTATCATTTGATGAGGTCTGAATGCTGAAAGTCCAAGACTATTAACTCATGTAATTGGCCTCTATATTCAATTAGACTATATTATATATCAAGGGTTTAAAGATTTTGCAAACACAACTGGTCCATTTACTCATTTAATATTTGAATTTGTGGCATCATGTTTGTATTTGACAAAAATTAAATGGTAAATACAGAAGTAAAATACAAGTGTCAATATGTATCATATCAACCAGTCTTTATAGATACATGATAATCTTGACTTCATAATTTAAAACAAATCTTTAATAATTGAAAATATATTTTACTCTTTAATAATTGCTTATATATTTTACTCTTTAATAATTGCTTATATATTTTAATCAATAGAGTTGTTTGGTTTTGTTATAAACTCCAACCACCATCAATAATAAAACACTGACCAGTTACGTACTTTGACTAAAAAATAAAAATTTCAATTGATAATATACTGGTACTGTGTCAGACTCAATTTTTGCTTCAAAATTGAAAAAAAAAATTTTGCAGAGCCTCAGAATTTTGCACTTTTATTGACTTGTCTATACATTAAACACTAATTACTGTTTTGAAGGGTAATACTTAGTGCCAAACAAGTGGAAAAATAGTGATTTTTGATCATCAACATGTTGAAAATGTTTATTAGACTCTATATCAGAACCCATCCCCAACCTCATCCCTATCTTAAACAGTTACTTGAGAAAACTACAGGTTGTTTGATAAGGAATGGAATATAAATCATGGAGATTTTGAGGTTATATCTAGACCTATATCCTACCTCATCTGAAGCCAGATAAAGCACCATATTAGCTATTTCATCAGCTGAAGCAAATCGACCCATCTTTTGTCGGGCTATAAAATCCTTCATTGACTGAAATAAATTTGATGAAAATTGATTTCATCATAGAAAATGAAATGGAGTTTTATGTTTTACTTTAGTGCCCCTATGAATTATATTAATGACAGAAGGAAGTTTTTGCCAGGATTGAAACCTGGACTGCTAGATTAGCAATCATGATTTCAACTCATTGAGCCATCATTGCTCCATAGACTTCTTTAGAGGGAACTATAATACTAAAAGGTGCTGTATGTAAAATTTTTTCATTAACAATTATACATGTTTATAAGACATATAGAAGTAGCCAAGTTACATTGATATGGATGTACTACTTCTTACCGGTACTTTATTACATACTACCTTTCAAAACGTTAACTTAATGAAGTAATATGACTACCAACAAAAAACAATGACAATATATAGGAAAATCTTAGAAGCCATTCCAAAGATCAAAAGGAGGCAGAGATATAACAAGAACCAAGCAAAGATAGTGAAGAGAAATAACAAACAAAGCAGAAAGGTCAATAAGAAAGAAGAATGAAGATAAGGAAAAATTTCACACAAACAAGCAATACATGTACATGTAGTACAATTCCATACGGCAATCACACATATTATTCATGAATAGGCCTACTTGACCAAACTGAACTTGTTTTAAAAGGGAGTGTACTAATTGTTGCACAGTTCTGTTAGAGAGACTTAATGATAGTTGAAACCTTTAGAAAACATATTTCTCTACAATAAGGCATGAATTTTGCATAAATCTGCACATCAAATTTCAAACTCAAAAGCCTTCAAAATATTTTGATGTTAAGAAATCAATAGCAGAATTATTTTAGTTAAACCTTTCATATACATCCAGGAACACATTTCTCTAGATTTTGGTGTTTTTTTTCAAGCAAATATTTCTTAGTTAAATACGGTACGTGGTTTTCAAGAGGAATGGGCTTATAAAGTTTTGATCATTTCAAAGTAAGGTACCATGTAACTTGGACAATCAATTGATTGAATTATAAATATACAATTTCAGGACCTGATGGGTATGACGTACATGTACATCATTCTAACAATAATTTGATAGGCTATTAATAGTGATAGAGCCAATGAGGTTACAAGGTTTCTTTACGATAAAGACTAAATTTGTTTTGTTTGGTTTCGGGGAAGGAAGGGTTTGATGATCCAGGATGTACAGACCTAGGATGGAACCAATACTTCATTTAGCAAATGAAGATATCATTTTGCCAGGTCATATTGAAATCAGAAGGCCAGGTAAGTTTTTCGCTGTTTGTTTCTACACGAGTGTACACTTTTTAATCACATTATATTGTGCTAATAGAACATTTTCTATTTTGGTGAATTCAGTGGAAAATTACCTAAGTGGACTGAAGCAAAGAGAAGATTGAATTTAGGTACAAGGTCTATATTATTGAATCATTCAAGACCACAATGTTTTCAGAAAAAAGAAGCATTCTTATCAAAAACAGACGACAAAGACAGTTTATTACAACTATTAAATAAAAATTATGAAAATATTGTTTTTATTGGATCGATCCTCGCCATATTTAGGCTAAACTTTACAGATACTCAGTGAGACAGATCAGAAAAGTGTAGGTTTATCAGTAAAATACATAAGTGTATCAGCAAAATCTGTAGGTGTATCAGTAAAAACCATAAGTGTATCAGTAAAAACCGTAAGTTTATCAGTAAAAATCTTAAGTGTACCAGTAAAAACCATAAGTGTACAAGTAAAAACTATAGGTGTATCAGTAAAAACCTGAAGTGTATCAGTAGAAACTGGAGGTGTATCAGTAAAAACTGGAGGTGTACCAGTAAAAACCATAAGTTTATCAGTAAAAACCTTAAGTGTATCAGTAAAAACCTTAAGTGTATCAGTAAAAACCTTAAGTGTAGGGCTGGGAATCGATTATGATTTTAATATCGATTATCGGCAAATAATCGGTGACGTGCACCGACCGATAATCGATTAATAATCGGTAGAATTTTCATGTCTATTTTAAGTAAGGGAGATAACCACATTCGAGTATCGTAAACACAGTACATTTGAAAATGAAATAGCATATCCTCCCAGCAGATGGAGCTCTACACTGTTGTTATTTATAGGCCTATAGTTGTTATTGTGTCGTATTAAAAGTCGATAGCGGTATTATTTGGTAGGTTTTGTGATAGTATTGTTCATTCCATCTTGTAAACAGTTGTTTGAAAAAATTGATTGGATATAATTTATTGAATCATGATAATCGATTATGGAATTTTAGATCGATAATCGTAATCGGCAGGTAAGTAATCGACGATTAATCGGAATTTCGATAAATTTTACCAGCCCTACTTAAGTGTATCAGTAAAATCTGGAGGTGTACCAGTAAAATCTGGAGGTGTACCAGTAAAAACCTTAAATGTACCACTAAAAACCTTAAGTGTATCAGTAAAATCTGGAGGTGTACCAGTAAAACCATAAGTTTATCAGTAAAAACCTTAAATGTATCAGTAAAAACCTTAAGTGTATCAGTAAAAACCTTAAATGTATCAGAAAAAAAAAAGTGTATCAGTAAAAACCTTAGTGTATCAGTAAACACTGGAGGTGTATCAGTAAAAACTGGAGGTGTACCAGTAAAAACCATAAGTTTACCAGTAAAAACCTTAAGTGTATCAGTAAAAACCTTGAGTGTATCAGTAAAAAACGTAAGAGTATCAGTAAAATCTGTAGGTAAAACTGTAAGTGTATCAGAAAAATCAGAAGTGTATTGGATAATAACCAACACTTAACATCAAAGGTTTGAGAAGATGTATGGATAAATAATGATAGTGGTGTTGCAAAGCAGCAAAATACTGAAGGGAAATAATAAGTGGGTAATATGGGCCAATGTATATAGTTTCTAAATTACACTTACCTTTTCTGGATCATCTAATGAATTTATTCTATCATGTAAAGATGGTGTGTCAACCGTACCTATTAAAATAAAAAACACAGTTAAAGTAATAATTTAAATAAAAACAATTTTAGTTTACGTTTAGTTTTTACAGGAATATGTTTGCAGAAAGAATTCCTTTTTCAAGTTAACTTAATTGATTAAACACTCAATATACTCAACTTCAATATATATCTCTATTAATTTGTTTAGAGACAAGGATGATTGAAAAGAAACCAATTTTGTGTGAAAGTTTGATGAACTTGAATAAGTCATCTTCACTCATAATTTCAGTCCACCCAGGGGTAAATGGGTATGCCAAGAGGTTTCTCCAAGGACCAGCTGGTAGAAAGGATCACTGTCACGACAGACTTGTGAACCTAGGTTGTTTTTCTTTAATGTCTTTTCTTTGTTACAATTGACAAACAACTTGTCATTTTTCAACAGAAGACACTGGCACCATCAACTTCTCTTCATTATATCAGTCTACTCAATCTTACCTGGACAAACACAGTTACATCTGACATTCTTTTCAACATAATCTGCTGCTATTGATTTTGTTAAACCTATAACTGCTGCTTTAGTTGTACTGTATACACTTCTATTTGGCACACCTACAATGAAATGAAATGAATGGAGTTTTACGTCCTACTCTTCTGCACCTTATGGGCTAATGAATACGGGCAACGACATGCACTGTGCAATGAGGAAAATTTTGCCAAGACAGCTGCATTACCCCATTCTTTTCAACAACCTGTACCCCACAGGGCCTTGGTTTAATGACCCATCAACATGACGCTTTTCCATGTCAGTCCCTCTGACCTGCATCATTGACAGGGGGAAAGCGGGCTGAAAAATCTGAAAATTCATCTCGACCTGTGCTGGGATTGAACCCAGGACCTTCAGGTTAGGGAGCAAGTGTCTGAGCCACCGCTGCTTCCAGCACACCTAAAATGAATAATTATTCCCTTATATCCAAATTATTGCACTATCAGCTTTTAAGGTAGGGAAAAATTTGATGTTCAAAAATTTCAAACAAAGAAAACTATACTAAATTGTAAAGAGGTTTTCTAAATTTTATTTGTTTATCAGGAACACTGATAGCATTAATTTTCACTAATCATATTTTCAATCAAATTGTTGTTCCTGCAATACCACTATGTTTGATGAAGACAATTAGTGGCATCTACAAGCACTTAGTTTTAGAGGAATTGCAGAGACCAAAGACTCTTTGTCTGCAAATTGGAAGGATGCAAATTGATGCTATCAAATTCTCCAAAGCATATACAAAATTGAGAATTGAAAAACTTTTTACAATAGGCTTAAAGAATCATTTTGTTACTTTAAAAATGTAGGACTGTTGTGAAAAAAAATCCAATCTTATCCACATAAACTCTTTAGATTAAATGAGGAAAAAATCCATACAGATTCTTTTCTTCCAACAATAATATTTTCACCCACCTTTTATACTAGAAGCTACAGATGACATATTAATGATACTAACACTTGATTTTTGAGTCATCATCTGAAATAAACCCTCACTGAACAAACCAAAAATTCATGTTTATTACTATGTCAAAGTAAGAATAGCAAAGCAAGAGGTTCAATTCTACTGCAATAGAGACATTAATGGTACCTGTTTCATGAAATAGTAAGTTTCTCAAAAACAATGTAGTACATGTATCTTAAAATTGAATTGTCACAGATACAAGTAAATGTCTTAAGATTGAATTGTCACAGATACAAGTAAATGTCTTAAAATTGAATTGTCACAGATACAAGTAAATGTCTAAAGATTGAATTGTCCCAGATACAAGTAGATGTCTTTAAGATTGAATTGTCACAGATACACGTAAATGTCTTAAAATTGAATTGTCACAGATACAAGTAAATGTCTTAAAATTGAATTGTCACAGATACAAGTAAATGTCTAAAGATTGAATTGTCACAGATACAAGTAAATGTCTTAAGATTGAATTGTCACAGATACAAGTAAATGTCTTAAGATTGAATTGTCACAGATACAAGTAAATGTCTTAAAATTGAATTGTCACAGATACAAGTAAATGTCTTAAGATTGAATTGTCACAGATACAAGTAAATGTCTTAAGATTGAATTGTCACAGATACAAGTAAATGTCTTAAAATTGAATTGTCCATGATAAGTAATGTCTTGAAGCTGAAAGGATTGACAATCAGACATTTGTAAAGTGTAGGCTACATTATCTGAAGTGTCTACTTACTTTTGGAAGAAAAGCTTTACACATTCTAAACATACTCTTAACATTAATATTAAATGATCTATCCCAACTTGCTTCATCTGTTTCTAATATAGTACCATTGTGAACATATCTGTTAAAGTCAAAGACATTGCTTTGTGATTATACCATAACATAACATTAATATACATGTAGGTTGATTTTTATAGATTTGATGTCAAAGCAAATTTAAATGACCTTAACCAACAGCCCTGTTGTCAATAAAGGGTACTTTCTTGAATTTTCTTTTAATACCACCCAACAGCATAGAGGTACCTAAGAAGCAACAATCTTGAACTGTTATGGTCTGCATTATGACAGAAAGCATTGTGTCAAGTGATTTAGATAAAACATAAGGATAATCAATAGGGGTCTATAAAGTTATCACAAACACTATAGAGCAAGGGTGTTGGTCTTGAAAACTTTACTGAAAATGATACCAGAGTCCCAGTATTCTTGAAAAATTTGATATGATAAATGATAAAAGCACAATGACCTCCATAATTTATCTGATAATAAATATGGCACTCATCAAAAAAGATATTAGAAGTTTTTAAAATTAAATTTTTACCCAGCACAGTTAAACATTATATCTACATGATCCAAAGATTTGGCTAGTTCCACTATATCATTATTATTTGTTACATCCAGTTTTCTGGTCTCTATACCTACATTAAAGAAATGATACATTTATAAAATCAATCCCATTAAAGCATAACTGTGTGGGAGGGTGAGGAGGTCAGAGATACAGTTTGCAGGAGTTCACAGTATGGTAAGCTGTCTAGTTGTTTCAACTGGACAATATACTGAGGCCCTGTGTGCTACAAAACGTGCACAGTAGTCAGATATTGAAATTACAAAAATTTAGAAGTGCACATATAACCATTTGGAATATATTTTCAGTATAAATTTGAAAAAACTTTAATTTCTCAGAAGGAATCTTCACATTTTGTAAATACAGAATAATTTTAAGAATATGAACTGTTTGAAAGTTGATATACCTCAATATACTTTTTTATAGAAAATAGATAATATACATTATGAGGACAAGAGCTATACAAATCAAGAGACACACCTTTAATAGAATTTAATTCTTTCAGTTTCTCAACATTAACATCTGTTGCTATAACACTAGCACCTTCTCTAGCAAATAACTACAAATATTACAAATCATATAATAAATTGACAATACATTAAATAATATCTTATCAATTTATTTATGTCACTCACCTTACAATTTATTCAGTATTTAGGTCATGGCCTTCTCTTGTACTTAAAATAAATTTTGCCCTACTCCTATTGTGTGAGGTAGATTGGCCTAGAATGCATTCTGCAATAACAGAACTGTTCACTATTCATTCTGCATTTAGGAAATTTCACCCTGGCTACCATGTATTTTGCAATGAGTATAATGCTCTCCCCATCAAGCAGTATTAGCCTTCACTCTTAAGCATTTTTAATGATTAATGTATTTTTAAAGTAAGTCTATTAGGCTTGCCCTATTCCATGTCCCTCAATCTGCATAGGACAACCAGAAGCTACTGCTGTAAGAAATATCAGAAATAATAGCCTCATATAAACATCATAAATCAAGTTCTCAATATATTCATACCTCTGCACAAGCTCTACCAATACCCTGTGCACCAGCAGTTAATACCACAACTTTACCATCTAGTCTTCCCATTGTTAATTCTGCTACAGCAAAAACCCAAATACCAAATACTTAAAATAGACAGGTTATATCAGGGTTAGTAATTAGATAACAAACGTTGCATAGGTCTAACACAATTTAAATTACTGATAAATCTTGACCTTCAAAATAACCTTTCAAGTGACCTAATGACGATCCTTTCTATGAATCAAGGTTCAAGCTTGAAAATACCAAATTACGTCATCATGGAGAAAATGTACATGTATATCAAGAACAAATCTCAGTATTACTTTGGGAGAAATGCTGTTTAGTCTATTTCGACAGGTCTTTTTTTAGCATCTAGTTGATCTTGACTACCTGATATGTTTATTTTGTCGGTCTTTTAGCCCAGTCTATGTTTCTCTGGGCTCACATCAACAAATTTTCTCAGCATCTTAGCTCACATCACTTACCCTTCTCAGTCTCTTGGCTCAAATCACCAACCATTCTCCGTCTGAGCTCACATCACATAGGCGCGGGAACAGGGGGGGGGGCAGGGGGGGCCCCCCAAAAATTTTTTGATGGGGGGCAAAATGAAATAAAATAATTACATGTACCGGGTAGCCTAAATGTAATTGTCTTTGGAATAGTTTGCCCCCTCCCCCCCCCCCAACCTAAAATTTGTTCCCTCGCCCCTGTCACATCATCAACCTTTTAATCTTTTTTTATATCACCAACCTTGCTCACATCACCAAACTTTCTCGGTTTCGTAGCTCGCACCAAACTTTCTCGGTTTCTTAGCTTTCTCGGTTTCTAAGCTCACATCACCAACCTTTATTAGTCTCTAAGCTAAAATCACCACTCATTCTCCGTCTTCTAGCTTACATCAGTCTCTTAGTTCACTCTAATTCTCTTTATTGCAGCATTTACTATTCTCAGTCTCTGCTAGCTTACATCACCAACCTTCCACTGTTCCACGTGTTGTTTTTTACATCACTTACCTTGCTTGCGAACATCACCAACCATTATCAGTCTTTTAGATCACAACACCTTCCCTTCCACCTGTTTCTTAACTCGCATCACTACTCATTCTTCGTCTCCTAGCTTACATCACCACCCTTTGCACCCGATTCTAACCTAACATTACTATCCTGTCTACCGGTTTCTTACTCCACATCAATAATCAATCTTTCCTCGGTCTCTTGGCTCACATCACTAACACTCGGTCTTTTAGGTCGAATCGTAAATCTGTCTTTTAAAGTGCATTATACACCTCTCTCAATCTCTATCTCTTCTTAGCTCAATTGTCTCCCATCTCAACGCTTTAACTGTCTCTTAGTCAGTCTTAACAACATTTTAAAGGTCTCTCATCTCACCTCTTCAACCCTATCACTGCCTCTAAGCCCACCTTAACAATTCTTTAACTGTCTCTTAACTCACGTCACCAACATTTCTCAGTCAGTCTCTTGGCCTACCTCATCAACCTTTCCCAGTCCCTTAACCTACCCAAACAAAAATTCCCAGTCCTTAATCCACCCAAACAACCTTTGTCAGTCCCTTAACCCACCCCAACAACGATGCAATTGTGTCTTAGCGCACCACAGCCTGTCACTTATGTCACTTTTCTTTAACTATCTCTTGGTCCACCTCAACCTTTTAACCGTCTCTTAGCTCACCTCAACTTTTTAACTGTCTCCTAGCTCACATCAACCAATCTCAGGCCTTTAGTCCACCTAAACACCCTTTCTTGGTCCTACAACGTTCTCAGTAGTACCTTACACAGCAACACTTCAACCGTATCGTAGATCACCACAACACCTTTCTTAGCTTAGATCACCTACCTTTCATTATGTCTCTTAGCTCACGTCAACTGAACAGCCTCCCATCATGTGTCTCTAATTTAAAGTCCCATTCTTCCATTTTCTCAATAACTAAATAACACGTTGTATCGATTATAACCATTGTCAGTACATAGTCCTATTTGAAATATGTTTCACACTACCTATTGTGCTATCCTGCTCTTAGGTTAGATGTTGTTTTAATAATTTACCACATGAAATGAGTGTTTTCAGACATTCCGAAACTGTCTATGTCACGTGATATTTTGTAGCACGTGCAAAACACTTATGGGCTAAACCCACGCGTAACTCTCTTTTATAACGTATGGTTAAACAGAGGCTATTCCCTACGACAAAATATTGTTCAAGGCAATGATAATATATGGTGGGAAAATATTAGCATTTTATCATGATAAAGCCAATCAAATGTACGGGCTCTAAAAAAAATTTCGTCATAACTCTAATATGTTTCAGCAAGGGAGGTAACTCAAAACTTCAAGACGGGAGTTGTTTGAAATTTAATATAGGCTACTTCATTAGCACAAAAAGAGGATTTTCAAAGAATTCGAATCATAACTTTTTAGTGATATACCTACCACTCCCTTTGAAATATTTCACGTAACATATTTGATTTTATAAGTTACATTCTTTTCTGAATTTCTTAAACAAGAAACCATTTTGAAACATGGAATTAACTTTGATCATTGTATTTATTTAACATGGGCTCAAAGTTTACTTGTATCAACAGATTCTGCAAGGAGGACCATGTAATTTGTTTGGGTGAGGAAGGTAACTTAAACTTCTTTCCCAGAGATTGTTTAATTTTTCCATACTTGATTAGAATATGAAAGTATGGATTTAACTCATTTTCAAAGAATTTGAATGAAATATATTTGTATTGAAACTAATGCACATAATTAAAGTCACTACAAGCCTGATACGAATGATTGCCTACACCATGTAAAATATAACTTAGATCTTATTTCATAGAGCTGTCTATAGTGTAACTGATGACATTGAGTTTGCTACCTGGCATTACTGATATAAATACAGAGCAGAAGCAATACAAAATTAAAATTAAGATAAAACTTTTAAATTTTTGTTATTTCTTACAACAGATTGACAAATCATTTCATAACAGTACACAATGTAACCTGAAACCAAATCAAATAAATTAGAAAACCAAAATTTTACATATTGACTTGTAAAATATAGTTGTTTGTTTTTTCTTTTTTTAAGACTAGATGATTCTGTGATTCTCACAGATTGACACAACAAAATCCATGTTGCAAACTGAAGTTCTTTGTACTACATCCATCCAAATCACAATAATCATAATACAAAGCTTTGAATTCTGCAACACCTACACAAAGTTGGAATTAAATAAAAGCAGAATGATTCAGATATATAAATTTCAAGACCACTGATCTTGTAAATAGTATAAGCCCCGACTAAACTGAACAGGGAACGTGGGATGGGATAAGACCATCGTGAGACAGGTTAGTTTTACCCTCATCTTGTAAATAGCATAAGCCCTAATACAAAATATTTTCAAAAGATTTACATTTTGTGACCCAAAATATGACAAAGTTCACGGTTAATCATCAATGAAATGGGCCAACCCTCTCATTGCATGTCACTGTGGATGCATCAAATATATTGTTGTGAAGCAAGTTAAATTTGATAGGATAAAGAGATTTTGACAAATGTAGAGCATGGTCTCAAACGCAGAATGGTAAAAATTCGATCAAAACCTTGTATAGAGTCAAATCAAATTTAACATTGTTATGTAAAAAGTGTGACCAACTGTGACATTTGATGAGAAAGTCGTGAAATTTGGCATTTCATTCGAGAAAAGAGTATTGATAGAAACTTTGGCAAAATAAATCAAATAAAAATAATGTAGTTTTACAGCTAGAAAAATGAGCACTGTTATGCAGAGTGCAAAAAGTTATTGCAAGGTCGTTTGTTTCGTCTCATACAGACACAGATCACAGAATACAGCTGTATATCATCTCCTATCTGCATCATTCTTCTTCTTAACCACTAGCAACTGACCATCTTCTTTCCTTGAACAAAGTCTTATCTATTTCATGGTAAAAGTCTATTGTAATCTGCTAGTAGCGGAGATTTTCTAACAGCTTCCCATGTTCTGGCAGCATAATGGAACCTGGATAACAGAGACAAATGTAAATAAAAAATAATTATTTTCAGAAGCATCTTTCAAGAAACAGTGAATGATGAATAGATAGGGACATTATGAAATATAAAGAAATATATATCAAACTTACCAGTTTTTCTCTGTCAGGTTAGCATGTGTTAAAGGTGATCTTGGTATGGATAATATCTGGTTACGTAATGATTTAATCAATGAATTAAAACTTGGAAATCCTCTATAATCTGGCAGATAGTTCAAAATGGATTCTGAAAGGAAGCACAATTTCACAAGTAAATATTATTGACTAGTAGGCTACAGTGCTGGAACCCTGGTTTGTCATGGTGCTTGCAAACTCTTTTGGCAAGGGTATGTGGCACATTGTTTTTGCAAAAATATTCTCACATTTCCTGTAATTATTTTCAAATGAAATGAATTGAATGGAGCTTTACATGTTCATTTCTGTACAGTTTTGTTAAGTTATATTGAAATAGAACATCAATATTAATCTTTTAATTAAATTGAGAGTTAAATTGCTTGAAAGGTATACCTTGCTCAGCCTTATAATACTCCATAGTTGGTAAGAGAAATAAGTTGATGTCAGTTTCTACTGATCTTGGGTTAATTCCTGGTAACAAACCACTGTTAGCCAGTGACACAGAACCTACAACAATATCATACATAGCATGTATTTAGTATGAAAAATAAACAGCAGTAACAGAATAACTGGTTACTTTAACCACATTAGATGAAACATGAGACTTTTTCACAAATATCAGGCCCTTAAAAATAAATGGGAAAGTTGACAAGTGACCTTCTACCTAGATTGTGAAATCCAGGTTATCTCAATTATAAGGTCAAGAATTTCAATGAATTTAAAAATCTCCACCCTCCCTCCACAATTACATTTTTAGATAAGGTATGCGTGAGTAAAAACTGAAATCAAAAGGTCTAAATGTTGTACCAAATGCTTGCCTTAAATTTCAGTATCCACAATTAAAAGGTCTTAGAATGAACATAAAATTTGAAAATTTTAAATTTGGCCAGTAAGAGATCTATTCATCAGTAAATATACCTGCTGCCTTAAATAACATAAAAAAAAAATAAATATCCAAAAAACTAAGTAATTATCCATAATGATGCATTTGATTATTGAAAAACGCTTAATAAATTGATCAAACGTTTTTCCAAAAATGAATAAGGGTTGTGAGTTTTCAGAGATTTTAAGAGATTCTGTTACTTTATGACACCAGGTAAGTTCACTGATGAATATATAGTCATATTAACCTTTCTTGAGAACTAAAATTTTATGCCCATGCTAAGACCTTTTAAATTCATATCATTTGCTTCACATAGATTAACTTTGTTTCAGAAAAGTCTGTGTTCAATTCCTACCTTGAGATTTGAGTCTTGAAGTTTGAAAAACAGTCAACAATGTTTGCTGCATGGCTTTAAAAGATTCCAAGCTGTAGTCCTCTCTTGTGGCCTTATTCTGAACAAATACTGAAATTCAATCAGTTTGAAGCATAAGGTGAATATTCAGACAATGATAACAACATAATAGTAATTTTAAGTTTATCATCATGGCTTCTATAAAGAGTGATATTATAATATAAATATGAGGATAATAATCAATCATAATAAAATGTTACCAATATGAGATAACCAGAGTGATAATATCTTACCAATATGAGGATAATAATCAATCATAATAAAATGTTACCAATATGAGATAACCAGAGTGATAATATCTTACCAATATGAGGATAATAATCAGGTTTATCATCATAATTAGAGTGATAATATCTTACCAATATGAGGATAATAATCAGGTTTATCATCATGATTAGAGTGATAATATCTTACCAATATGAGGATAATAATCAGGTTTATCATCATGATTAGAGTGATAATATCTTACCAATGTGAGGATAATAATCAGGTTTATCATCATGATTTATGCTGCTATCATGACTACTTGGTGTTGGTGGCTGTGGTTTTAACATCTCACTATTCTGTAAAAATCTATAACAAAACAAATTTTATACCTCACAGTGTGTTTTGACACCCGTTTGAAATAATAAATTGCAATCAGAAAAGGTTTCAGCTTATGCTCAGTGAATAAAAATTTCTGTCAACAAATTTAGTCTGATTTTTGGAATCCTTCTTCCTTCATGCCACACAAGTCTTGACGAGTTAACTGATTTAGCACCAATTACACATTGACAGGCATCTTGGCATCATTTGTCTAGTAACATTTAAAAAATAGCTTGCCAGGCAATGTAATATACGCCAACTGGCAGCTTTGAATTTGAATAAAAATTGACAGCACCAATCACCAGAATAAAATATTGAAACTTCAGTTATATACTTCTTTTCTGGGGTGATAAATGTACAATATTTCATTAAAAGCTGTCAAGAATTAAATCCAATAACAAGGCAAAAGCTAATTAAATATTTTTCAGTATTTTAGATTTCTTGTAAAAAGAAGGTATTTCTTTCATTATCTTCCAAAAGACAAAATCAAAATACATTAACGGGAAGAAATACAAATAGAAAACAAATAGGAATAAGCATGTGAGAAATCTGATAGAACTACCTTAGAAAGTGGATATCCGTGAACCAATCTTGTACTACTATAATTACATTACAAACAGTCATTAAAAATGTGGCTATCTGTAAAGACTGAAAAAGAAATACACTAGATCATAAGAGTGTTACTGGCATTCTAACTTTCCTACTTTGATAACCTTGATCTGGACTCCATTCAGTCGTGTACTACAAGCTCTAAATGGTCCTTTAATTGTGTTACAATAAAAGTTTTGTTACAATTTTATTTTTGTGTGAGAGGGTTGGACATCTTTAAAATGTCCAAAACTATGGAAAAATATGATGATGAAAGTGGCCCCATAATAAGAAAAAATCTTACCTGCATTTCAATACAATATTCAGCTGAACTGTATTCTGTAGGATATTTCTTATCATTCCTTATCATATAATCTAACAATGATGCACTCATAACAGGCTATGAAGAATATAAAATACTTCATAATTGGTATCATGTATTTTAAGGATAGGCTGGACAGTTTATAGATTTGCATTCAATTTAAAAAAGCATTAAAAAAAATATAAAAGAAATGTAGAAACCTGTGTATCCAAAAATATGATTCTCTCTGATGATACAAACATTTCTACACCATTAGTTTGATGAGTACCCTCTTCTTTTGTTTCTTTTGTTTGCGGTTGAAAAATGTAATTTCTGAAAGTAAAATCAATCAAATCAAAGCTTAAGGTTTGTTTTTTGGGTTTGCAGAAACAGCAAGATATACAGAATTGTTGCATGTTCATTGTTCAACCTAAATATTCACCCAATGGTTGACTATGGTACGATATGTTAACTCAACTGAATCAAATAAGTCATAACCATAGAAGAAATTCAAAAGAAAGCCAGTTTAAATAGACACTAAGGGTAACCTACAGGTTAGCAGAAGCACAATCACACATAATGCTTAAAAATATATGTTGTACAGAATTTCTAAGTAAGTCACATTCTGCCTTTAGAATTTCACCATACCTTTTTTTATTTAGTACAAAATAATTTTAAAAATCTAAATATTTTGTACATATTTTCAACATATTACATATTATGTGTCTTGTACAGAATTTCAACAAACCTTTATGTGTTTTTATGTATTTTCTTTTAGAATATCAACATATTTCTTTTCAAGTAGCCTACAGATATAATTCAACAGATATGTGTTTTGTACAAAAATTTCAACAAATCTATGTGCTATTTATTCCTCAAACATTAACGTCTTTCACAGAATTTCGACAAACCTATATGTGTTTTATACAGAATTTCAAGAAATATTTATGTGTTGTATGGGACAACATATATATTGTGTTTTATTCAGCATAAACAGCATTATAAACCTAGGTTTGAACTGAAATGTGTTTTATACAGAATTTCAACATACCTGTATGTATCTTGTACAGAATTCCCACCAAGTAATGATAATATGGTAGATTTTCCACTACCTTGTAGACCAATGGTTCCTATTACTAAATAATCCGTCTGGTCTAACAACATCTGGAATAGTACACAATTTTTATTCAATATCTTTTAATCGAAGTTTGAAATTTTTTAAAATGAAATATTTTTTATCATTTTCCAAAACCATGTCTTAAGATTTTATCATTTGAAAGTCTAGTTTCTTTTTGATTTGATATACTATTTTGTTCTTTTGCTACGCGGTCAGTGATGAAGACTTGACATGGAAGGTTAACTCTTCAGATGGGACAGTAAAACTGAGTCTCCATGTTCTACATGCTTGCGTAGGACATAAAACTCCATTTATTTCATTTCATTTCTACATGCTTGCATGTTAAAGATCCCTACACAGTTGGTAAGTAGACTTCTTTCAGTCTGTTTTATCACATCAAATAACAAAGAATACAAATGAATCAGCGAGTAACACTGTTACCTACCTCCATTCCATTGTCACACCACCTCAAAGTTTCATCAATTAATTTGATGCTATGTTTCATCTCAGGTGGGGGAGCTAATCGATTCTGGTGACTAGCTGCTAAAAATAATTACATCAATTAAGCAATTGGTTGTGATAATATGAAGGTTGATATTTGAATATGTAGCCAAAAATGGCAAACTAGTTGAACTGTATTATTCAAACTTAAAATAATTAGATAACACATGCTAATAATTTGTTTTGCAAATACAACAAATGCCTGATATAAGAATAGAAAGAAACCAATATACTTCACAAAGGTTGTCACAGGGATCCATTCTACCAGCCTATAAAACCTCTCTGAATTTATCTTTACCGGATTATCCATACCCAATTACAGCTGGGTGGACTGAATTTTGAGTGAAGATGACTTATTCAAGGTCATCAGAATTTCACACTCGAGTCGGGATCAGAACTCACGTTCAACATTTTCAACAAATCTAAGCAAATGCTGTCATGACATAGAGAATAAATGCTCTAACCTCTGTGCTATAGAACCCCTCAAATAATGGAATATGAATTTTTGAATAACAGTTTTGTGTACTATCGGTACTTCCCGTGAGATTTATATTCATTGAAGGCTTTAAGCTGGATTTATAAGTTTCCAAATCTATTTTTTTTATTGACCTACCTTCAAAGACTAACTGTCCAGATGATTGCTGTCTCTGTATAGGAGGGGTAGATACCTCCCCTGAGGTAATGTTCACATTGGTATGTTGGACATGTTGTGGTGAAGATCTATCATCTCTAGATCTTAGTACAACAATAGGTTTGTCTACTTTAGTTGCTGATGATGATGATGATGCTCCCTGAAAAAAAATATCAATATCAAAAGTAGGAGAATGATGCTCAATTGTGCAGCCAAAAGTCTGGGTGTGAAAAACTTTTCATAGCCCAAAAGTCTTGGTGTGCAGTAACTTGACATAGCCCCTAAAACTAAACTTACTAAGGGTTAATGCAAACAATTCTACAAATATAATACATATTAGTCAGCTCCTTGAGATAGGCACATCAAATATTATCCTTTAATATGGGTCATACCTGATCTGGTGTTGGTTTAGCTAAACCCAAAATAATAGGTGGTTTAGATGGAACTGGGGATGAATCTTTCTCTCTATCCTGTAATAATATAAGATAAGATACAGTTATATAACGTTTTGCTTTTTCAAATTTAAGAAATGAAGAGAATGAAGTTTTACCTCTTACTTTTCTTTTTTTATATCAATTTTTGACATTCAATAATAGAGTTAAATCTAAAATAAAATATAGGCTACCTTTCTGCCAATTGGTTTATCCCGCCTTCGTCTTCTTCGTCCCCCTCTATCCCGATCCATAGGATCAGACATAACAAGCCTATAGAAATAATATTCTTAGTAATCTTTATCAATATTTTTTGTCTACTTTCGCTTTCTTAAATTGTTGACCAATAAAATTTCTAAAAGGAGAGTTGTGTAAAGGGAGGTTATCTTAATAAATTTTAAGACCACAGTTAGTTTGCAGCTAAACGATTCCACAGTTTACTTTTAAAAATACAGGGAGACGTATTATAGGTCTAGGCCTACATCATATAAAACAGGTCAAATAATAATATGTACGTTAATGTCACTCTTGAAATATCAACTATATCAATGGTATTTGTCAGCATATTAAAATCTCTGAAAACCTATTGGTTTTGATTTAAATTGTTTGGTCAGCTTTGCAGTGCAATTTCTTGGACTCACAAGGTGGGGTGTATGACTAAGAAGTATAGGATATACAGTTCTATGGATAAACCAAACAAATTTGATCTTGGGGATTAGATGACTTTGAAAAGTTATCTTCACTCACAATTCCAGTCCACCCAGCTGTAAATGGGTACGGATAATCCAGGAAAGATCAATGACAAGAGGTTCGGCCAAGGAACAGCTGGTATAAAGGATCCCTGTCACTGCGGACTTGTGAACTAAAGTTGTTATCCTTGTAAAATATAGTTGTTTGTTCCTTTCTTTCTTATTGGACTTTGGCCTTCAACATAAATTTAAACTGAAAATATTCTATTCAAAGGTTGTTAAAAAGGAAACTGTTCCCGTAATTACTACAACTTTCCTCATAATAAAGAGACGGGAGTACCATGTATGATTTTATTGTTGATAATAAAGAGCTTTATCACATATAACAATGGTATTAAATAAGCACAAAGAGAATGTAAAGAGACATGATCAAAGACGTACAAATTTATTTGCATGATGTTATATAATATAAGACTGATAGCACTTTTTGATAGTAACAATTAAGGTATATAAAAAATAAATAATCAATTAATCATCTTCATCCCAATTCTTGTTCTCTTTAGCTTTAGGTCCTCCTGCTGGCTTAGACATAATTATCTGAAATTAAATTGAATGCAAAAAAATAACAACACTTATGTTGCTCAAAACAAGTGGAGTTTATGCAACTTTTCTGCTTTTTATTTGGCTAACGAAGAATAGCAATGCCACATTTTTTCTATTTCTGTTTCTATTGAGGTACTGTTAACATAGGAAAGAGGGCATAAGTGCTTTTTCCATGTCAAAACAACATGATAAGCATCATTTTGATCAGGATAGAAAAATGTCCAAAATATTCTCTGTAACAGGATGGTATAGAAGATTGTTTATGTATATCAGGAACGCTGATGGATTAATTTGCATCATTACCAATCAGTCATCTGTGAATAACACTTTTACCCTAAACCTTTGCACCACAGGACCCACAGATGTCCGATAAACTATTTAAACTATTTTGCGTTTGATAAGGTAAATTTGTTAACATCTTAATTTTATTCTAAAATGATCATCTATGGCAAGTTTGAGAATCAATCTGAATATTACCTGATCAACATTAAGTACTGTACAAGCTGATTGAGTAGCAAATCGGATTCCCCAGTGTTTAGTTATATAAAGATCTATGATACCAGCTTCTTTAGCATCTATTACTGATGCACTAATTGCCTGAAATATATCAGAGACATAATAAAGAACTGGATTAAAGTCAGGTAGTTCCTAATGAATATAACAATTTGTCAATAGTACCACTGATGAAAGCTGATTCATTTCCATGTCGCATAAGATCATTTCACTGACTGTATGTTCGATATCATGCTTTATTCATGATCTCCAAACTTTAAGAAAGTAATAACAAGCCTTTAAACATGATTTGAAGGCAAAGTTGAAATATTATAGCCTTTGATTTGTTAAAGTTGAGGTAGTGATTCAAAATAGCGTAAACTATGTGCATATGTGTTATTTTAATGAAAGAACAATAAATAGTTTTGAAATGGAATATATAATACCTCTATATCTATACCAACTGTTTTCTTTCCCTCTTGATGGGCAGCATATAACTTGGCTACAACTTCATTTCCCTAAAAAGTTTAAAGTTGAACATTTATATACACATTTATAATCTAAGCAATCTTTAACAAGTTTTCTTTCTCATTCTTATCATGAAAGTACTGCACAAAAGAGGACTGTTCTAATGATAAAATCAATTTTCTTCCACCTAAAACAAAAATAGCAATGACAATGGTAATATGCCCACATTTATTTTTCGAGAACAAGGGCAATAATTCATATTAAATAACTTCCTATTGGCCTGATTTTCATCCTTGGGTTTGAATAAAGTTTTGTCAATATCTATCAAATAACCAGCTCTCTATCATACACAAGAATATTTTAAAACCAAGGGCAATAAACTCAGAGTAAATATTTTGTGAATTTCAATAGCGTTCATCCTTTGGTGATTACAAAAATTCACAACAAGTTTCATTAATGCAGACAGGCAATAATGTGTGGGTGTACAAAGGTCAGTTTTAAAGTGATCAACAGCTAACTTAATCACATTTTACCCTCTTACAGAGAAAGGTAATACCATACCTTTACACCAGTATTTTCAGCTAATGATCTGGGAATCACTTCTAAAGATTCTGCAAATTTCTTTACAGCATATTGTTCTAAACCTGCCAGACTCTACAATTAAAATCAATACTAAGTCTAATTTGGATATGATTGACAATGTCAACAGAATTTCTCATATAAGATAAATAAACTGACAACAAAAGTAGCTTTTGAGGAAAGAATGAGAATAACAAATTGTGCCTTCTTCTCTACATCTTCATGGATGAAGTAAGCAAATGCCAAAGTATGTATAATCTCGCAAGAACAAAAAGAGTGATGTGAGCATACATGTGTACAGGTCATGAAAAATAATCGGGAGATCTGCCTGGAAAAATTGGGAGATTGGGTGAAAAGGCGGGAGATATTTTTTTCAAAGCGTTTAAATCCTCGAATTTTTAAGAAAAAAGTCATTTAAATTAAATGCTCCTTTTTCTAAAAGTGTAATTCATGACTTCTCTCTATCATTTAGTGCACAGAATGAAAGGAAAAGTAATTATCCTGAAGCCAGCTCACGAAATATTGAACTGAATTTGACATTTCGATATCAAGATAGCTTGCCAGGCAAGGTAATATACGCCCACTGGCAGCATTTATTTCAAATAAAAACTTTTCAGTAGAGTTACAAAAGTGGAATGAAATATTCAACCTTCCACCATATATTTTTTTCTAGGGTCTCTAGTTTCATTAAAAACTGTCAAGAATTGTACCTAACTCAACTCATTAAATATTTTTCGGTATTTTTATGATTTGCAATAGGGTTCACCCTTAATAATATTTTGGTATTTTTAATTCTTAATAAGGCTCATTCTTGGTTGATATTAAACAATTTCAGCGAGTTTTGTCAAAAATGAATGTTTAGAGTGTCCACAAGCCAAAAGTTGAAAGCGATTTTGAAAACAGGCCCAATAACTGTCACTAAATATTTTTCGATTTATCTGATTTTCAATAGGGTTTATCCTTAGGTGATTACAAATACTCATGCCAAGTTATGTCAAAATCGCTCAAGAATTGTGACTTGTAGAGTGTTTACAAGGCAAAAATCCAACACATTTTATAGAACAAAGGCAATAATTCCTATTAAATATATTTCGATACGTGCTATTTTCAAAAGGGTTCATTCTTGGGTGATATTAAACAATTTCAGCAAGTTTCGTCAAAATCGGTCAATAACTGTGCTTTGTAGAGTGTTTACAAGTTCAAATTGAAAGCGTTTTCAAAAACAAGGGCAATAACTGATATTAATTTTTTTTCGATTTGACTGGTGTTTTCAATAGGCTTCATCCTTGGGTGATAACAAATACTCAGGCCAAGTTTCATTAAAATCCATTAAAAATTGTTCTCTCAAGAATGTTTACAAGCTAAAATTGAACGCGTTTTCAAGAACAAGGGCAATAACTCATACTAAATGTTTTTCGATTTCGCTGATTTTCGATAAGGTTTATCCTTGAGTTATAACATACTCTCACACCAAGTTTCATCAAAATCGGTCAAGAATTGCACGTTGTAGAGTGTTTACGAGCCATTCAAGAACAAGGGCACGAACTCATACTAATTTTTTTCCTATTTCGCCGATTTTCAATAGGGTTCATCCTTGCGTGATCATAAACACTCATATTAAGTTTCATCTAAATCCGTCAAGAATTACACCGTGTAGAGTGTTTACGAGCAATTGTGGACGGACGGACCGACGGACGGACCGACGGACGGACCGACGTGGGTGACGACAATATACGCCCCCCATTTCATGTGGGCGTATAAAAAGTAGTCTGTTATGCTGGTAATAAACGATTGTTACATGCTACTGTCAAATTATAAAACGATTTTACGAAACGTAGTTTGAGAAAATATTAAATTTACACTGAAAATCTACCGATAATACAAAAGAAATTTTGAAACAATGTCTATGTTATTTATAAAACACATAGAATTGACGATTATCACAAAATATTGCGAAAACTTCCAAATTTCGTTTTTGGTCAAATCAAGGCAGTAGAGTGCACCGGATGTTGTTATGAAAACATTATCGGGTGAAAAATGGATCAAATTATCATCTTAATCAGGGGATTAATTAATCAGGCAATGATAATATTATTAGGGGATGAGATTAACGCGTGTCACGGGCCATTAAAATACAAGTAAAGAATATTTTATTGATTTATGGCAAAGAATTTTGACACTGAAAACGATAGGCCCTGTGAAAATTATAGTTATGAAAAGAAAAAAAATCGGTAGATTTGGTTCTCCCGGCAGTAGATCGGGAGACAACATCCAAAAGCGGTAGAAACCCGACAAAATCGGTAGATTACACATGTATGGATTTGAGAAATGAGCATGGACCAATTTTTTTCATTTAGAATAATATTATAGTCTAACAAATCCAAGTATAGATTGATAATAAATGTTAAATATGAAATACTTACTTCACCATATGTTGTGATTTGTTTAGCTAATTCGATTTCTGTAGAACCTGCTCCAGATACCAACTTAACATCCTGAAAAAAAAAAAGGCTAGGGTCATTTTCATCTGGCCTTCTAGTGCAGAGTTTTCCCACCTTGGGGGTAATTTTGATATTATTGTGGGGTAATGAAGCACTTCCTAGTCCAGAATAAATATTTTGATAATTAAACATCTAGTATAAAAAAACATCATCTACAAAGTCAAGCTATACTGATACGAAAAGTTTGCAGGGAAAACTTGATTGGCAATCAAGAAATAGTAAAGATTTTATAGAGGGATAGGGGTAGCGCAATCCATCAAGGATCTTGAAAGAGGTGATTAAATGAAGAAGATTAAAAATCCTGACCAACAAATGTAATAAAACTATATCTTGATAGAAACATAATTATATCTTGATAGAAACATAATTATATCTTGATAGAAACATAATTATATCTTGATAGAAACATAATTATATCTTGATAGAAACATAATTATATCTTGATAGAAACAAAATTAAATCTTGATAGAAACATCATTATATCTTGATAGAAACAAAATTAAATCTTGATAGAAACAAAATTATATCTTGATAGAAACAAAATTATATCTTGATAGAAACATCATTATATCTTGATAGAAACATCATTATATCTTGATAGAAACATCATTATATCTTGATAGAAACATCATTATATCTTGATAGAAACATCATTATATCTTGATAGAAACATCATTATATCTTGATTGAAGCATCATTATACCTTGATAGAAACATCATTATATCTTGATAAAAAACATCATTATATCTTGATAGAAACATCATTATCTTGATTGAAACATAATTATATCTTGATAGAAACATAAACTTAAGTCATAGTATGTGACTATGTAATATCAACCTTAGTTAAAGCTTTATATGTATTAACACCATCATCTATAGCTCTCTCTATATCATCCATAATATTATCTGTTGAACCTCTAACTAATATAGTAGCTACAGCAGATTCTTCTTTATCTTAAATACATAACAAGTCTCATTTATAATATAATTTAAAGGAACATGTTTGACAATTGTTTGATTAAAAGATAGCTTGCCAGGCAAGGTAACATACCCCCACTGGCAGCATTGAAAAAAAAAAAAAAACATTGAATTTGAATAATAAAGTAAGCAAAAAACATTCACTGAATGAATATTGATGTCAAGGGCAAAAACTCAAAAACTGTTCATGGAAAATTGTCAAATAGAACTTGACCACCATCTTATTTATTTCAATACTCATACCAAGTTTCATAAAGTCTCTTAAAAAATTGTAGCTTATTTTTCACCCACAAATTTTTTTGTCAAGTCAAGTGAAATAACTCAAAAACCATTCATAAAAAAAGTTGGAAATTCAAACTTGACGAATGTCTTATCAATTCGAATGCTAACACCAAGTTCCATCAAAATCCTTTGAAAATTCAAGCTTCTTATTGCAACGCAATTTCACGAAGTCAAGGGCAATAACTCAAAACAGTTCATTGAAAAACTGTCAAATTCAAACTTGACTGAGGTCTAATCAATTCCAATGCTCACACCAAGTTTCATTCAAATCAGATGAAAACTATAGCTTCTATTGCATACAGAATTACATTTTAACATTTTTCAATTTTTCATTTAATCAAGGGCCATAACTCATAAACCGACATCTGGAATCGTGCCATTTTCGAACTTGTCCGAGATATTATCAAGATGAATACACATGCCAAGTTTCATTAAAGATAGCTTGCCAGGCAAGGTAATATACGCCCACTGGCAGCATTTATTTCAAATAAAAACTTTTCAGTAAGGTTACAATAAGTGGAATGAAATATTCAACCTTCCAACCTATTTTTTTCTAGGGTCTCTAGTTTCATTAAAAACTGTCAAGAATTGTACCTAATAACAACTCATTAAATATTTTTCGGTATTTTCATGATTTGCAATAGGGTTCACCCTTAACAATATTTTGATATTTTTAATTCTTAATAAGGCTCATCCTTGGTTGATATTAAACAATTTCAGCGAGTTTTGTCAAAAAGGAAAGTTATGTTCACAAGCCAAAAGTTGAAAGCGTTTTTGAAAACAGGCGCAATAACTGACACTAAATATTTTTCGATTTATCTGATTTTCAATAGGGTTTATCCTTGTGAGAAAACAAATACTAAAGCCAAGTTTCATCAAAATCCATTCAAAATTGTTCTTTCTAGATTGTTTACGAGTTAAATTGAACGCGTTTTCAAAAACAAGGTCAATTACTTGTACTAAATATTTTTCGATTTTCAATAGGGTTCATCCTTGGGAGACAACAAATACTCCAGCCAAGTTACATCAAAATCCATTAAAAATTGTTCTTTCTAGAGTTTTTACAAGCTAAAATTGAACGCGTTTTCAAGAACAAGGGATATAACTGACACTAAATATAATTCTATTTATTTAATTTATAATAGGGTTCCTCCTTGGGTAAAAACAAATACTCAAGCCAAAGTTAACCAAAATCTATTAAGAATAGTTCTTTCTAGAGTGTTTACAAGCTAAACTTGAATGCGTTTTCAAGAACAAGGGCAGTAACTCATACTAAATTTTTTTTTGATTTCGCGTATTTTCAATAGGGTTCATCCTTGAGTTATAACACACTCTCACACCAAGTTTCATCGAAATCCATCAAGAATTGTGCCATGTAGAGTGTTTACGAGACAAAAATCGAACTCGTTTAAAAGAACAAGGGCAATAATTCATATTAGATATATTTTGATATTTTTAATTTTCAATTAGGCTCATCCCTTGCGATATCCAACAATTTCAGTGAGTTTTGTCAACATTAGTCATGAATTGTTTCCTTATAGAGTGTTCATTAGCCAAAAAGTTAAACCCGTTTTCAAACACAAGGGCAATAACTGACACTAAATATTTTAGATTTATTTGATTTTCAATAAGGTTCATCCTTGGGTAAAAACAAATACTCAAGCCAAGTTTTATCAAAATCCATTAAGAATTGTTCTTTCTAGAGTGCTTACAAGCTAAAATTGAACGCGTTTTCAAACACAAGGGCAATAACTGATACTAAATATTTTTTTGATTTAACTGAATTTCAATAGGGTTCATCCTTAGGTGATGATTTCAAATACTCATGCCAAATTATGTCAAAATCGCTCAAGAATTGTGACTTGTAGAGTGTTTACAAGGCAAAAATCCAACACATTTTATAGAACAAGGGCAATAATTCCTATTAAATATATTTCGATATGTGCTATTTTCAAAAGGGTTCATTCTTGGGTGATATTAAACAATTTCAGCAAGTTTCGTCAAAATCGGTCAATAACTGTGCTTTGTAGAGTTGTTTACAAGCTAAAAATTGAACGCGTTTTCAAAAACAAGGGCAATAACTGATATTAATTTTTTTCGATATAACTGGTTTTCAATAGGCTTCATCCTTGGGTGATAACAAATACTCAGGCCAAGTTTCATTAAAATCCATTAAAAATTGTTCTCTCAAGAGTGTTTACAAGCAAAAATTGAACGCGTTTTCAAGAACAAGGGCAATAACTCATACTAAATGTTTTTCGATTTCGCTGATTTTCGATAGGGTTTATCCTTGAGTTATAACATACTCTCACACCAAGTTTCATCAAAATCGGTCAAGAATTGCACGTTGTAGAGTGTTTACGAGCCATTCAAGAACGAGGGCACGAACTCATACTGATTTTTTTCCGATTTCGCTGATTTTCAATAGGGTTCATCCTTGCGTGATCATAAACACTCATATTAAGTTTCATCTAAATCCGTCAAGAATTACACCGTGTAGAGTGTTTACGAGCAATTGTGGACGGACGGACAGACGTATAAGGGCGTATAAAAATCGGATAAAAACTGCAGCTTCTATTGCGTACACAAGTAAATTTAAACGTTTTTTATTTAAATCAAGAGCAATAACTCATAAACATCTGGAATCACGCTGTTTTAGAACTTGTCTGAGATATTATCAAGATGTATCACGTACACTAGCAATTGTTGATGGATGGTAGGACTGACGGACAGGGGTGATGGCAATATACGTCCACATCTTCATGGAATTTTTTGCGTTTGAAAGTTTAACTGACAACTCATCATTTCTTGCAACTCTGCGAATTGTAGAATCCCAGTTTGAATAATTCAATAGTTACACATATCTAGTACTTCTTGAAATCTAGAAAGTCAATCTTATAACATACCTTGTTTAAAGATGACTAAAGGGGTATCACCTACTTCATCAACATAGACTTTACTACAAAAACCTATTTCTCTTGATGTAGGTGGAGCCTAAAAAATCATAGGGAGTTGTACAAAGTGATCAAATTACTATTCTGAATTTGACACACCCTGTTTTCCAGTCGCTGGAATCTCAATTCAGAACCTCATTTTTTATTTATTGAAGTGATTTTGATCTAAATCTAGAATTTTGTGCAACCGAGCTTCTTAAGAGCTGATACAGCCAAATTCATAAATCTCAAATCACATCTGGCTTTTAAATTCCTGAAAATCTACAAGGAATTTTCAAATACAGTTACATGAATTACATAAATTACTTATTAAACAGTCTTTATCTATAAACATAGGCAAAAACAAAATTACTTACAATTTTAGGTAAAGCTGTAGCTCCGACACATTTACATAATCTACGTAAATCAAACTTGGACATGAGTCTAACAATCATTAGTTTATATTTATTACAATAATGTTGAGCTAGATCACCAATTTTACCACCAGTTACAATAACATTGACACCAGTGTCTGCTATAGCTTTGATATGCTGTAAAGACATTTAAAATAACATACAGATCAAAGGAATTACATCTTTTACTCTTTTACTCCATAATCATGGAGCACCACAGCTTACAAGTCAATGGCCACTTGTCTAAAGAATTGATTGCAAAAGTTTACGAGCAATTATGGACGGATCGACAAACAAAGGTGATGCCAATATACAGTATGTATAAAATGCGATGTTGATGTATGTTTAATGTTAAAAGAATTTTATATGTTACCTCTTCAACTTGATTTTCTTCACCCTTACTATAATTCAGAAGTTCTTTTGCATCTTTAATCAACACTGTACCCTACAAAGTAATATATATTTTGATCAAAACATACTTAAATCTTTGTTTACATCAAAAGACACAAAAAACAATAAATTTCAAGAGTATCAACATACATTTCATTATAAAGTCTAAAAAAGCTGGCCGTTGCCCCTGCCCTTGCACAACTGCCATCATTGCAAACAGAATAGATGGTTGTGATGTAGTGTACTTGATGCTCAAATAGATGGAAGGGAAGGTACAATACCCACTATTATCGCAGGCTGTCAGCTTTTAAAGACATTACTACACAGTGCTATCTGTCTTCATAAGGACACAACATAACATAATAGAAATGATGACCTGACTAAACACATAAGTTCAATTTCTTATCACACAAAATATATCAACATACCTTTGTTTCTGTTTGCATGATATCAAAAGGACAGGAATAGGCAGCTATTTTACAATTGTCACATTTGGTAACTTCACCATCAATTTCTCGTTTAAAGACCATACCTTGTACAACTGAACTTTGTAAAATACCACATCCCTATAATAAACCATATCTATTGTTACAGATCTTTTTCCTAGTAATTTGGTTTTTTAACCTTTATCTTTCCTTTCCCCTTATGGAACCCTTGATCAATTGTACTACTCCACTTCCAACTATACATTTCTACGTGATTTTCCCTTTAGTTAGTTTTCCCTGAAATCCTTTTCATGTCAGAAAATACAGCCTGAATAATTTGACTTTAATTATAATCATCTTAAAATAGTATGCTAGGCAACAAATCATCTCATTACCCCTCAAATATTACCCCCCTGGGTCAAAGATAATTGCCCAAGAAGAAAAAAAAGTATCAATAAGCTTTAGGGCAATAAAGAAACAAGTATCTTTTTTAATTTAGAAACCACACAATACTTGAGGCTTAATCGAAAAACATGTGTCTATTCACAATATACATTTATTGACTTACCAATATTTTAACAACTCTAATATTATCAACATTAAAACTTATCTTCTGTGATAAAATGGAAACTGTAAAAAATAAATGTTCAAAATGGTTGAGGAACATTTCAAAGCAGGCTTGTATTTCAAAAAGTTATTGTGTTATAATAACAAATGGAAAGATTTTAAGATTGTTTTCTTTAAGGGATTACAAAAATAATTACCCAAAATTAGCCAAATAGTATAGCAGTGAACAACTTTAACAAAAACAGGAAATTCAAGACCCCAACCTTGTTTCAAAAACCCAATCTTAGCACAAGACTCAAAGACAAAATGATCTTGAAGAGAGAGAAGTAAGCAAGAAGTTATCTATAGTGAAAAACTTACTGCAGGCATCAGCTATTAAAGGTGCTAAGAAATCTTCATGGCCATATTGTTTACTCATGACAGCTGTTCTGATTGCTGCACTCACTTCAGTCTTGTTACGTAGGTCCTTAGTTTCACCAATAACCAAGTCTATACAAACAAAATAAATCAAAATTTTAAAAGTCACACTACAGTGATTGACATTTGGTAATCATTGATATTCAAATTATATCACATGATCAATATTGTCACAATTCCGCTAAAATATTGTCTTCATTCAATACCGTGATATTGACTGTAACGAAACTTACAGGGTAGGCTGTTTGTGTGGTTGCATAATGTAGTTTGATTATTTAAGTACAAAGCTAAAGAGATTTTTGAAATATTTAGGATGCAATTATATACAGGTAGGTACTAGCAACAGAATACAGATAACTTTTCGAAACCGAAACAATGTTTAAGACCTACAAATTGTTTTAACACATAATTTTTGATGCTTTTGGTTTTAGATAGGGTTTATATATTAGGTGATAAACAATTAAGCTTATCAAAATCCAGGCCTCGAATTTTGACGCGAACGAAACGATCGTTCGCGTGTCGGTTACGCAAAGTCTAAATGGGCAGAATGAAAAATCGGTTACGTGAACTTTTGCCGTATAACGATAACAGTAAAACTGTCTCAAATCAGTTTTCAATCGGCAAAACTCATCGTGAAGGTGGCAGGATGTTAAACTATTTCATTTTCAATACGCTACTAATAAAAATTCCACATTGTTTTATGGCAGTAGTATTATGTAACACGGGATCATCGCGTGAACCAATCTTAGGAAGAAAAATTTATTATCCTCATTCCCGGGCCAATGTTAGGCCACGCATATGATGAATATTGTTTCCTTGTTATTGTAGTAGGGCCTATGTTATGTAACTTTCATCTCTATTTGATCGTTTTATATAGATTTAATTGATTTTATTGTTTCAATGACGTTTTGGTTTTACTCTAACTTATTAAATTCAACAAACAATAGCTACTAAATAAATGTTACCTGTCAATAAAATATTATTAATAAAAAAAAAAGTTACATATCAGCTAGTTGTGATTTTCCGGCGTAACTAAACATTTATTAACTATTAGCCTAGAGTCGATCTTGTACTGTTGCCAGGGAATCGGTCAGTTCAGTCACCAGTTAGAAAATGGCACAGCCAAATCGTAAACCAGAAAGCGTCACTGTTAAGACTTTCAATAAATAGTCATTCAATAAAGATTTAAAAATGGTTGAAATCGGCGATGATGGAAATATTGAAAAACTGGAATGTAAAGTTTGTTCGACACACCTCTCAGATATCAGAAAGGAAGCCAACAGACGTGGGATCAAGGCGGCAGTCATGTCCGGAATACAGAATTATGCCGATGGTGTAAGTTGTGTTCACAAAGGAAATATCTTTCGCCATATCAAATCAGATGGACTGCATGATTGGGCAAAACGAACGTTAACTCGCCATTTACCTGCCTACCATACACCACTAAACGACGAAACCGATTCACGTAACCGATCGGTTTCGCGAACGTTTGAGTCTGAACCGAACTATCGGTTACGTGATGAAAATTACCGTCTAACGATTTTTCGTTTTCTGGGGAAGCAAATTTCGAGGCCTGAAAATCTGTTCAGAAATGTGGCTTGATTTTCAATAGTGTAGTTAAATGTGGTCTTATAATAATATTGTCCAACAGGTTTCAGTTATGTTTGTAATAATAACTTCATGTAGAATTAAGAACAATTGCTTCTCGACTAAAATTAATGTATCCCACCTGGTAAAATCTCTACTGCCTTTTTACAAGCTAATTCATAACCACATATCACTTCTGTTACAGATAAACCCTTTGAAAATAAAGAGAAACAATCATATGAAAGGTAGCCCAAGGGTTACACCTAAAAATATCATTAAAATCATTACGAATCATCTTCTCAACTGACTGCCGCATGCAATGGCTAAAGCAATGTTCAGAATAGAAAAAAAAATATAAACAGATCAAATTTATGGATAGTCAATATTGATATACTCTTTCTTGGATATTCATACAAATGGATTGACTGGACATGCAGTAAAGATTTTTATCTCTATATACTATGTCAATTTTAAAGCAATTACAAAAGGTCTTAAAGAAGGTACAACAAACCATTCTTAGTAATTCTTCAGCATTCGAGAGTAGAGCTCCAGCAAATATGAGAACAAAGTTGGTACCATCCCCACATTCCTGTTCTTGCTGCTGAGAAGCCATAACTATCATTTTGGCAGCTGGATGTTGAACTTCCAATTCTCTCAAAATAGTGGCAGCATCATTGGTAACAAATAATTTTTCTAGATGGTTGATAACCATCTTATTTTGACCTAAAATAAGATACAAGAATATAATGTGATTTCTCAGACCATTTTTTCCGTGCTGTACGCGGCTGGTCTCCAGTCAGTCTGAAAATTGTGTGTCCTGTTGACAAAGTCTACAATTGAATACGTTGTAGTCTATTTATATAAATGACCGCTATTGCACGATGGGAAGGATAACTCTTTGATTATCAAGACGAACCTTTTTCCAATATGGCGGGACGTTCATAATTTCTTACGACATTATGATTTTTTAAACACAGATAATTAAGGATACACATGGATTTGAAGGCTCAAATTTCAAAGGTAAGCTCTGTAGACTATTTCTGATTAGCTAACCAAAAGATTTCATGTGTTTGAGGCTGTCGGATGATTGTCCGAAACAAATAAAGCCTGGGCCCCTTTAATATACATGTACTTGTGTATTTGTAAACAAATCATACCTTTGAATATTGTATATATTTATTTTGTGGTCATGTACATGATCTGTCCATCGTTTAATAAACAAGTATTACTGTATTTTTAGACAAAATGTATTTTAAAATAATGTGCATTCTTTTTTTTATCCATTGTATTGCTCCATTGGCTAAATGTTAGACAGGACTAAGTCCTTGTGTATAGGACCAAATTCTGACCAAAGAAAAATAAAGAGTTTTGTGCGGGACTTTGCTTTACAGAGTTTTCGGTTTGTCAATGGGCGTGGCACATCCGGTTAAACTTCCAATTTATGGGTGAGCAAATTAAGTCTTTAGGAAATAACATTTTTCAAAAAAGTACCTTGTGCACAGATACCTCATTGCTTTGGCCAGTTTATCCCAGAAAATCAGATTTGTTTGTTGCAATTTGCGACGTTATTGACAAGTGGCTCTAGTAATTATTACACACGGTTTTGTCAAACTTTGTCAAGAATTGTGCCAGTGTGTCTAGTACAATGTTCACAAGTTAACAATTGAATCTTTTTTCAATTACTCATGTTTATAAAATATCTTTAGATTTAAGAATTGTGCCATCTAGAGTGTTTACGT
The DNA here is from genome assembly GCA_030562195.1 of Nipponacmea schrenckii. Taxonomy (NCBI): domain Eukaryota; kingdom Metazoa; phylum Mollusca; class Gastropoda; family Lottiidae; genus Nipponacmea; species Nipponacmea schrenckii. The sequence goes on along the minus strand of JAUJPP010000003.1, from coordinate 32,487,782 downwards.
GCAATAGTGGAAGGATTGACAGAGGTATATCATAGGAGTGGCGCCAATATGGAAATAACAAAAAGCAGAAATTTCAATACACACCATGAGGTCCATAAGCAGATTTGGTTGTTTTGGCCAACTCTTTACAAGCATCAATATTTTTATAAATAGCCTCATCTAAACCTGAAAAATGCTGAAATACAGAGGAAATAATTATCAACATTATTGACCAGAAAAAATGGTTATATTTCAAGCCAAGACATTTTTTCAGAGAGAAATTAGTAAAATACATTTGCTTTGATTGCATTGCTTGATAAAGACAAGAGTATCATGTTGAATCATCACAAGTTATTAAATCAAGTAATTGTTATCAATTAAACTGTGACTAGTTATAGTACCATATATAATATACATGGATATAGGCCTACATGTAAGGTAAATTACATTTTCACAGCTGAATATTGTCCAATCTAATTTTTCTAATAATGTTATTTTTGAAAATATCATATTTATAGAAGATACAGAATTGAGTAAGAAAAGTTTATGATATTTTTTGGTCAACTTCATTTGAGTGGAGCCCTGTCAAAGCAGGTCATGCGTTCAAATTTGGACATATTCGTTACAAAGGAACGAAATATTAGTTATAATAAATAATTGATTTAACACTTGAAACTTATTAGAACTAATGAAATTGAATATTAGAATAATTTTATATGATATATTCGATCTTCAACATGATTTATGCATCAAAAGCAGGGGTGTCTATAAAACGAAGACCGAAGATGGAAGACCTCTATAAAACGAAGACCCAACTATAAAACGAAGACCCACTCAACTATAAAACGAAGACCCAACTATAAAACGAAGACCCACTCAACTATAAAACGAAGACCCAACTATAAAACGAAGACCCAACTTTAAAACGAAGACCCACTCAACTATAAAACGAAGACCCAACTATAAAACGAAGACCCACTCAACTATAAAACGAAGACCAACTCAACTATAAAACGAAGACCCAACTATAAAACGAAGACCCACTCTACCAAAAACAATTACTTAACTATAAAACGAAGACCCACTCAACTATAAAACGAAGACCCAACTATAAAACGAAGACCCACTCTACTATAAAACAATTACCCAACTATAAAATGAAGACCCACTCAACTATAAAACGAAGACCCAACTATAACTATCTGATACAAGATTTAAAGTGATACATTACTTAGGATTGCTGTATTTTTCTGATTATGATTATGTCGACTTTTCTTTCTAGATGCCACCTGTGTAATACAGAATACAATTGAAGTGAAATCAGGACAAAGGGTTTAGAAAATGTTTAATAGAGCTAGTCATTTTGGCATAAAATGAAGTATAAACAAATTTTCCTTCAATGTCAGGACTTCAAAAAGAATTAGTCTTGGTATCTGATTTAATTGGGTGTGTGGTCAGCGTTAACAATTGTTTGTCCCTTTTGTTTACAGAAAAGTGCAGTAAAAGTCTGTTTCTGCTTTTCAATTGCAGATATTCTTTCTTTCTCTATCCACATTAACCTTCACTTCAAAGGCTACGTTTCCTGTTGGGATAAAGTAAAGATTTGTTGGTCTCATGGTCTCTTGGTTTTCGGCTAAACAAAACGATAGGCTAAATATATTCTCACTGCCTATAATCATAGAACTATAACCGGTTCTATGCCATTATGAAGCTGTATGTTTCAAATCGTCTGTATAAACCGGTTAAATAGCCGATCACAGACACCCTATTTTAATGATTTATCGGCTAGTATAGGCTTGGATTCTGCGCACTGTAACATTACTTTTGTAAACATTCATCTCGGCATTTTGTCACCTCGAACTAAGGTATGTTTTGGAAAAAAACGTAAATTATATGATGGGATAAATATAACACAAATATCGATGATAGCCGTAATGAAGACAAGCGTGAGGGACGACCCTTAACACTTGCATAAATGATCATTAGGCCTAGCAATACGACGACAAAAACCGCTAATCCGGAAGCCAGTATGAAGTAGCCTAGGCCTACTTTAAATGGCAAAGTGACACGCGTCGGATTGATGAATACTTATTACTAATACTGTAGGCTACGTATCATGTGACTGTGTACTGGTACCAGAAAATCTGTGTGTGTCCGCACACTTCTGTCTCTAAGTCACCTGAATTAATGCCTGAAGCCCTTCAATGTGCACGCCTAATCTTAAACTTTTGGCCAATGAAATGTATGGAAGAAAGACGGCGCACCGTGCAAAAAGGTCCCCAAATTAAGACTTGGAGAAAAGTATAATAAATAAGCTGTCCTCAAATTCATGTACATGATTCATGATAATCTGATAATCCGGAAACCCCGCACTCTTTTTAGGCCCTACTAACGACGAAATTTTTGTCATGTTCAATTGCTCATTAATCCGGTTATTCGGATTCTGGTTCTGCACGGTCTTGATTGGGAACTAATTATCAATTTATATAGTAATTAGTATTCATCAATCCGACGTGTGTCACTTTGCCATGTAGGCCTAGGCTATTCCATACTGGCTTCCGGATAAGCGGTTTTTGTCGTCGTATTGCTAGGCCTAAATCCTAATGATCATTTATGTAAGTGTTAAGGGTCGTCCCTCACGCTTGTCTTCATTACGGCTATAATCGATATTTGTGTTATATTTATTCCATCATATAATTTACGTTTTTTCCAAAACATACCTTAGTTCGAGGTGACAAAATGTCGAGATGAATGTTTACAAAAGTAATGTTACAGTGCGCAGAATCCAAGCCTATACTAGCCGATAAATCATTAAAATAGGGTGTCTGTGATCGGCTATTTAACCGGTTTATACAGACGATTTGAAACATACAGCTTCATAATGGCATAGAACCGGTTATAGTTCTATGATTATAGGCAGTGAGAATATATTTAGCCTATCGTTTTGTTTAGCCTAAAACCAAGAGACCATGAGACCAACAAATCTTTACTTTATCCCAACAGGAAACGTAGCCTTTGAAGTGAAGGTTAATGTGGATAACCTTGATCACATATCAAAAGGAAAGAAAGAATATCTGCAATTGAAAAGCAGAAACAGACTTTTACTGCACTTTTCTGTAACAAAAGGGACAAACAATTGTTAACGCTGACCACACACCCAATTAAATCAGATACCAAGACTAATTCTTTTTGAAGTCCTGACATTGAAGGAAAATTTGTTTATACTTCATTTTATGCCAAAATGACTAGCTCTATTAAACATTTTCTAAACCCTTTGTCCTGATTTCACTTCAATTGTATTCCGTATTACACAGGTGGCATCTAGAAAGAAAAGTTCTAATCGACATAATCATAATCAGAAAAATACAGCAATCCTAAGTAATGTATCACTTTAAATCTTGTATCAGATAGTTATAGTTGGGTCTTCGTTTTATAGTTGAGTGGGTCTTCGTTTTATAGTTGGGTCTTTGTTTTATAGTAGAGTGGGTCTTCATTTTATAGTTGGGTCTTCGTTTTATAGTTGAGTGGGTCTTCGTTTTATAGTTGGGTCTTCGTTTTTATAGTTGAGTGGGTCTTCGTTTTATAGTTGGGTCTTCGTTTTATAGTTGAGTGGGTCTTCGTTTAATAGTTGGGTCTTCGTTTTATAGTTGAGTGGGTCTTCGTTTTATAGTTGGGTCTTCGTTTTATAGTTGAGTGGGTCTTCGTTTTATAGTTGGGTCTTCGTTTTATAGTTGAGTGGGTCTTCGTTTTATAGTTGAGTGGGTCTTCGTTTTATAGTTGGGTCTTCGTTTTATAGTTGAGTGGGTCTTCGTTTTATAGTTGAGTGGGTCTTCGTTTTATAGAGGTCTTCCATCTTCGGTCTTCGTTTTATAGACACCCTCAAAAGCAGGTAGTTATTCCACTACTTGTAACTCTTCTCGTGAACTGGTTGCATGAATGATTTTACACATTTCAAAATGGCAGCTAATTCACCAATTTATCGCTGTTTTGATATTGGGAAATCATTAAATATATTAAATGCTAGTTTTGTTTTTGTGATTTATATACCATTGATTTCATGAGTATTTTCAAGCCCTACGCGGATTTTAGTAATTGCGATTGTCTTAGAAGAGAAAGTCATTGTGGATTCTGTTTTGAACAGAGCCCATAAGTGGACTGTACTTATGAAGACGGCAATGCCAAGCAGTGTGCAATGAGAGAAATTTTGCCAGGACAGTAGCATTCGCCTACTCTTAGGGTGTTCAGTGACGTCACGCAATCTTGTCTAGAATGGCGAAATCGTTACCTTCACGTCTTCAACAATTCCTCCCCAAATCCCACGATTTTACACCAAGACATATTATATATCAGTAAATGTGAAATTGAATAAGCTTTTCAACAAGGTTTTTTAATAATTTTTATATCTACTCGTTTTCGAGAAATTTCAAGTTGAAGTCGATTTTTCGACCGTCGACCATTTTGTCGCCAATGACTCCATTTTTTGCGAAAATAGAAGCTTTTTTTAAACGAATTTCCGGGAGAATTGACTGCATCGATTTTGACAAAAGTGGTACTGGTGATTAGAGAAATGGATGAATATTATAAATTCGAGTGAACAAAAAAAAAATTTTAAAATTTGTAAAAATAGCGTCGAAAATACGTGAAAAGCTCAAATTTTCGGACATTTCCAGGTACGATGAAAACTTTGTTCACTCAGATAATGTTTCTATGTCTATCGAGTGACATTCCTTTTTTGAGTTTTACTAATTCCGTTCAGCCAGTTCTCCCGGAAATTGATTTGAAAATAGGTTGGGTGGTACAGAATCAGATTCCTTTGAAGTTTGCCGACTCTGGTTGTGCGTTACGTGATACACTTGCGCATCATGTGATACACCGAATAATGCTTGATCAATATGACGTAAATGACAGTGATGCAGTAAATGATAGTAGATGTCTGGACGACTTCGACTACACATTTTGAACTTTCGACCCCAGTCATGGAAAATAACGGTAAATTTGAAGTTTTCTATCGTTTAAAACATGATAAATAAAGAGTCTAAAATCATACCGAATGTTTCTAAAATTGGGTTTCTAGAAATGAGAATAAATGGAATTCATCATTTGATGAAGGTTGCTTTCAAAAGTCACGATTTTCGTTGTTCCTTCCCACAGGAAAATCGTTGAATGTTTACTTTTTTTGACTTCCAATTTCTCTAATGCTAAGCACAAAAGTAGATCTAATGAAAATCTTTTTTTTTGTCAGCTTTGTAGAAATTTAGTTGAAGAAATCCATATGCCTAGCTTGATTTACTCTGATACTAGAGTCATTACCATTCAATAATTGGAGTCTATGATTAGGTGTAGGCCTAGTCTATAAATTATGAGACCTAATAATTAATAATATGGACATATTTATGATTTTTACCTTATTCATTACAGGTGATGGAAATCAACAGTTTTATGTTAAGTTATAATTAAACATTAATTTTGTTGTTGTTAATGTAAGTGAATATTTTAATAGAAGAATCTGGAATATCATGAATGACAGTATATTATCTAGTTTAGTACGTCTAAGCTTAGGCCTAGTTGGGCCTACCTAGTAATTTACAAGAAAACCCACATTCATGGAAAACATTTTTTATTAGTAACGATTACACTTGTTCCACAAAGGTGTGTAATATTGCTAGATCTCAGTTAGACCTGACTTAAACTCTTTGTTTTCTTTAATTGTAGGTTTGAAAAGAAAAACAGTTACCGGTAGTGAAAATCAACCTAAATTTGGCAAATGATGTTTCACAGAACTTGTCAAGGGGTTGTGGAGGATAATTTGACAAGTTAAAAAAAAAATTTGTGAAGTTTTTAAAATTTTGATATTTTCTTTATTTGACTTCTAATCTGATTACAGCCTGTGGTCAAAGGGAGATAATTTGTTAACCCTAGCTTTGACATAGTTAGGGTTAGCACTTGACAAAATTTTTAGGACTTTTTTAATATTTTTTTTTTATAATTTTTTTAGGAGTTTTATGTTTTAAACAACAGTGTGGCATGAGAATTTAATTCACCTTGTGATCATATGGAACCAATTTGCTACTTAGTTAGACTGTGACCAAGGCAGAGTTAAGGTCTATAATTTAAAAAAAAAAAATTTTCAATTTTAAATATTTTTAAGAATATATTTTCCTTTTTTTTTAGTATTGGCATTCTTTTTAGGTTCAAATTTTGAACAACTCTGGGAAATGTGAGTTGAAATCAATGTGTGGCCAAAGGGAGACAATTTGCTGTGACCAAGTTAGCTTTTAGGACTTACATTTATATTTTTCAATTTTTTTAAAATTTATTTATTTATTGCTTTTTTTGTAAATCTTACAGGGGTTAAAGTATTTGACTGCTATGTTTTATGTAGTTAATTCTGGTACCATTAGAATACTGTAAAAAAGAGCTTTAAAATGATATATGACAAGTTCATATTTAGTGAATGAAAATTTTTTTTTTTCATTTTTGGAAATATTTGCATCGTCGCGTACCAAGTGGCGGCCATCTTGAATAAAAATGGTTACCATGGTAACAAACTGTGTAAATTTTAATCTCAAAATGGTACTTCATCTAAATTGTAATGGAATGGAACTTTAAAACTGAATAATATAGTCAAATTATGGATTAAAGTGACATTTACTTTTGACGCGGGCAAAATTTATGTCTTTTGGAAACAAAATGGCCGACATAAATTGCGCGGAATTGTTTTTTTTTACCTAGTATTTGTTGAAATTCACCTTAAAATTTATAAAACCGAAAGAATTTTGTAAATATCTTTAAAATTAAAGATTATATTTGTATTTTTATGGTTCTTTTTTCATTAAATTTCTCCTTTTTGGAGTCGTTAACCTTTGACCTTTTCGTTGAGCCAAAGAAGGAGCATTTTAGACAAAATCACCCCCCGATTTCTCCACTTCAAACTGCCATAACTTTTGTTCTAATTGAGATATTTTCATTCTGTAAACTGTATTTCCACCTTTGAAAAGAGCTGGTTAATTTGAGCCTATTTTCACTGTTCTAGCATCATAAACAAAAAATGACCTGAACACCCTACTACTCTTTTCTGCCATTTCCGACTGTCAAGGGATCTTTACCTGCACAGACTGGGCACTGTTTTACTTACGCACCCCCCAACTTCCCGTAAAGCTATCGATTTGAAACTTGGCAGAGAGATACTTATATGTGTCTTGAATGTTCACAGCAAATTTCAGACGATTCCGACCATTCCTTCTATTTTTAATTATTTTTCAAAGTGTTGAAATGACTGAGATTTCTTCCGATAAATTGGATAATGGTGAATTAGCAGGGGGACTTAACTCTTTTGTTTAGTCGTACTTGCTTTGAAATATCATTCAATTTCGGGTCATTTCGACCAAAAATTGTCAATTTTTCACTGCGATGTAACGAGTATAGCTGCAATCATTTTCGTTTGAGTTTACAAAATTGCCATGACTTTTTGCCGTTTGACGCGTACACATTGATCTGAAAATTTACAATGCGATGACAGCAATGTATTGATTACTCACAACAATTTTCAGACCGATCCAATTTTAAAACAATCGCGTAATTCATGCCGGTATGCCCCTATTGCTGCATCCCATCCAAAATTATTTCCAATCGCGATATCGACACGAAACGTTGCAATATGACTTAGTAATGATTGTTGATTACTCACAGCAATTTTCAGACCGATCAGACACCTCTAACTATGTTAAATCAATCGATAAAGTAATCCCGCTTTGCCCCTTTTGCTGCATCGCATCCAAAATTATTTCCAATCGCGATATCGACACGAAACGTGGCAATATGACTTAGTAATGATTTCTGATTACTCACAGCAATTTTCAGACCGATCAGATACCCCTTTCTGTGTTAAATCAATCGATAAAATGATCCCGCTGTGCCCCTTTTGCTGTATCGCATCCAAACTTATTGCCAATCGCGATATCGACACAAAACCTGGCAATATGACTGAGAAATGATTTCTGATTACTCACGGCAAATTTTCAGACCAATCAGACACCCCTTACTGTGTTAAATCAATCGATAAAGTGATCCCGCTTTGCCCCTTTTGCTGTATCGCATCCAAAATTATTGCCAATCGCGATATCGACACAAAACGTGGCAATATGACTTAGTAATGATTGCTGATTACTCACAGCAATTTTCAGACCGATCAGACACCCCTAACTATGTTAAATCAATCGATAAAGTCATCCCGCTATGCCCCTTTTGCTGCATCGCATCCAAAATTATATCCAATCGCGATATCGACACGAAACGTGGCAATATGACTTAGTTATGGTTGCTGATTACTCACAGCACTCATATCGCGATTGGAAATAATTCGGGGTGCGATGAAGCAATAGGGGCATGGCGGGATGACTTTATCAATTGATTTAACACAGTAAGGGTTGTCTGATTGGTCTGAAAATTGCCGTGAGTAATCAGCAATCATTACAAAGACAAATTGCTACGTTTCGAGTCGATATCGCGATTGGAAATAATTTCAGATGCCATGCGACGAAAGGGACATAGCGGGGTTACTTTATCGATCGATTTAACACCTTAAGACTTGTCTGATCGGTCTGAAAATTGCCGTGACTAATCAGACTTGTCTGATCATTCTGAAAATTGCTGTGAGTAATCATTACTTAGACAAATTGCCACGTTTCGTGTCGATATCGCGATTGGAAATAATTTTGGATGCGATGCAGCAAAAGGGGCATAGCGGGATGACTTTAACGATTGATTTAACATAGTTAGAGGTGTCTGATCGGTCTGAAAATTGCTGTGAGTAATAAGCAATAATTACTAAGTCACATTGCAACGTTTCGTGTCGATATCGCGATTGGAAATAATTTTGGATGCGATGCAGCAAAAGGGGCAGAGCGGTATGACTTTATCGATTGATTTAACATAGTTAGGGGTGTCTGATCGGTCTGAAAATTGCTGTGAGTAATCAGCAATCATTACTAAGACATATTGCCACGTTTCATGTCGATATCGCGATTGAAAATAATTTTGGATGCGATGCAGCAAAATGACAAAGCGGGATGACTTTATCGATTGATTTAACATAGTTAGAGGTGTCTGATCGGTCTGAAAATTGCTGTGAGTAATCAGAAATCATTACTCAGTCATATTGCCACGTTTCGTGTCGATATCGCGATTGGAAATAATTTTGGATGCGATGCAGCAAAAGGGGCAAAGCGGGATTACTTTATCGATTGATTTAGAGGTGTCTGATCGGTCTGAAAATTGATGTGAGTAATCAGCAATCATTACTCAGTATATTGCCACGTTTCATGTCGATATCGCGATTGAAAATAATTTTGGATGCGATGCAGCAAAATGACAAAGCGGGATGACTTTATCGATTGATTTAACATAGTTAGAGGTGTCTGATCGGTCTGAAAATTGCTGTGAGTAATCAGAAATCGATACTCAGTCATATTGCCACGTTTCGTGTCGATATCGCGATTGGAAATAATTTTGGATGCGATGCAGCAAAAGGGGCAAAGCGGGATTACTTTATCGATTGATTTAGAGGTGTCTGATCGGTCTGAAAATTGCTGTGAGTAATCAGCAATCATTACTCAGTATATTGCCACGTTTTGTGTCGATATCGCGATTGGAAATAAGTTTGGATGCGATACAGCAAAAGGGCAAAGCGGCATGAATTACGCGATTGTTTTAAAATTGGATCGGTCTGAAAATTGTTGTGAGTAATCAATACATTGCTGTCATCGCATTGTAAATTTTCAGATCAATGTGTACGCGTCAAACGGCAAAAAGTCATGGCAATTTTGTAAACTCAAACGAAAATGATTGCAGCTATTCTCGCAGCTATACATCGCAGTGAAAAATTGACAATTTTTGGTCGAAATGACCCGAAATTGAATGATATTTCAAAGCAAGTACGACTAAACAAAAGAGTTAAGTCCCCCTGCTATTTCGCCATTATCCAATTTATCGGAAGAAATTTCAGTCATTTCAACACTTTGAAAAATAATTGAAAATAGAAGGAATGGTCGGAATCGTCTGAAATTTGCTGTGAACATTCAAGACACATATAAGTATTCCTCTGCCAAGTTTCAAATCGATAGCTTTACAGAAAGTTGGGGGGTGCGTAAGTAAAACAGTGCCCACAGACTGTAGCACACATCGCCTCGATTTATTGACATAGTCCAATCGACTATGTCAGTCTCTCCAACAAGGGGAAAGCGGACAAAAAATTCTGAAAATTTATTTCAACCTTTGTCAGAATGGTGTAGAATTGAATACCAGTTAAAACGGTAACATGTCATGACAGACACAAATTCTACTTCACACTATTGCTACGTCACTCCGGAAACCATGTGAGACTTCAAAGCATATCACAGTAGTTGGTGAATTGAATAGCAATCAGAATATATCACTATATTTATTATTGTAAATCTTTAACAATATGTCAACAATTCAACGGCTGTATGTGACTTGCGATTTGCCATTGCTGAGTCAGCGATATTGGCCGCTGGCCTATATGTCCAAATAACTTTTAAAATTTATATAAGGACGTGAAACAATGTGTTATAACCTAGAGTAAAAGTTTCTAACTCTCAGGCCAAACAACTTATTACAAAATAGAGTCTATTTTATAATAAATATCCAAGGATTATCTCGATACAAACTTTGAGATAAAAGAATAGACTGTTCTATAGCGAAGCACGCCGAAAACTGACATCTACTGCGCATGCCTTATCTCACATGGTTTCCGGAGTGACGTAGCAATAGTGTGAAGTAGAATTTAAAAATTAAACGAGCTTACCTTCGGGAAGTGATGTTTAATTATAATTCTACGAACTATTGCAGGAACGGAGGAATTCATGTGCCCACCCAAAACGGGTACCCTCCCAAAAATATTCCGTTCCTGTACTAGTTATATTCCAGTTGTTGATTATTTAAAGACTGACATCTACTGCGCATGCCTTATCTCACATGAATTCCTCCGTTCCTGCAATAGTTCGTAGAATTATAATTAAACATCACTTCCCGAAGGTAAGCTCGTTTAATTTTTAAATTTTATAAGCTAAAACGGTAACATCAAAGGGAAATAACTCATGATCTAGGCATACATTTTTAATAAATAATTTTATGATTCATTCCACTTAGTTAAAAAATGTTAGAAGACAAACTAAAAGACATATGTGCGCAATATAAATTACGTTTGTTACTAAAAGAGGCGAAGTACTAAAATAAACATCTTGACACATATTCGAATGTTCTAGACTTTTCTTGTCAAAACATGACAACTCGTGTTTTTGTTAGAACACATGGTTTTGCATGCCTCTGCTTTCGCACCCGAAATTTTTACAGATAATGAGATCAACTAATAAGGAACTTGTTTTCGCCTGAGACACATTTAAAGTTATAAGAACTTAGTGTGATTTTTTCCTTGATTTACTTACTTTAGAACCTTTTTTAAGCATTTGGGCAAAGCCCGGAGCAGTTGGTACGTGCATCGCCATCTTGCTAATATTACCCAGAATGCTGTGTTTACGTCAACTGACGGGATTTACCGAAAATATTCGGAGATCTCATTTAGCGCATGTGCATTGAAGTAGACTGTAAAGCACTTCCAGGATTGTCATAATAATTAGGAAAGAAGAATAAAAGACAAAAGATTGAAAGGAGAGGTTATAGATGTATGCAAAATTGAAGAAACATGAAGCGTCCACGCAATGTTGATTGTGGCAAGCTAAGGAGGCCAATGAAAAGGAGTAAAATAACGGATGGTATCTATGGAAGGTATGTATTTTTGATCTTTTCTCTTTCCGTCAATATGGCAGTGCTGCCAATTCACCTGAAATGTCAAAACACGGTAAATCAGTTTGTGTCGATAGATTATGACATTTATATCTGATACATTTTAAAATCATTTATACAGTTTGATGTGAAGAAAAAACTTTATTTATTGATATATGTTGTGGTCTTTTTTCATATTCTTAACATAGTTTTATTCGATAAGATTATTTTCACATTTTTGCAAAATATCTATCTAGACTACATGTTCATGCTTATCTATACTATAATGACATAATATCAAGAATAAGGGTTTTTAATGTAACCATCTTGAAATCAAGCAATATGAAGTTATAGCTTTTTGTTATAAAAATATGTCTCATAGGCCATTTTGTTGTGTTATTTGGATATGACTTAATATCATTATATTATGTATGGTGTATAAATCATATTAAAACTTCAACTGGGAGTCAGTAAGAAAAAAATTGTTGCAATACTAAATGTAACTGTAAGAAAATTCATGAGTCAAGATAATTGATTGAAAATTTAGCTACAGGCCTTTCTTATAATCAACACAAGAAAATTGTTTTTTGAAATGGAAAATAGACTCGGTTTCAAAACTGCTAAATTAAATCTGTCATGTGTCAAACAGTTAGCAGTTTACTTGATTTCTTAATGGATAGTAAATGATAATTGGCAATTAAACTCATTAAGAGTAACAATGGGTGGTGATTAAACTAAAGATTATAATGTACATGTGATTAAAATTTACCTATTGGTTCGGCGGTGGATGAGTAAGCTTAGCATTAACATGACAAAGTCTGCTAATCTTTACAAGTAATTGCATATATGTCATTTACCTCCATACCTGTATGCTGAGTATTGGTTTAAATAACAAGGCTTGATATATGTAATCTGAACCTAATCATCGTTTTATAAGTGTGAGTTTAGCATAGTCTGAACTTTTGGAAGATCAGATCTCTTTTCCAAAAGAAAAATAAATGTCAGGTTATATTTCTCAATAGGCCCATGAATTTATTTATGGCTGTACAGTCTATGCAGAAGAGAAGCACTTCAATACAACAAGTCATGATTATGTAATAAAATTGTGTACCGGTATCATACGATATTGAAACCTTGAAGATAACATTTCTTATAATTAACTATTAAACCCATATCAAGATACATAATTTCATAACCCTTTTCTTGTATCACATTGCATAATTTGGAATATTAAGCTCTACTTGTAGAATGATACTCATTACTCCTATATTTTGATACAAAACAAGACATAATCTTTCAATGAAATTTAGAAGTAGTTGGAACATTATGGCAGCGATTTTGTGCCAAAAGTACAACATGGTCGAAAAGGTATAATTCTAAAACCCTAATCTACTTTTCACCAAATTCATAGGACAAAATACAACTATTTGAAGATATAATCGATTTTCAAAAATTATTTTTCCGTTTTTCACGTTAATTTTCCGTTTCAGATTATATATTTTGTCTTTTTGTACAAAACTTGTAGAAAATAGATTTTAGCTTATCATACTTTCGTTTTGGATTCTGGAAAATGTACGATAGAACTTCGCTTTCGGACTTTAACTTCTAGATTTTGGATTTTAACTTTTCGCTTTTCTCTTTTAGAATATCTTTTATGCAAATGAGAAAGGTTGTGACCTTCATTAATATTCATGAGTTATACACTTCAAACTTAGAATAGGATAGGCCTACTTACCTTATCAGTTTATGGTAGCCATCAATGTGCCATAAGGAATTCCCATACCACTATAATTTTCGATTCCACGTGGTAAAATTGGATTTTCCACTGACCGGGCAATCATATTGTCTATCAAGTCATTAACACTTATCAATGATTGCAAGGTAGTATAAAATTCACCCTCAAGTTCGTCGTAGTCAACATTTAAAATCGAAATAATGCTGATTAGACTATCGATGTCACGTTTGGAGTCTTCAAGAACACTCAGAGATTCTATATAATTGCAAATTCTTTGAATTCTTGATATCAATTCCCTTAGAATCTCCACGGACATTTTAAACAAAATCTTGTGAACATTAAAAATAAACAAAACGAAAGTAGTATAAAATGACTGTTAATGAGAGTTATGTCCACTTAGGCCTAGTTGGGAGAAATTTGTTTCCGCTTAAAAATGTATAACTCATGAATATTAATGAAGGTCACAACCTTTCTCATTTGCATAAAAGATATTCTAAAAGAGAAAAGCGAAAAGTTAAAATCCAAAATCTAGAAGTTAAAGTCCGAAAGCGAAGTTCTATCGTACATTTTCCAGAATCCAAAACGAAAGTATGATAAGCTAAAATCTATTTTCTAAAAGTTTTGTACAAAAAGACAAAATATATAATCTGAAACGGAAAATTAATATGAAAAACTGAAAAAGACTTTTGGAAAATCGATTTAATCTTCAAATATTTGTATTTTGTCCCATGAGATTAGGATTTTAGAATTATACTTTTTCGACCATCATGTACTTTTGGCACAAAATCCCTGCCATAGAACATTAGATAAATAAGAGCACTATTATGGATAAAGATTCCTGTATGTGAATTGAAATGTTGCTTAAATTAAAGAAAGGAGTAGTCTATCCTTAATAGTGTTCTTATTTATCTAAAACAAGACTTGTTGGCAGAGCCTTGGTTTACATGAACCGATATTTTAGATATATAAAATATTATAGTGTGTAGAATAGTTTGCTATGATCTTAATTACTAATCTATGAAAAATTTACTAATTGTTCATCATTTATCAAGATAATTTGTAGGTATGATAAGATGACTATTTACATTCTTTATAGAAAAGTGCTTTTGACTAAAGGTTCAAGAAATCTTACATTCATTCTGCACAAGCTCTGTCAACTTTGAAAATTTTATAAACATTACCTTGTATTAAGCATATTTTGTGTTGACAAGTTTAGATAAATATGTAATTCATTTAAAAAGTTATTGATTACATATTGTTAATCATTACAGAATCCTTGTTTTAATCACGAATATAAATCATATCCTATTTCATTTTCGATTTTCAATTAGCATCACTTTCATCTTTGTAGACTTAATAGAATTTTTTGTAACAAATGTAAGCTCATACTTAAAAAATGGCATTCATAATTCAGAAAGTTAAAACTTTTTACTGTCCATTTGAAGCAGTATCACATCACATTTTGCAATGCAAATCAATATAACTGCTTAAACGATGCCAAAGCTAGAAATAGATAGGAACTCTTTAACCGTCTATTTTAACCTCAACAACTAAATGTCATGGGCAAGATTGACCTGAAGTCTACACATAGAACATTAATATTACTGGGTGACAAAATGAAATGCGAATCAAAATTTATATTTATTAGCCAAAACTTAAATTAGGTGGGATAATTTGGTATTCTTGGGTTGATAAATAACCTACCACATGCTAAAACACAAATTGGAGAATAAATGATGACCGTTCTTCATGAACTCAATTTTTATATTTTAGTACTTTCCTGTACATGAGATTCCTGTTGGTATGGGCACTTGTTCTGATGGCAGATTTTATTTTGGAACTCCGTTTCGAATATCTCTGGCCATTTTGGCTTTTGCTACGCAGTGTTTACGACTCTTTCAAGTACCAAGGACTTGTAAGTTATTTCATCTTGTCGACTTGATGATACCACAAAACTAAACTGATCATCTGATTGGTTGCATTCCTCTGAAAGGCTAGACCAGATAACAAACTTAACAGTGTTGTATAACTTATCATTGCTGTCAATATAGAAGTCATTGTTCTTTACATATGTAATGTGTATTACGAAAAACATTTAAAATAAAAATCATTGAAAGGATATTGGTTGTGTTAAACTATGTTATTAATATGATTTTGTCATTATTTTTCAGGCCTTTTCTGTATTCTTTGTTTGTATCGCTATAACATCAGATGTAGTATGTTATTTATTTATACCTGTTCAATGGTTATTTTTTGCTGCTAGTACTTATGTGTGGGTTCAGTATGTTTGGCATACTGGTAGGTATTCTTTTGTTTTGAATGTAATATTTAGAGTCACTTGACAGCTCAGAATGGGTGTCTCTCGATTTATTTGCTATGGTACTTGAAGTCTTTACATTGAAAATACTCTTCTATTGATAGATAGTTTTACACACCTGTTTTTTTTTTCTCAAAAAATACTGTTTGTAGTGATATCATGTTGAATTGTATTTCTAATAGTCTTGGCATACTGATACATGTTATTAATTCTGCATTTCAGAAAGGGGTATATGTCTTCCGACAGTGTCTCTATGGTTACTCTTTGTTTATATAGAAGCATCTGTTCGATTACGCGAATTAAAAAATCTACCCTTTAATTTAGATCTATGTAGGCCCTTTGCAGCTCACTGGTAAGCGTATTTCATATATTTCATTAACAGTAGTCGAATATCAAAATATGCAGAATTAAATTTAAGTATTCATTGAAATTGAAAACATTAGATGCCCACACCTTCTGATTTTACTCATGAAATTTAAGACAAACTGAAAGGACAAAAATAAGTGCAATGAGTCCACTTTTCACTTTATTAGGTACAGCTCAACTTCAATGTGAAACCCAGACAACTTTGGTTTGTAATAATGATAAATTCTTGTATAATTAACTATTACAGTATTGGTTATCCAGTGGTCACATTAGGTTTTGGTTTTAAAAGTTACATATCATATAGGTTACGGTTGGTACGTATATCTTTATTTTTTGAATATATCTGAGGTTCATCTGATACTGAATGCAGGGGTGCCCAGTGTTCAACTTCAAGAGAAATGAACAAGCTAATGAAGACAGGCAAAGCCATGCGTAAGAAATATGGGAAATTTTGCCAAGAATTTAGCATTACCTTTTTCTTTTTTATGCTTTCCAACTGCGAATGGGACCTCAGTTTATTGTTCCATACAAACAACAAAATGCTTTTTCCATGTCAGCCCCCTTACCAGGAGAATGAATATATGCAAGCTGGACAAAAATGATAAAAGAGGAGGGTGTTTCACTAAAGACATGAAAAACTCATAATCACTTTTTGATTTTCCTGCTTATTAAGTTTTAGATACACTATTTGTCACTCTTTAATTATTAGAAACATACACAATATAGTTAATTAACAGAGGTTGAAGTTGAGGATTTATATGAATTGTCTGTGAAACTCCTGTTATCAATCTATAAATATTATTTCAGCGGAGACAGAAGGTAGTCCAAAAAGAAAATGATTTCTATACACAATTATTAAGTCAATCTTTACCACCAGAATTACAATATACTAATAATATTACAGAAAAACAAAAAGGTAGGTAATTCTGATGTAGGCCTTGGTGAGGGATCTGGTTCAGATTCAACAGTAATGTGCATAGCAACATCCCTATTAATGTCCAAAAGTTTATCCTCTTCTGTAGTGGACAGTACGTCAGTGTGTGACTTGTGATGCGCTATTGCTGTGTCAGCAATAATGGCAAAAGGCCTATCGGCCGTATGTCCAAATAACTTTAAAAATGATATAAAAGGACGTGAAAAAATGTTTTGTAACCTGGAGCGAAAGTTTCTAACTCTCACGCCAAACAACTTATTATAAAATAGAGTCTATTTTATAACAAATATCCAAGGATTATCTCGATACAAAATTTGAGATAAAAGAATAGACTGTTCTATTGCGAAGCACGCCGAAAAATGGGTTCCGTAGTGACCTAGCAATAGTGTGAAGTAGAATTCTGATCTGGTAATGAATAGAAATTTATTCCTTGTCTAGATTTTATCTACAGAAGTTTTATCAATTTCAATTCAATGTGGGCTGAAGAATTTCTTTCTTGAAAAGAGTCAAAAATACACAAAAAAGAGCTTATTTAACATACTTAATGTATATTTTCAGCCTTAACGCCTAAACCAGAGGAGGAGGTAATCTCAAATGGGGTCGCGGGTAAAAAAGTAAAAACAGAGGAAGATAAAGACCGTGACAAAGAGCGGGAAAAAGAGCGTGATAAAAAAGAACAGGATAAAGAAACTAGTAGAGACAATAAAAAACAATCTAAGTCAGTGGATGTGAATGAAGCCGATGAGGTTGAATTTATAGAAAAATCTTGGCCCAAAAAGTCAAATGTGAATCAATTTGATGAAAACACTGAGAACAATGAACAGCAAACTAAGTCATTTAAAAGTAACGGTATGGCTAAAAGTACAACAGCTAGTAATAAATTGAACAGTTCAAAAGAGAATACTAGTAGTGCTAATAAAAAGAATAAGAACTATAGTAAAGATTTATCACCAGCATCATTCACTAATAATAAAGATGAAGTTATAGTCAGGTAGTTAAAATACATTATATATTATATCGCATTGCCATGGTCACCTTTGATAGGTGTAATAAAATTTCTTAAAATGATATTCGTTAACCAAATATTCGAAGGTCGTAGCTCATTGTAATGTTATAAGAATAATATATTATAACGCTGATTTGGGTGTTAATTTGTTAAAAGCATCAGCAATGAAATATTTTATAATTAATATACTTACTGACCAAGACACACAAATTTTTGTCAGATTATGGGTGGCAAATGAGGTTTAAAAATAAACACATAACACATCCGGATTTTAATGAGGTGTTACCATTTAGAGAGAAAGCTTAGATTTAAATGATATTTATTAAAGAATTGGGAATATAATTAATGATGACAACTTTTCTGTTTTTCAGGCTAGAGAGCGATTTCAAGAAAGCCAAAAGTGATCTTCAAAGCAGTCGAAATTTAGAACAAGAGTTACGTTCTCAGATTAATAATTTAATCAGTTCTGAAAAGTCCCAACAATCTGAAATATTTCAACTACAACAAGACAATGATAACTTACAGAATAAGTGAGTACTTTGTGTGTTTGTTACATTGTTTCACTGATATTGTTTATGGATCTGTTTAGGGCTTATGATGTAATTTCAGTCAATAAGCCAATTTTATAACTGTCAATGTACATTACACTCATTTTCTTCTTCTGCCGCAGCAGGACAAACAATGTTGATTTATTTAATATGGCAGTCAATGTCCTGCGATTAATATAAAGGGTTAACTCATCCAATTATCACTTAGAATGTTGTCTCACTTTACGAATCTGATAACTGGATACATAGTAAATCCTTTGTATTAGATCATTTTCCATAGACTACCATGGTAATTGGATATTGTCAGAAGTAGGGAATAAGTGTTGCACATGTACAGGTGTCGTTCTGAAATATTGCTAGATAAATAAAAGAAATAAGCACTTGACTTAATGATATATGTTAAACACATGCTCAGCTCAAAATAAACATTAAAATATGAGACAGTATTGTTTTGAGTTAGAATATGTAATAAAGTATATGTTAGAATATGTAATAAAGTATATGTTAGAATATGTAATAAAGTATATGTTAGAATATGTAATAAGTTATAAGTTAGAATATTTAATAAGTTATATGTTAGCATATGTAATAAATAAGTTATATGTTAGAATATGTAATAAGTTATAAGTTAGAATATTTAATAAGTTATATGTTAAGTTATTCAAAATAAAGAGAACTGTTTATCTACTACTTTCTATTTTCAGATTACACAATCTAGTAACTGGAAAACAACAAGATAAACAAAATATAGCTCTCTTAGAAAAAAAATTAGCAGAAGAACGAAAATTACGGACCTCACTAGATCAACAGCTGTCTGCTGAACGTAAAGCCAAAAAAGTTGAAGATGCTGCTGCTGCTAGAGCTGTTGCTATGGCAGCTGCTTCCAGGTTTGTGATTTTTTCTTTGTCTAGAAGAACAGGATTTGAATTTTAATGCAAAGTTTAAAGATATTATTCACTATTTCCTTACCTCTGGTGCTAGTTGTGTTTGTTATTGCTGATAATGCCATTATCCCATACATATTGAGAAAAAGTTAAAAAATTATACTTAAATGATATTTATTATTATTTTATTGTGATATTTATTATTATTTTATTGTGAATAAATAAGTAAAAGCTTTCCGCCATTATATTCATTTCTAAGAATAAAGTGCATTAAAACTATATCAAGTTGTATATATATACATATTTGTGTAGTGTGCAATTTACATACATATATAAACTATTGAATTTATGTAGAAACGAATGTACAGAGAATTGTAAAGCCAGAAGAAGAGAAAGTGAAAATGATGTGAAACTGCTAAGAAGAGATCTCAAACTTCGTGAAGATCAATATAGAAATTTAGACGTAGAAAATCAGGTTTGTTTACTTATGAGTGTCTTCATCCTTTTATCAGTATTATTTAACAAAAAATAAATTCAATTTATGATGACTGTAAAATATCACATTGTCACAGTCTAATTAATATTAAATCAAATTTAGCCCGATGACCTATGATCAAACTTCATTTTCTCATCAAGTCCCAATGCTAGAGAGGCCAGAAATTTGATTTATTAGATCAAAAGGTTGTTATTTGTTCAAGAGGCTTGTCTCTTTACTGAAGTGGCTATGTTGAAAAATAAATGTTAATAAAAAACAGAACAAGCTGTCATTTTGTTAAATAAAGCAGTAATTGTTCTTTGATAATCCAAAACCAGATCATTGTGATGTTCTTTATGTTTTTCATTTTAGACATTAAGACAAATAAAAGACAATCAGAAAGAAAATGTTTTGATGGCTGCCCTTGGTGCAATGCAAGACAAAAATGCTGAACTGGAAAATAGTCTAACAGCTGAAACGAGGTTTAAACAAGAGTTGTTTTCTGCATTAGCTGAAGAGAGAAGACAGATTAAAATTCTTCAATGTAAGTTGACCATGACGTTTGTCTTTGGGCTCTTTCTGCCAGATGTCATATAGAACATGCAAGCCATAACATTCACAGTAATTTGGCTCAAAAGGACTAAAACTTTAAACATATTTGCATACATGCCAATGATTCAAGTGATACTGGTGCTGATAAATAGACCGAGATTCTGCTGTGTATGTGAAAGGTTAATTAACAGTGATGGTGGAATATAAAGGAAATGCTCATAAACCCAGTTGAGATAATATAAAGCAAAGAAAAGTAGCATACAAATTCTTTATTTCTTTATTCCTTCAAAGTATATTTTTTTTTTTTGGTTTTTTTTTCCAGCATCTGTGGCTGAAAGAGAAGCTGTTATTGTTGAATTGAAATCAAAAATAGCTGAAGTCATGGCTCTTATACCAAGTACAACCACTTATCAGACCCTTAACACAGAAAGAACCTCCTCTCCATTGTTTTCAGCCAAACTGTGCCAGGAACAATACCCTACACCTGCCACTATTTCAAACCTCAATCCTAATGCCTCCGACTATACACCTAAGATGGCTATTTAAATATGGTGTACTGTAGTGCAGTGTCTGTTTGGTTTATGACAAAAACATTTAGTGATAAAATTACTCAATAGTTTTTTTTTGAATAAAGAAAAAAAACAAAGGGAGCTTTTTTTGTTCGGAATTGGAATCTGCTAATGTATGCTGTGGAATATTTTTAAATCCCATCTAAATGATACAAAAACAAAATGATCTGATCCAGTTATAAATTATAAAAATTGTTAAGCTTTAGAAAATACCAGAAAATTTCTTCATGGATGCAATTATTAGTCTTCCCAAATATTGCTGTTTGAATGAATTATGCTTAGAAATTGCTTGTGTCAGTGAACTTTATTTTTAAATGAAAATATAAATCAAATTGAAAATAAATTCAATCTATTTGGATGGGATTTAAAAATTTATAGATATAATGAAACATTTATATATTTAGCTATCAACTGCCTAATGTCCAATAGTTACTCACAAATATTAAAGGTATAGAGCCTTCTAATCAAACATTTAATGACTAAAACCAATGTTAATGTTTTTTTGGTTAAATAGAAAACATCCTAGAATGAGACAAACAACAGAATTTAAATGACAAACAAACAAAAATAAAGTATCGAAATTTTCATTTTACTTAGATTGAACTGAAAATTTTCAAAATTGAGGAAGCTTTGTAATTTATGTTCATCATTTGGCCATGCTGTGTTGCTTAATATAATAAGAATTTGGAAAAGAGGAAATGGTTCTGGTTAAAAAAAATGTCTATATATAATGGCTATGTTATAATGATTGATTAGCGGGCTGAATTCCTTTAATTATATTATACTATAATCAATCTAACAGGCAACTGCACTTCTAACTGATCATGTATGGGGAGATTTTTCAGACAACAATTTAAATAACATATGAATGTGTATTGTGATTAAATGAACTATTTTTTACATTATAGTGTTTATGTGTTTTATAAAACCACAGAGACATTTTTGACTAGAAAACCAGATATTGTGTCCAAAGATTTGCTTATTTTATGAAAAAAACATATCATTAATGAAACTTAAGGTTATATATTGTATGGATGTATTTATCTCAATTTCTATCAATCAGTAATATCTATATTGTTTTATATTTCAATTGAAGGTTTACCACACCTATTTGAATTGCAATTTTTCTGTATAACATCATGAAAGAAACCAGCTAAATTTTTATAAGCAAATAAAAATCAGTTTTTTCAAAGTACTTTCAATAACATGTATTTTTTTTTAATTCAAAACTAAGAGGGGATTTTATGACGTCAATTTCAAGTTTTTTATTCATAGAACAATCTATTCAAAATTAGATTTCATTTTTGCATCTTTTTTTGTTTTCAGATATTTTAAGTCTACATTGTAATCTAAGAATTTTATTTCCAAACTCCTATCGAAACGATGTCATTTTTAACCAATCAAACAGTATAAAATCTGTTACTTGATGAAATAGAGAAATAATGCTCTACTTTAGATTTCTATCAACCACATTTGCTTAGTTATTAAAAAAAAAATGCTTTGATTGGTTGGAAAATACTACCGTTGGTGTGGGCCTTGGTTTGAAAACTTGTTAAGATTATCATGGAGACTCAAAAATAGAAAATGAAGGATACAAAATTTAATCTAATTTTTAATTACAGATCCACAATAGCTTCAGATAGCATGAATGCAGCTCTATCAGTTAATAAAGCTTATAGTTAGATCTTTTTAAATGAGAAATTATAATCATTCAAATAAAAAAATAATACCAATTTATATGTGAGATTAAAGTCAAAAGTATTAAAATTCTGATAAGCTTCAAATCAATTTGGTGTGGTCTTCTTATGGAAATCATTGCATTTGTGCTTTGAAATTAATAGGCAAATAGTTTGATACTGTTTTGATCCATTCAATATATTTTGTAATTTCTTTGAAGTTATTTTCATGTGCCCTTGAACCCACCAGATATTTTGAGGCATTTCCAATCTTTTTTACAATTATGTGTTTCTTGGCATTACTTTTAACTTGTCAAATAGACAATAGCTGTATTGAATTGTTTCCATTTTATATTCACAAGGACACAAGAAGTGCTAGTTTCTTTCTTTCTTTTTATGTTTTGAATTATGTAACTAAATGGATTTTTGTTATGTAGTGAAGCCTATATTTTGGTTGTGTTCCAAGTATAAATTTGTCTCCTTAATTTAAGGGAAATTTTTTTGACTAACTTCTATGTCATTCTGCAGTATCGGCTAGATATGACAGATGTTTATTAAGACAAATTAACAGACTGTTATGTTGTGGATGACTTACTATTGTTGGGTAACTGTAGGAAACAGTTCTGAATTATGTTTGACATTGGGTGAGGTCAAACCTTGTGTTAGTGTTCCGTGTTAGTGTTATGTGGTTAATGGTGTTATAATACAGTGTACTCTGACTTATCAAACATATATCGGGACCGCAAAATTATGTTGGATTGGCGAGTGTGTCGGATTACTCAGAGTACACTGTATATTAACATGAAGAAAGAGTTCAAATTTCGTGTTATGTGATAGTGTTAATACTAACATGAAACACTAACAGGAGATTTGACCTCACCCAGAGTGTAAAATGTGCAGTTAATATTTCTTTTTGCTTGTGTAGAACACCAAACCTAAATCTTTGTATGATGTCTATCCTATAACTTTACTTTCCAAACTTGAGCAGATTCACATGTAACGGTTTATTAGAGAATCACTAAATATCTAGAAATGCAATCCAATTCTAAAGAGTAATTTGTTTAATGTGAATCATAGTTTCTGAACCCAGTATACATGTCAACCTCCCTAATAAATGTCTGCATTTTGAGAAAGTCATCTCCTTACAGTTATATCTATACTGCCTATACATGTAATAATAATATTACCAACAAGCGCATTTCAGGAAGTGGAAATATTTTCAGCCATATTTCATTGCCATATATGTTCTTGTTAGGAGATGAAATTCTAATTCTTTTTCTTAGGTTAATGATAAAAAGATGTTTTTGTCTGAAACAAACGGTGTATGTTGTTGTCTTGGCTTTAGTTAATGAATATATTGTTTATTGTGTGTTTAAAACAGCTGTGATTTGTTGTCTAAAAGAGACTTTGTGAGGGAGATGGGTTAAATCATACTTTGATTAACCCCCCTAAAACTAGCTGCTGTTCAATTGTATCTTAGGTATCCACTGTCATGAATTAAAGGCTACCATTTCCGGTATTATTTGTTTTATTATTGACCTGCAATGTGCGGTGCAATATATACTCAGTCCATATGAAAAGGCAACACTCATGAAATCTGGAATAACTCCACGGGTTTATATGTGAAACTTATGATGCTTTTGAGATAATGAATGATTTAAGAAGACCTGTAAACATCATTAAATTTATTCACGATAATGTTAATGCGCGAGCGAGACTCAACTGGTGTAGGGGTCAAACAGGAAAGTTAATAAAGGGTGTGACCGCCACTTGCATTGACACATGCAGTGCATCGTCGTCGAATGGAGTTGATCAGTATCTGGATAGTGTTCTGAGGGATAGCATTCCACTTCTGAACAAGGGCAACCTCAAGTTCCCGGATGTTGTCCAATTTCATCCCATAAGTGCTTGATAGGGGAGAGGTCTGGTGACAGAGCTGGCTACTGAAGCACGGGGATGTTCTGCTGTGCAAGGTACTGCATGGACACCCTTGCCGTGTGTGTCCTAGCGTTTTCCACTGTAGCCGTACGATCTGACGGTCCTGACGTGCCATTGTCACACGTTGTTGACCTGTGGAAGATCCCAAGTGCTCCCAGTTTGCAGAAACCTTTGATGTAGTCTTGTGATCGTTGTGTGTGCGCAGTGTAGTTGTCTGGCAATTTCCCTGGTGCTGGCTCCATTTCGAAACATGGCAATGGCACGTTCCCTTCAGGGCATCGTGTAGGCGTTTCACAAGTGTCAGTGAAGAAGTGAAATTTTATTCGGATTCACATGCTTTTAAAGGTAATGTGTGCACAATCCAGAGTGAAATTCATTTTATCCCGTGGTGTGCGTGCAAAATGTTGCGGTTTTGCGAAGAATTGCCCAGTTAACATGAAATTCTCGCATTTCTTGCACCCGGCATGTCGGGTGACGTCACTGTAGTGTTGTTGTTGTATAAAAATTATATTGAAGTTCATTTGATAAATATTGACTTTTTCAAGTGGTGTGTTTTCATGTGTACTCAGTATACATTTTATATATTTGGTATATTTATTACATACCAATAGACTGCTGGACTTCTTTTGTCGTCAGCCTTAAGTTCTTTAGTCCATGGTTCATTGGCAAGACAGCAGATTATCATTCTTCTAGAACACCTAGTGCTACTCTGTGATTAGGTAGTCAACATGGCATTACATCTTTTTCACTAATTTTGGCATAAAGCACACAAATTTTCCAAAACTTATAACTTAATTCAGCCAAAGAAATTGATTGGCTAAGTACAAATATCTGTAGCTAAAAACATCCATATTGTTTCTTGAACGGACCAAGATAATGGAAAATCCTGGTTGATTTGAATCAAATTTATTCACTTCACTGAGACATAGAGACAACAACCATGCTCATGCAATCTTGATTGTTCAAGCAAACAATCTCGACTTCAATAGGTGACAGATGAAGGAAACATCAATGCCATGAGGTTTATTCATGAACCAACTGGAACTTATGAGCTTTACAGGTAGATGCATAGCTTTGGTAAAAGTTGAATTACGGCCAGGACAATTTAAGTAAGTACACATCATATTACTGGAATACTCTGATTTAAAACATTATTGGTAAAAAGCTTCATAAAAAATGTTCTCTAAAACACATCAAAGAAAGGAAACTCTGCTTTTTCTGGCTGCATCAAGTCACTAATATAACACAACGTACCAGCCCATCCCTCGTACAAACTACTAGGGGAGTCTGGTGTTCTGGCACCACTCTGAAACTCGTTGGAAGATAAAAATTCTGCAAATTTAATAGCACGATGAAGATATTTCGAATCATTTGTTAGCCTGTAGAGGAGTAAGAAGACATACCCACTACCAGCTACACCATGACAAATTCCAGGACCTTTCCTTAATAATCCCTTCTGCCACACTAATTCAGCACACCGTTGACAGGCTTTTAGGTATTTTTCTTCTGCCCATACTTGATATGCCTGAGCAAACATATATACCACTCCTAGAATGATATAAGGGTTGAATTATGGCATCAGAAAAAAAAATGTGAACTGTAATCTGTTATGCCCAAGAGAAAGACTATCAAATTGGACCTATCTACATACATATGGAAGACAATCCCTGCCATAATTAATCATTCGTAATGCTTAATTCGGTGATAAACATTAGTACAGTAAAATCAACATTTGTATGCTTAATTTGACATTCGTTCACTAAATTCATAATTTGTTGTTAAAAATTTATCATTCGAATAAAGAATATTACTGAACAAATTAACGATAAAGCCGAACTAATATTGCCCACTTCATAACGCCGAATGAAGTTTACCGAACAAATGTTGAAAAACATTTCTCGCATTTCATGAGAACGTTATCATTATGACAACAAGTGGCGCTGCTCTATTTGAGTTAGGGCTTCGTTCCTATTTATTTGGTCAATTTTTATGGCCAGCCAGTGGCTGTGTACAAAGTAAAGAATCTTATTATGAATTCCAATTTGATAAAAAGCGAAGTTTTTAATCAAACTCTTGGTACTCTTTATTCATTGGAATGTGAGATTTTGAGATAAATATGGTGCCTATACCATGAAATGTTTTCAAAATGGCCAATTTTTGTACAGTCCACAGTGATGGTGGTGGGACAGATAATTTGATGGAATTTGCAAAATCTTAACCACATGGTTTCTTCAGACGTGTGAATATATCTAAAATTCCAATATAATAGTATTTTCATGCCAATTTTAGTTACTGGCCAGATAAAGATGAAGACTTGTTATAGCTCGTCGTCAATTTTTAACAGTCCACACTGATGGTGGTGGGGCATAAAGGTCAGAAGCCACTATTCGGTTGGGATTCTGCCAGTTCAAAATTTATTCCCCACCACCACCAGCGTGGACTTTTCAAACAAAGTTCTTTTTTCAAAAAAATTGAAATGAAGAGTCTTCATCACTGACTGACCAGTCGCTAAATTTGGCATGAAAATACCATTTCATTGGAATTTTGTGGATTTTCATAGGTCTGAAGGCACCACATGTGTTAGGGATTCTACCAATTCCATCAAAACTTATGCCCCACCACCATCAGCGTGGATTGATAAAAATTGGCCATATTTTATCAATTGGCCATGAAGAGTTTTCATCACTGACTGGCCAGTCACTACGTTTGGCATGAAAATACCATTACATTGGAATTATTATGTATTTCGACTTTGGCGAAAACGTATTGTAATCGTTCGGATTATTTTCTTTTTCTTTTTTGTAATTCTTGGATGAGTTTGCAGACAAACTGGTAATAGGTACAGAAATTCTAAATCTACAGTTGATCTTAGAATAATTTCTATTATCAAATAAAACTAAACCGGAAGTTCTATCTCTGACCGGAAGTGAGAACCGGAAGTTGAGGTTTTTTTGCTTTAGCAAGTTTTTTTTCAGTTCGATTTCGACCGGATTTTCAGATTTGAAAACTTCAATGTATTTGTCAACTTACAATTATAGGTTTTATGCAATTCGGTTAAATCTTTTACCCACGGTTTGCAATTCAATATTCAAGGGTCATCGGCAAAAATTTCAGACCGTGATTTCTCGTGTAATATAAATGGTAAAATTTTGAAACTTTACCAGTTGATAGGCAATATGATTATGATTTTTGAAAAAATTTGGCAAAAAAATTCGACTTCCGGTTTAGCCTGAAATGACATAATTACGTAACTTCCGGTCTATAACAGCTAGGTGAAAAGTGAAAACTGTTTTATAAATAACTTGTCAATAGTAATCGATTTGACCTAAATAATTAGGTCAAGCTGCCATATCGGCCGCCATTTTGAATTTTCGTTACAATTCTTAAAGCCGAAATTCAGACACTATTGATAGACCGATTTCGATGAAAATTAGCACATAGATACATTGTATCATTATCTACCTTTTCTTTAAAACCGATTTTTAAATTTCGTATTTTTTTTCGAATTATTCAAATTTCGATTTTTTCAAAATAAGGTCACTTTAACGGTTACGAAAGGTGTGACCCACTAAATCTATGACCTTGAAAATTAGGTCAAATAATATTCAATATTTTGTCTACGAGTAGATATTTTTTAATTTGGCTTACTTAATTCATAGAGATAAGTGTACTTAAATACAGCAAAAATTGATAATTTTCATATTTTCGCCATCTTTAACCGTTACGGAAGGTGTGACCTACTGATTTTATGACTTTGAAAGATAGGTAAAATGATATTCAATATATTGTCTAGATGTAGGTCATTGCAAATTTAGTCTACATAATATTTTAAGGCTCTCGAAATACGTTCATAATTGTAAGCAATTCTAGTTTGATTTATTCTCAGGTCTGAAGGCACCGTGTAGTTAGGATTCTGCCAATTCCATCAAAAATTATACCCGACCACCATCACCGTGGACTGTTAAAAAATTGGCCATTTTTCAAAAATTGGCCATGAAGAGTCTTCATCACTGACTGACCACAGGTCACTAAGTTTGGAATATCATTTCTTTGGAATTTTGGGGATATTCACAGGTCTGAAGGCGCCATGTGGTTGGGATTCTGCCAATTCCATCAAAACATATAGCCCACCACCATCAGAGTGGACTATTCAAAAATTGGCTATTTTTCTAAGATTGGCCATGACGAGTCTTCGTCTCGAACTGGCCAGTAACTAAGCTTGTCATGAAAATACTTTTATATTGGAATTTTCGATATCTTCAAAGGTCTGAAGAAACCATATAGTTGGGATTTTACTAATTCCATTTAAAAAATATGTGTCCCACAACCATCACTGTGGACTGTTCAAAAATTGGCCATTTTTCAAAACATTTCCTGGTATAGGCACCATATTTATCTCAAAATCTTACATTCCAATGAATAAAGAGTACCAAGAGTTTGATTAAAAACTTCGCTTTTTTCATAAAATTGGAATTCATAATAAGATTCTTTACTTTGTACACAGCCACTGGCCGGCCATAAAAATTGGCGAAACAAATGGGAACGAAGCCCTAACCCAAATTGAGCAGCGCCACATGTCGTCATAATGATATCGTTCTCATGAAATGCGAGAAATGTTTTTCAACATTTGTTCGGTAAATTTCATTCGGTGTTATGAAGTGGGCATTTTATGAATTTAGCGAACAAATGCCAAATTAAGCATACAAATGTTGATTTTACTGTACTAATGTTGAACACCGAATTAAGCATTAAGAATGATTAATATGGCAGGGATTGTCTTCCATACATACAAGGAAACTATAGCCGCTTTAAGACAGCCATGAAATCTGGCCTACTTGAAGCGAACTGTACTCTGTCAGGACTTGGACCACTTGGCTGGTACCATTTAGACAGCACTGTTTTCACTGGGACAGAATCTAAAAATAGGCCCGCTCTCTAGTTAAAGGATGTGAAAAGAACACTAACAGACGAAATGGCGCCTAAAACCAATAAATCCTTGTCAAGCACCTCCAGTTGGACTTGTATGATCTTGTCACCCCAAATAGTGATCAAAGTTTCGGTTTCTCCATCAGTCCAAGTAGCTCCCGGTTGGGCACAAATTTGAACACTGATGTCAACAGGACTATCATCACACAATATCCAACAGGACTATCATCGTACAATATCCAACAGGACTATCATCATACAATATCCAACAGGACTATCATCATACAATATCCAACAGGACTATCATTGTACAATATCCAACAGGACCAACATCGTACAATATCCAACAGGACTATCATCGTACAATATCCAACAGGACATCATCGTACAATATCAAACAGGACATCATCATACAATATCCAACAGGACTATCATCGTACAATATTCAACAGGACTATCATCGTACAATATCCAACAGGACTATCATCATACAATATCCAACAGAACTTTCATAGTACCATATCTGACAGGACTTTCATAGTACCATATCCGACAGGACTTTCATAGTACAACATACGACTGGACTTGCATTGTACAATATCCAACAGAACTTTCATAGAAATATCTGACAGAACTTTCATAGTACAATATCCGACAGGACTTTCATAGAACAATATCTGACAGGACTTTCACAGTACAAAATCCGACTGGTTTTTCATAGTACAATATCTGACAGGACTTTCATAGAACAATATCCAACAGGACTTTCATAGTACAACATCCGACTGTTTTTTTTTCCTACAATATCTGACAGGACTTTTATAGAACAATATCCAACAGGACTATCATCGTACACTATCCGACAGGACTTTCATAGTACAATATCTGACAGGACTTTTATAATACAACATCCGACAGGACTTTCATAGCACAATATCCAACAGGACTTTCATAGTACAATATCCGACGGGATTTTCATAGTGTAATATCCAACAGGACTTATATAGAACAATATCCAACACTACTTTTACAGAACAATATCCAACAGGACTATCATCGTACACTATCCGACAGGACTTGCATAGTACAATCATCCGACAGGATTTTCATAGTACAACATCAGATATGACTTTCATAGTACAATATCCAACAGGACTATTTATTTTGTCATATATGCCAGACATGTCTAATTGTTGGTCTAAAATGGGTAATTGAAAATAGGTCCTTTGGACATCAAGTATAGGTCAATGTGTGCGTGTGTATATATAAAATAGATTTACCTGGAGCACCATGACACCAATGAACTAACTCATGATTATCTGGTCTGCCATGGGGTGATATTTCATCTACTGATGGTGGATAGTTAAAATTAGACTGTTCAATACTCAACATAAAATCTACACATTGTTTAACATCACTTAAACTCGACTCATCTAACATCTGTGAGAATCTCAATAATAATTGTAATATAGACGATATACCATGGGCAGCACCTGCAATTATTCAAACAAAATCAATCTTAACATGTGATAGCTCGATAAATTGCTATATAAACGATTTTTTAACATCCTCTAAAGTCAATAATAGTAAGAACAAATCTTGCTGTTGCAATAAGAAAACCTCTTTTAAATTATATTTGCAGCAACATTGATCATTGGTATTTTTTAGGAAATGAGACACCGTTGTAAGATATGATAGCAAGACCTATGAAATTTTATAACATGTAGTGTTGTAAATAATTTAAAAATCAAATAATAAAACTTCCAGGCAAAGTTTCTATCAATCATTCGTTGATATTTTTTTGGCTTTAATATAAATAAATTCAAAATTAGTACAATTTCAACCTGATTTCAATAATAAGTCACACTGAATTAGCCTAGTTTAAGATTTACATTTGACATGAAGTAAATACATTATTAATGATAAATTGTCTTTTTTGTGGTGAATTTTAGAAAAAAAACATCAGATAAACATTAAATAATAAATTTTCTCAGCTTTTTAGTTAAAGAGAGAATAGGTCTACAGCTTATGTTTTATGTTTAAATATTGACTTATTACATAAGCATGCATCCCAAAATTTATGAATATTCAGAATTTTAAACGAAAGTGAGCAAGTGATGAATCACTTCAGTTTGAGAAAATTTATTTATAGGATTATAAGGGCGATATATACTGTTATTGGCCAAGTTTGAGTGAAAATAAAATTTTATATTTCTTCCAAGACCTATTATCCCTTTAATGCGTTCCTCAAAATGTCACTTCACAGTTAGTGCTGCAAAGGCTATACAATAATTTTATGCAAATAGAAATGAAATGAAATGAATTGGATCCATGGCAACCAATGGACTAATGAATATGGTCCAATATGTCAAGGTCAAATACCACTCTCCAAAGCTCAATAAATGAGTTTATTGACCTGTTTTAAAAAAAATCTGCTGTTTTCTGTGAATGTTAAAGATAGCAATAACTCAAAACCTGTTCATGGAAAATTCAAACTTGACAGCCGTCTTATCTATTTCAATACCAAGCTTCATCAAAATCTATTAAAAATTGCAGTTTTTATTGCATAAACAATAAAATTGTGACAGGATTTTACTAAGTCAAGGGCAATGACTCAAAAACTGTTTATCAAAAAAATCATCAAATTTGAAAATCCATTGAAAATAGTAGGTTTGAATGCATCAACAGCAATTTTTTTACATGATTTACTCACTCAAGGGCAATAACTGAAAAACTGTTCGTCGAAATATCGTCAAATTCGAACTTTATGATTGTCTTATCAATTCAAATGCTCATCATGTACATCAATATACAATGTACATCAAAATTCAAAATCCATCAAAAATTGTAGCTTCTATTGCACCCATATAAACAATTTGATGCAATTTTACTAAGTCAAGGGCAATAACTCAAAAAGTGTTCATCGAAAAAATTGTCATATTCTAACTTGATCAAAATCCATTGAAAATTGTAGCCTCAATAGCACCCACAATAAAATTTTTGACACAATTTTAACAAGTCAAGGGCAATAACTAAAAAACATTTATCCAAAAAATGTCAATTCATACTTGACAGCCATCTATCAATTCCAATGCTCACACCAATTTTTATTCAAATCAATTGAAAATTTTAGCTTCTATTGTGTCTACAACAAATATAAAGGCAGGGGTAATTACTCAAAAACTGTTCATTGAAAAACCGTCAAACTTAAACTTGAAAATTCCAAAGCTCATACCACGTTTTATTCAAATATGTAGAAAATTGTAGCTTCCATAGTGTCAACCGACAGGGACGACGACAATATACGTCATATTTATGTTGGCATATAAAAAGGTTAAATGTGTTGACATACCCAGATATTCTGTTTGATAATAAGCATACATTAACGGAATTTTCAAACGTCTTTGTTGAGAATAGTTCCTGCCAGACTGTATGATGGTATCACATATAGCTTTAACTACTGAATCTTCCAATACCTACAAAGAAAGTACATAGTGGATTTATTGTAAAACTAAATCTGTTTTTTTATACATTTAAAATATGATATAATATTATTTAACATAATATTTCATGTATTATTGTGCTAATGGATTAAGTCTCTGTGAACTTATATTTGTAAATCAAAGTTTATAAATATATTCATATGAATGGAAGTATCATAAACACTGCATACTTTTACATTGAAATTGTTTCAATAGAGTGCAATTTTATGCTATATTCTTTTTTTCAGTGGCAATTTGTTGATATCAGATATAAACTTCATCAAAGTAAACTATCTGTTTAAATTTGGTATAAGAACCAATACTTACAAGACATCCCGTATGTTTTCGCAGTGTATACAAAGCACACAAATAGCCTGCTCTACCAACAAATAACTCATCTGATCCATCTTTCATATAGTTTAGTTTTAAGCACTCAGTTGAAAACTTGGCAAATTGCTGAATAAAATGGTCACAGTTTTTCATATCACCTTGTTTATGAAAAAACAAAGCAGCAACACAATAAACACCGGCGGGGCCTAGAAGAAATGAAGGCCCTGGATCTCTGCAATGTTTTGATCCAGCATAATTCAGCGCCACAGACAAATATTCTTCAGCTTGAGCAGAAAATTCAGATTCATTGGCCTTCAAGACATCATTGTCAAGAAAGCGATAAAACATGTATGCTATGCCAGCACATCCAACATAAAGTCCCCCATCACAGTTCGGTAAAGTTGCAGGAATTCCTGCTTTAATTTGTCCAATGACCTGTTCACATATCAACTTCCACTTTGCCTTGTTAACTTTAACATGATTACCAGCCTCATAGTCTTGTAGCTTGTTCTCGAAATATCTTGGCATCTTTCATGAATTTCAATTGAAAATACTGGTTGGTTTTAGGTTGTGAAAAACCTTAAAATAAAACACACAAAAATTGTCTTTCCTTATGTCTTAACATCCACTTCCACACCATTTCTACTCAAATTTGACATATATAGTAAAATCAGACATTATTGAGAAGACTTCGCCAAAAGTCTTAAAGGGAAATGAAATGAATGGAGTTTTACGTCCTACTCTTCTGCACCTTATGGGCTAATGAAGACGGGCAACGCCATGCAGTGTGCAATGAGGGAAATTTGCCAGGACAGCGGCATTAGCCTACTCTTTTTGCGATTTCCAACTGTCGAGGGATCTTTAACGTGCACAGCCTGTAGCACACGGGGCCTCGGTTTATTGTCCCATCCGAACGAATAGACACTTTTTCCATGTCAGTCTCTCCGACCTGCATCACTGACAAGGGGAAACCAGGCTGAAAAATCCGAAAGTTCATCTCGACATTTGCCAGGATTGAACCCTGGACCTTCAGGTTAGCGAGCAAGCGTCTAACCCACTGAGCCACCGCGGCTCCCTTAAGGGATTGTAAAGAGGTTTCCAACTTCTTTAGGTGTATCATAACTGTGGTCTGATGGTATAATGGTAATGAATTCTCTTGCATGAGTTTCATTTTTTCCAGTTAATATTTTCTTTAATTGCAGGAACCACAGGCACTGGATGAAGAATCTGAATGTCAAATCCCTAAAACACATAACAAGTGGTTGCCTAGCAAGATATGCCCACTTTAGCGTATATTTATTCAACACAGGTTGAAACTCCTAACATTATTGGTTGAAATGAACCATAATATGGCCAAAGATAACATCAAAATACATGACCATACCAAATTTAATTTAAATTTGATGAAAACTATTGAGTTTATATACAAATTTTTACGGGTTTACAGTCAAGGGCAATAACTAAAAGATATCTTGCCAGGCAAGGTAACATACGCCCAATGGCAGCATTGAATTTGAAAAATGTTCATAATGATATCAACACACATACAAACAATCAAAATAATCCATAGAGAATTATAGACTGTAGAGTGAGCAGGGTGCACCCTATAGGTAATGCAGTGAAAAAAGCTAAGTCAGACAGGATATTTTGGTGAAAAATTATTCAATCATCACAAAAATCAATAGGGATCATCTTCATAATGACACTGACCCACAAAATAAAAATCAAAAGAATCCATAGAGAATTGTAGAGTGTAGATTGAGCACAAGTTGCACCCTGTAGCTAATGGAGTGAAAAAGGCTAAGTCTGACACGATATTTCGGTAAGAAAATTATTTCAATCATCACCAAAATAAATAGGGTTCATCTTCATAATGCCACTGACCCACAAAATAAAAATCAAAAGAATCCTTGAAGAATTGTAGCCTGTAGAGTGAGCACAAGGTAAATGTGAACGGATGGAGGGACCACTTACATGTGGGCATATAAAAATTGTTCATTGAAAAATCGTCAATAACGAACAGGTCTATGATCTCATCAATAAAAATATTCACACCAACGCCAATTTGAAATTGATAACTGTAGTCTCTATTGAGTTCACAAGCCAATGTTGACGTGTTTTAACTGAATCAAGGGTAATAACTCAAAAACCGAAAAAATCGTCCATATCTAACTTGTATAAGATCTTATCAATATAAATTATCACACCTTATTTCATTCCAATCAATAAAAACTGTAGTCTCTATTGCATTCACTGGCCAATTTCAGCATGTTTTGATCAAGTCAAGGACAATAACTCAAGGCATTTGTGGACTGACCGACAGGGGTGACAACAATACACAAGTAAATTATAATGTTGATAAATAGACATGCTAGAAAACCTCTTTACAAAATCCCTTTAAAGCCGCCTGCCAGGCAAGATAAGTCGATAGCAGCATTGATTTTGATGTAGGCCTACAGTAAATATTCAACCTTCAGTCATATACTTTTTTTTAAACATTTTTGGTGATTATGAACAATAAATTTTGCTGGAATTGTGCTATCTGGAGTTTATAAGCTAAAATTGGAGCAAATTTTTAACAACATGCTCAATAACTCATAATAAATATTTCTTGCTTTTTCTGATTTTCAATAGACTTCATCCTTGGGTGATTCCAATCACTAGCCCCAAGATTCATCAAAATCCATCAAGAATTGTTACTTCTACCTGGGAATTCCCGGTGCTCGCTCAACTCGGGACATGTAAACCCGGATACACATTTTTTTAAGTTAACTCGGATACAAAATTAAACTCGGAGACAATATTCTCCAGTCAACCCGGGTACAAATTTATCAATGCCGTTTTTTTTATCTTTAGTATGAAAGAGTTCTTTCAAAGGGGGACAATTTATTTTTTATTAAGTATAACAATAACAATATCTTAATACATCGTTGCATGTCGTTATCTAGAGTCGGTCCAGTAAGAACATTTTTTTTAGTGCCCATTTTTTTTCTAGGTGGAAGCGCTTAACTTTCTTCTCTGTGATCAGACGTGCAGTCACCTTCACCATCACAGCTTCTTTATACAATAATGGCACCAGCATATACAATTGAAGACAACTCCTCTTAGCCCACTGGTTCAAACGGGTGTGCCATCCCTCCACATCGTTGTTGGTTCGGATTGAATATCTGTACACACACCATTCAGAATTTGACCAAACAGAGTTTGTCATCCATGTGGACGAGATGTAATCAAAAAAGTGACCAATTTATTGTTTGTGGCGTACCGATCCCTTAGTCGCTCAAATGCGGCACTAATGTGTTCGTTTGGGAGGTATGGCAATACTAGGACTTTCTTCACCAGTTTATATACATCATCCCGTTTGCGGTAAGCATTTTCGAATCCTTATTCCTTGACTTTCTAACAGGTGCAACTGGTCGTTGGTGGCAAACAGCAA
The DNA here is from genome assembly GCA_030562195.1 of Nipponacmea schrenckii. Classification (NCBI taxonomy): domain Eukaryota; kingdom Metazoa; phylum Mollusca; class Gastropoda; family Lottiidae; genus Nipponacmea; species Nipponacmea schrenckii. The sequence goes on along the minus strand of JAUJPP010000003.1, from coordinate 32,450,830 downwards.
ATGGCGAGCATGTTCTACGTGAATATCCGTGCGAAAAAAATTCTCCGACAGAAAATCTGTGTTTAGCTGAAATATAGAACAAACATTATTAAAACACATTCATATTATATTTAAAATATATACAATATATTCATATTATATCTATTTATAATTAATTATATAATATTAAAACATGAAGATATTTACCTCAAAATCCAGATCTACCGGATCTTCTGGTCTTAATTTTTGTCAATGCCTGGTGTAGATGGATGGTTGTGACTATTGCACCCTGTCACATACTTGCCATATTTTTCTGTAACGGTAGCAGGGCAGGTTTTTCCTTTACTTCTGACACTGCACCTCCAGTACGTACTTTGGCCTCGTTTCTTCGCTAAAAGAAAAGAAAAACCCCTGCGGTCCACCAGAACTTTCTTTTGCCTTTGCGACCCTCCTTCGATCAATTGAAACCTCAGACTTTCGTCGTTGGTATCAATTGTATCCATGGCAAGCTCGTCTTCAAATGTACTGCAATTTAAATAGATAAACACTTTATACACAAGAACAGGTGATGGTTACATAATGGGCAAAAAGCGTAGAATTTTTTTCTACGTGACTTGAATTTGTTTTGTTCTTAAATATACTCGCTCTTCTGCAATATCTCCTGTACGTGTGTAAGGGATGGTGCAAATTTCTTCTGTCTCTTTTTGGAATTCCAGAACAGCGTCAGGTATACGGATGTTGTTCAAAGATGAACGAACATCATCATCCTCACAATGGGCACATTTCCATTGGATCTCCCGACCTTCCCTGTTCAGACGCCTGTATTCTTCTCTGGATAGGTTTATATTACAGGTTCGGTGCTGCCATTTCTTGCATACGTCTCATGACAAAGCCTCTTGTCAGGGACGGACTTCAGACGAACATACAATACAATCAGACATTTTCAGACGTAAAAGAATGAATGTCAAATAAGATTCGTATACGTATATATAATATTCAAATAGGAAGCCATATAATCGGATATAATTGATAATCTTCTGATCTCTCCGTTAATTGAATGAGCGATCACAATTATCAGTAATTGTGTTTTCATTATTAATTAATTAGTTTGTTAATCGTTTAATTGATTTACCGAAACCATGTTTCAAGGAAGTTCCGACCGGGAAAAACAATCTACCGCTGATCTTGCTTACTACTGAAATCATGTTTAAAAGAAGTTCCGATCGCATGATCGGGAATTCGAAAACAAAAGGTTTTTAAGATATCATCTTTATTTCAATAATATATATTGGGTCGAAATTGTCTCCGAGTTAACTGATGGTTGTACCCGAGTTAACTGATGGTTGTACCTGAGTAAACTCACTTTGTTTTGTATCCGGTTTACCTGTCCCCAAGTTGACATGTCCCCGAGTTGACTGGTATTCGAATTCCCAGCTTCTACAAACTTCTACTTTTTAAATGAAGGATGTTCATTTTTAATACAACTTAGGATTTTTGTATACAAATGTCCATATTCAAAGACAAATGTTGAACTTAAGTGTACAAATTAAGAGATAAGAACTTCGAATAAAGAATCAAGAAAAAGCCATTATCAAAGCCATAGTTACAGACATCTGTGATGGCAGTTTACCTTTATTAAAATATTGAATTTGTTGTTAACTCAGCCGAAGGTACCATATTCATAACCACAATTTAATATCAATATATGAAAAGATGATTCATATTTTTACTTGTAGAACGTGCTAAACGTGCAGAAAAACAGAAAAAAAGTTGTATTAAATTACGGATTAATTGTGGAATTTGTTACACTTCTTTGAAAATATCTTTCGAACTGTCCAATAATATGATGGATAGTAATACTTAATATAAAATTGTTGTGAATTATAAAGAAATGTTATATTGAAAGCTTACGTCTTCTTTAAAATTTGCAACAATGTACAACATAGTAATAATTCGTTTTATTTTAGACGTGTTTTAATCATGAATCGATTTTTCTACTAGTCCAACCGGAAGTCGCATGGTTCCTTTCTTTCATTCCATTACAACAAATAATTTTGTTAGCAGTTGAGTTAATTTAAGGACAAATATGACTTCAATTGTGTTAAAGGTTTTGTCAATCACTCTTGGATTGTTCTTCATATTTGTGGGCACCATCAAATTGACACCATCCGTAAATGCTGAAATATATAAAGACATGGTAATAATACGTTCCTTTTGGCTTTTATAAGAGTAGACCTTCACGGCTTTTGTCTTCATTTGCAACTTCATACCTGTGTCTAGTGATGCGTTTCTTTGTAGTTGTCTGCTTTATGACTATATTCGAAAATGCAGACTTTTAAAAATATTATTTATTCTGAAATTGGATTATCTATATTTAAATTGTTTAATATCAATTTAAATTTCCAATTTGATTTGTCAGTCTCCAAATTAAACAAAAGTAAAGTAAGAGTATTATCAATTTTTATTTCAGAGAAAAACATACATAAGAAATTCAAAAGTTTTTCCATTGGTGAAGCAAACTGGATGGAAACCCAACCCACATACTTACAGAAAGGCAATTGGTACTGCAGAGGTCATTGGTGGTTTATTCATGGCTTTTCTTCCTAGAAGTTGGACAATAGGTATGTGTTGAGAATGAAAGTCAACTTGTTAACAAAATATTTCGGTCAACTCGCCAACACATTTCCATGCGAGAACTTGTGATTGCACACTTTGGGGAAACTGAACGACAAATGTATCAACATATTAGAATTCTCCTTGGCATCTTTTATTGATATCATAAAGTCAAATTTATGCATTTCAATTTGTAAAACTTTTTTCAAAATTATCAAGAAAATTGGCACTTGTATTATGAGCTAATCAAAAGTCAAGATTTATGTTACAATTATTTATTTCAGGTCCTTTCAAGGAAGTAGCAAACTTAATACTGTTGGCAATAACTTTAAATGATGTGTATGCTCATTATGCTCTAGATGAAGGGTTAGAAAAGATGAGCCCAGCAATTGTGTTTGCCCTCTTATTAACTTGTCGTTTTATAATCTTCCTCCAAAGTTTAGCCTCAGAACCAAAATCAGTATTTGACAAAAAAGACAAGCTTGATGTGAAAAAATCAACTCCAGTGAATACAGAAGTTAAAAAAGAACAGTAATGTAATGTGTATGAAAGTTTTATTTTTGTTTTTGAAAGAATCTCATTTATTGTGTGAATATGTTTTGACTCTTAAAAAGGAACTATTCACCATGATATAGCTCAATACAGTTGTCTCTATCACTAAACGAATCCTATCTTTAAGAATGAATATAAAATTTTAGTCATCAAACATGCAAGCAAGTGTGGGGATTTATTAGATTTTAACTATTCAACTGAATCCCTCTTAAGTCAACTGAAGTAATTATTGACAATGCCTTAACAATAAGTAAGTGTTTTGTTATATAAATAAATAAATATAAATTGATACTTTTTTTAGCCACCATATAAAAAAAATAGTGTAAATACTATTACAGATAGTATTCCGTTAATACCTGAAAGTCAAAGGTTATATTAGGATGTCAATTGTGTTCACACGGGGATGTTAATAAAAACTGAATATTCAAATTGAAATGAAATTTGCTTGTAAAAAATCAAGTGAGAAGCTATTCCATTAAAGGGATACTGCGTTTTGGCATGAACATGAATTTTTGTTCTCAAGAATGGTCAATATGAGTATACATTCATCAGTGAACTGGTGTCATAAAGTAACAGAATCCCTTAAAATCTGGAAAACTCATCTTTATGGATAATTTTTTTTTTTTATGTTATTTATGGCAGCATGTATATTTACTGATGAATAGAGCTCTTATTGGCCAAGTTTAAAATTTTCAAATTTTAAGTTCATTCTAACACCTATTATCCCTTTAATAAACGACTTGCAGTTGGTGTATTTGTAAGTGATTCATTATCTTTTACAATTTTAACCATATCAATGAATTTTTATCCTGATAAAAAAAAATGATGATACTCAATGATGTAATGTATATGTGTTCTTATATATTGTGGATTTCTGAGACTTTACACTCAGTTTGATTGTACAAAATAATTATGTTGAATTTATTAGTCAATTGGTGTTGTGGTTATTCTATCTATTGTGTTATTTGTCTATGTCAAACTGTCATTGGTCATCTTAAAATGACTTCTTCATAAGTATGACAGAATGTTTTGACCTACTAGGGCATGAATTTTAGCCCTTGAAGTTTAGATAGTAGATTGAAAAAAAAGTGGTGATGTGCATAATACCTTTTTAATATTGATCCATATAAGTATTGCTGTTATTTTCTTTATTATTTCATTTTACAGAACATATATTCAAAATTGTTTTTTTTCTCAAATTGCTTAACAAAACCACCATGTCAAGTTAACCAACACAATATCATACAATCTGTAAATCAATATATTTGGTGTTTATTGTAACTTGTAAATTTTTACTCAAGATAGATTTTCATTGACTAGATTTCATGTGTAACAGCACAATTTATTCATCTATTTCACAGAAATCCTCTGTTTATTAGAAGTTTGAGGTAGAATTTATATATTGGTAGTTCAAAACAATAGCTTTTCGAATAGATGTGGACCTTAGTTTTTGATAACATGACAAAATTATTGTAGATTAACCCATAACCCATACAGTAACATAGATCATGTTCACACTTTATGAAATAAACCTTTTAAATCTTGTCATATTGTTTACTGCAGAAAGATAGCCTTCAAGGACAATTCAATAAATTCTGTACCAGACTGCGTATTCTAGGAATACGGTTTTGGTGCTAGGAGGTCGTAAGGTCTTATAAGCTCTAACACTGTTTTCTAGGATAGCCCAGATCGTTTTGAGAATACATGACCTGGTTCTGTACAAAACCTTTAACCATTCAACATTTGTTCAAAAGCCACATACTTCTGGGATGACCAAATGAATGAGACAAACTGACTTATGCAAGGTCAACAAACATGAAACATCTGAACTGCAACACTTTACATCAAGAAATTTAACAATTGGTTCCACTACCCATGTCTTTTAATATAATAGGTTTTGCATGGTATATGCAAACAAATCATATAAATCAATGATCCCTATCTAAAATGTCTCCGCAGTTAGTGTACAGCGTCAGAGCACATTGATCTTTCTCTATAAACACATCAATAGAAGGGGAGTAACTCTATATAATTCTTTTTAAATTCCCTTTTCAATCCGCACAAATGCAACACTACCAATACGCATGGTCAGCATTCCGGAAGTAAGATTTGTTGAAATTAGCAACGCAGCATCTGATTTTTATGGTTTATGTGATGTAAACAAACAGCTGTCAAATTATGTTTATTTATGAAGAATTATACCTTAAAAATTATTGGAATCGCCTTACATTTGATGTCGCCGATGAAAAATAAGAGGTCTTTTTAAAAACTTTATTTCCCCATTTTGAGTTAGGAAAAATAAAACTAAGCTAAAGTTAAAGCAAATCTTACTTTTGCAATGGACAATCTACAATAACCATGTATTTAGACTACATTAGATTTACATGAATACTAGTTACAGATTTATTGCAAAAATTTAGTATCAAAAGGTGGAACATTTAATGTGACTTAGTTGTCCAGGGTCAGAGTTCCCTTCACCATAATAAAAAAAAAACAAATTAACCTTTGTAGAAAATATTTTGATATAGACTACACCATAAACTTTTTTGTTCTTCTCTTAGACTCATTGAAAGCTGATCTCATTACCAGTAATTTATTAAGATCTTTTGTGTTAGATCTACATTTTGAATATGAAGTATAGCACTGCAAAAGAAATTTTACAGAACTCAGATTTTCCTGGTAAGATCTCTATGCTACATTATTTTGTCCATGCTGCTAAAAAAACTTGCCCTGAGTTTATGAGTAATTTTAAAAAGACTTTAAAGAGGATGCGGCTTATAAATCCGTAAACGAATGAAATCATGCTATAAATTCACTTATACCATGATTGACAGGGGTCTCACAGATGAGTGAGGGTGAGTTTCCTTCGTCAATTGTATAATGTAAAATTGATGAAATAAAATATTTCTATTCATATTTATCAGAAGGAGAGTTAGAAGCTGTTCATCAATATGCTCTGTTACAACCATCAGTAAGAAAGGTCAGTACTGGTATACACTTTTGGCATCAGCCATTCAGCTTTTAAATAGTTCTTTTCATAGTTACTGAAAATGACATCCTATCAAGACTCTATCATGGGCTTCTTATTACCTACATCTTCCAGAATAAAGACAAAAAACCTCTATATTTACAATTAGCTATGAAGTGGTCGCATTTGTTTGAGTTGGGGATTGTATAAGTTTTGTTGCAAGAACATAAAGTTAATTGAAAATGTTGACAAAGTTAGCTCTCTTATTCTGTGCAGAATTTTGTGGTGACTAGCAACTCAAAATACAAGATGTATTTCCCCAGTCATATGGTCCATTTCCTATGCTAAATAAGTTTATTGTTTGTATGTGTAGCAAGTTATCAAGGATCAAGAAAATAATGATGAAGTATTTCTGTGTGCTGCCATTGAGATTCAAAGACATTGGAGAGGCTATAGGGGCAGGTCTGTATTCATGGCCTCAATCATTATTATGTATTTTAAAGTTCATAAAATAAAAACGTAATTTAACTATTTCCCAAGCAGACAAAATCAATGACCATTGCCAGAATTCTTTCAATAGCCGTTCTGGATCATTATTCAAGGAGAAAATGAATTTGCTCAATGGCTAATACTTAAGATCAGGGCTGTTAATTTGGCCCTATATGCCGGTAATGACAAAATGATCGGTAGCAAATAGGCTGCGCTCAAGTATAGGGGTCAGTGATGTTAAAAAATAAAAAAAAAAATTTAAATGACCTAACAAACAAGTTTAGTCAATGACACTTCTAACACTAGCGAGTGTACAGTTTTTATTTCAACCTCAAAAATTAAAAACTTAACTTAAAAACTCAGCATATTTTTTAGGTTGAAATAAAATTTGTCATTATTCAAGATGAAATGAAGCGCATAGCGGAGTGATTCAGTTGTTAAAACAAACTTTGGGTGAAGATAGTTCATTGTTGAAACTGGCATGTAACATATTGCAGATGTAATGTATATAATGTATATGAACCTTTGCTGAGTAAAGTAGCTCTATGTAGTGATAGTATATCAGATGCTAAGAGATTAAGAGACACTGATGTAGAAGAAGAAGAAGTGGGAAAGACATTTTCTACTCTTTCTGTGCCTTCTTCTGTAGTTCCTTCAAGACAAAGAATAAAGGTGAGGTATAAGTTTATGAATTGGCGATGTCCTCACTAAAATGAAGTCTTTATTTCCAGGGTTGTTTGTGATTTTCAAGAGGATTAAGAATACTTTTAGAACAGATTGTAGCTTTTTTTTTCTGATTGTTTTGGCGTGTTACCATGATTCTTTTACCATACCAACCCTCTGATCTGCATCACTGACAGGAATAAAATGTGTTACTAAAAATATGAAACACCTTTATCAATGACCTCTTAGCAAACTGACCCTTTTTGTAAAATGTGTATAATTGATAATTAATATTTTTAATATGTAGCCAGTCAGAAAGAAGACTCTTGGTTTAAGAAAACTAGAGCAGAAATATAAACAATATGTTAAACAGAAGAGAGAAGAACAAGCGCCATCAGAAACCATCTTTAAGTCAGTTATTTTCATTTCTTTTTGCACTTTGAGGCTTCAATTTCTGTAACTGATTAAATCAAGTTCTCTTTCAATTCTGTAAATTTGAATGGATTTTTGTTCCTGGAGCAATTTTTGTCTGATGAATTACCCTTGTAAATCCATGAAGATGAGCTAACTGCGTTAGCCTCCAACTGTCAAGGGCTCTCTAATGTAACAGCTTGTAGAACGCAGGGAACGCAGATTTATTGTCCCATCCAAATCAATTATAATGACAGTAAATCAAACTCCATTTAAAGAAGGATGTTGCCATCCCTCAAGTCCTTAATTTAACGGGATTGTAAATTAACTTTTGTTAATGTAGTCCTCAAAAAGTAAATACCTTCACGAATGTACCATTGTGTATTTTTAGGTTTGCTGGTTTCTGTGCAGCATTTATACAGAAATGGTGGCGTAGAATGCTCCAAGAAATGAATGATAGTCAAATGATAGTGGAAGAAGAAGTAGAATATGAAGAAGAAGAGGAATATGAAGAAACTGATGAAGAAGAGGGTAAGCTGATCATCAGCCATTGTTTAGAAAAGCACTATATTAAATATAGAAAATCTAACTTTTCTTGCCAATCATTAAATGAATTATCTGTACCACTCTAGACCAACTACCTTCTATTCTAGATCATGAAGAAGAGGAAGAAGTAGAAGAGGAAGTTGAAGTTGAAGTAGAGGTGGAGGTAGAACAAGAAGAACCAGACGCTCCCAAAGTAATGGAGAAAAAAATCATAAAGGTTAAGAAACCTAAAGTAAAGAAAGAAAAAATCAGGGTGAAAAAGACTAGGACTGTAAAAAAAACCAAAGTAGTACAGAAAAAACCTGAAAACGTGAAGGATGTGGTGTTTGAAGCATTTCGGCAACATGTTCAAGCTCTTAAAGCTCAGAAGGAGAAAATATCACTCTCTCGAAATGATGCAGCTTCCAAAATACAGAGATCTTGGAGACGTCATATTGTAAGCTTGTTTTGAATTCTTGTAGCTTGATAGTACTGGATGTTTGGATTTGTGTTGTTTTTATGCTGGTTAGGCCATAAATTGGCAAATTTTGGTCTGAATGTGATAAAATTCGGCTATCACATGTAATGAATCATGAAATAACAACTTATGAATTCATGTGACGAGTTGTGACATATCATGACACACAAAGCTATATGAGGTGACATATCAATGACACACATACATAGTTATATGAAGTGACATATCAATGACACACATACATAGTTATATGACGTGACATATCAATGACACACATACATAGTTATATGACGTGACATATCAATGACACCTATACATAGTTATATGACGTGACATATCAATGACACATATACATAGTTATGTGACATGACAAATCAATGACACACATACTCAGTTGTGTTGCAAATAAAGTATAAAGTGCATGCGTCTGCTCTTCCAAATGTGTCTCAATTTGAATCAAGTGGAAATTACTACTTCCTATTAGGAAACTCCCCCTTCCCAGAGGTATCAAATACAGCATACTTCTCAAATACTATCATCAGCTTCCATCGCACTAGGAACTCAAAGCAAGTTATTGTCATTTTGAGGTTGGGATAAATCAATGATGCAAAACTATATGACTGACATAGAAACAGTGAGTTGTCCTTTTCTCATTCAAGCTGACCAAAACAGCCCAAACACTACTGGGTGTAATAAGCCTCAGTAGTCTCTCATTTTATCTTATCTTCCTGAACTGTATACAGAATATATTTAACTCAATTTGATTTCTCTTCTATTGTAGGATGTACAAGTCTTTAAATATTATCGAGATTTGATAAATTTTAAAACACAAGGTGATCCATCTATGATGTTAAGGTGTATAAATCCTAATGAATCTAAACTATTAGATCCTGCTACTGGAGTTCATGTCAGATTTAGATTAGCTGGGGTAAGTAATGAAATCAAAATCAAAGGATTTCAAAACACTTCAAATGATAAGAATTTGTAAATTGCTGTTGGCTGACCCGACAACTTTGGATCAAGCATTTCCCAAGATGTAATATGCAAATATCATATTGTCACTGTTTAGTGCAAGATGTTTAATTTGTGGATTTAATCTAGGTATAAGTTATTGCTCAATTTGTCATTAGTTTTGGTATTTATGTTTGTACCCTTTGAAATAAATAAAATAAAACATATACCCTCCAAGAAATTCAACTCAAACTGTATGATGACGTCACTGTACTAGCCACTCTGGTATAATTCTGTCCTTTTGTGGCTGGTAAACCAGTGCTGGTATTGAAAATACTTTAAATTGAAATATTGTTTTTAATTTGTTTTATAGGACAGATTCCCACCAAATATATACTACAAAATATTTACTCACAGGCCAATAATTGATATGTGTGCTAATAGTCCTAAAGATTATACTAAAGCTTCCTCCAAACATCGCATGGCTTTTGATCAAAATAATAAAGCTAGGCAGACCCAACTACCAAACAACGCAGGTGAACGGATTTTTGTTTAATAAACATATTTAAAAAAAACATATTTGACTTTAAAAATAAAATTAGACATAGAACTGTTGTTATACATTTACCACATAAGTGTATTATAATATTGTTAAATGTTGCAATGTCTTTTTTATATGATGATAGGAAAACAGGAATTTTCACTTACCAGAATTCAAGCTTGTAGCTGTCTTGCCATATTTATCGATATGTGAACAATTCTTCTTGCTTGGTTTACATGTATTACATTAAGTTTCAAGTAGATCAAAAGGTAGTTCAGAGAAAGAGGTGTCTGCTAGCTAAAATGGAGATCCTGACTTTGATACCAGCATGTTCAGGTGGTACAAATGTGCTGTTTTTGAGTATACAGCGAAACCCCTCTAAAATGGCAGGCTGTCAGACCTGTGATAAATTCCTGTTTGAAGGGGTTGCCAGTTTACCCGTTGGAGTGATAATACATTAAAACGTAATTTATTGGATAAGTGATTAATCCGTATCAATCCGTCAACAGATTAACTTCAATTAATACGAATTCAGATGCCGGTTTAAAGAGACCAATTAACTATAGATTAACTACTTTGGGACTTGATTTCGATTCCAGATTGCAGTTAAGAGGGGTTTATCTCTTGTGTATTATATAGTGATTCGGCCTGGACTTTTCAAATATGCCGGTCTACAGGGGATGTCGGTTTATAGAGGGTGCCGTTTGGAGGAGTAGCACTGCATATATTTGACAGATATCAGGAGCTGAAAGTGTTAAGTTTTTATTGATAAAGGTATCAGTTAAGCTTAAGGATTCTATGAGAGTTGGATATGGAGATAGAGAAGGTGTATAGACACGTCCATCATGAAGTGCATATACTGGATGTCAGATTCTAATTAATTTCTTTCTATATTGTAGATAAAAGTGGTTGGTATCAACGGGTAGAGAATAATGGATGGCGTCTGGTATCAGATAGATTGATACATCATATAATGTCAGATCCTATTACCTGGGAAACTTCTCATAAAAAATATGAATTTCATCATGATAAGGTTTGCTTCTCACTTCTACAGTTACTCTTTTCAGAAACAATTGTGCAATCAATTATTCTCCAAAATATAATTAAGATAAAATGCAGATTTTAAGAAATACAGAATTATGGTAATAAAGCCTAATGTAAAATTGATTTAAGTGATTGACTAACCAGATGACTGGAACATCAGAAGTTTTGGAGAATAAGGCTTTTGGGTACTTAACCCTTTCAACCCTAGAAGCCGGTATACCGGCTCATCCTTATATGATATATACAATGTTAACGTACAAATAAAGAAATATTGCTGGGAGCTCAGGGTATATGACATTCTATCTAAATTACACTCAGGATTCAAAGGGTTAAGGATCATTTAACCTCTTCATAATCATTTTTGTTTAAGGTAAAAAATAAAGAATGAATTAAGAGACATGCAGCTCCATGTTGTAACCAAGCAAATAATGTGTTAAAATTATATTAGTTCTCATGACATAATCTAAAAGCAGATATTAACCTCATATTTAAAAAGGTGGAAATCACAGACAATCTGTAAAACTGTATAAATTATGGATAATAATAACATTTATCAAAGATAAGAATAATATGTACAGGTGAAGGAACAATGATATTAATACTCAATACTTTTAGCTTCAGAGAAAACAAGATATAGAAAAAAGAAAGAAACAAAAGAAAATTGATTGGATGAAGAAAATGTAAGTAGCCAATCACATTTCTCACAGTTTTGTTTCATATATCTGCGGTCAGGTTAAATTGTTTAGTTTTAGTGGAAGTGTAATGCGGAGTTCGGCCAAATACCTGTCGACTGTATGTAAGGGTTGGATACTCCCTGAGGTTCGTCCTGTTAGGATCACTAGGATATTGGGGCAATCAATGAGAATATAAAAAAGGTGATAGGTCAGAGGCACTTGTTTAGTTGGGCAATCTGGTCAGACCCAGTGCCTCCGACCTATCACTTTCTTTTTAGTGGAAGTTCAAGAATCACAGACTGGAAATTAGAATGATGCAATTGATCTTTATTCTGTGCCTACAAATAAAATATGTAGAAAACCTCTTTACTATCTTCTACCGCCATGTGTGACTGTGCATTTTCAAGATCCCTCGACATTTGGAAATCGCAAAAAGAATAGGCTAATTCTCATTTCACACTGCATGGTGTTTCCCGTTTTCATTAGCCCATTAGGTGCAGAAGCATAGGATGTAAAACTCCATTTCATTTTTTCATACGCCCACATGAAATGGGGGGCGTATATTGTCGTCACCCACATCCGTCCGTCCGTCGGTCCGTCGTCCGTCGGTCCGTCCGTCCGTCCGTCCGTCCGTCCACAATTGCTCGTAAACACTCTACAACGGGGTAATTCTTGACGGATTTAGATGAAACTTAATATGAGTGTTTATGATCACGCAAGGATGAACCCTATTGAAAATCAGCGAAATCGGAAAAAAATTAGTATGAGTTCGTGCCCTTGTTCTTGAATGGCTCGTAAACACTCTACAACCTGCAATTCTTGACCGATTTTGATGAAACTTGGTGTGAGAGTATGTTATAACTCAAGGATAAACTCTATCGAAAATCAGCGAAATCGAAAAACATTTAGTATGAGTTATTGCCCTTGTTCTTGAAAACGCGTTCAATTTTAGCTTGTAAACACTCTTGAGAGAACAATTTTTAATGGATTTTAATGAAACTTGGCCTGAGTATTTGTTATCACCCAAGGATGAAGCCTATTGGAAACCAGTCAAATCGAAAAAAAATTAATATCAGTTATTGCCCTTGTTTTTGAAAACGCGTTCAATTTTTAGCTTCTAAACACTCTACAAAGCACAGTTATTGACCGATTTTGACGAAACTTGCTGAAATTGTTTAGTATCACCCAAGAATGAACCCTTTTGAAAATAGCACATATCGAAATATATTTAATAGGAATTATTGCCCTTGTTCTATAAAATGTGTTGGATTTTTGCCTTGTAAACACTCTACAAGTCACAATTCTTGAGCGATTTTGACATAACTTGGCATGAGTAATTGTAATCACCTAAGGATGAACCCTATTGAAATTCAGTTGAATCAAAAAATATTTAGTATCAGTTATTGCCCTTGTGTTTGAAAACGCGTTCAATTTTAGCTTGTAAACACTCTAGAAAGAACAATTCTTAATGGATTTTGATAAAACTTGGCTAGAGTATTTGTTTTTACCCAAGGATGAACCTTTTTTGAAAATCAAATAAATCGAAATATATTTAGTGTCAGTTATTGCCCTTGTGTTTGAAAACGGGGTTAACTTTTTGGCTAATAAACACTCTAGAAGGTACAATTCATGACCAATGTTGACAAAACTCACTGAAATTGTTGGATATCGCAAGGGATGAGCCTAATTGAAAATTAAAAATATCAAAATATATCTAATATGAATTATTGCCCTTGTTCTTTTAAACGCGTTCGATTTTTGTCTCGTAAACACTCTACATGAAACAATTCTTGATGGATTTCGATGAAACTTGGTGTGAGAGTGTGTTATAACTCAAGGATGAACCCTATTGAAAATCAAATTTAGTATGAGTTACTGCCCTTGTTCTTGAAAACGCATTCAATTTTAGCTTGTAAACATTCTAGAAAGAACTATTCTTAATGGATTTTGATTAACTTTGGCTTGAGTATTTGTTTTTACCCAAGGATGAACCCTATTATAAATCAAATAAATAGAAATATTTAGTGTCAGTTATAGCCCTTGTTCTTGAAAACGCGTTCAATTTTAGCTTGTAAACACTCTAGAAAGAACAATTTTTAATGGATTTTGATGTAACTTGGCTGTGTTATTTGTTGTCTCCCAAGGATGAACCCTATTGAAAATCGAAAAATATTTAGTACAAGTGATTGACCTTGTTTTTGAAAATGCTTTAACTTGTAAACACTCTAGAAAGAACAATTTTGAATGGATTTTGATGAAACTTGGCTTTAGTATTTGTTTTCTCACAAGGATAAACCCTATTGAAAATCAGATAAATCGAAAACTATTTAGTGTCAGTTATTGCGCCTGTTTTCAAAAACGCTTTCAACTTTTGGCTTGTGAACACTCTAAAAATTCCTTTTTGACAAAACTCGCTGAAATTGTTTAATATCAACCAAGAATGAGCCTTATTAAGAATTAAAAATATCAAAATATTATTAAGGGTGAACCCTATTGCAAATCATAAAGATACCGAAAAATATTTAATGAGTTGTTATTAGGTACAATTCTTGACAGTTTTTAATGAAACTAGAGACCCTAGAAAAAAATAGGTTGGAAGGTTGAATATTTCATTCCACTTATTGTAACCTTACTGAAAAGTTTTTATTTGAAATAAATGCTGCCAGTGGGCGTATATTACCTTGCCTGGCAAGCTATTTTTTCATTTACTAACCTCTACCATGAATATATTTATTAGGTATAAAGAAGGAATGTTAAAAGCTAAGACTGCTGATGAAGATACTATCAGATTGATAGAGGGAGCTGCTGCTGGTATGGTAGCAACAGTAGAAAATATAGGCACAGACGCTTTAGAAGAATGGGAAGTAGATGAACTGTTAGATTGGACCACCAGTCTTAATTTTGATGAGTAAGATTTTGATGAGAACTTTCAATCTTATTTCTCTGTTGTCATTTTTATTTATCAAATAAGACGATTTCTTGCAAAAATACTAATGGGTTCGGGTTTTAGTCCTTGCATAGGTTGAGACTTAGGGACTCACATGGAATAAACAAATTTAAGTTTTTTTTCTCTTTCTGAACTTAAAAAAGATAAACATGAATGACAATATCCGTTTCTGAATTCCTTCATTTGACTATTTATATGCAGAAATTAGAAATTCCATTTTGTTTTCTTTCAGTTATTGGATGGGATGGAAAGATTTAGCTACCAGTGCACATTCTGAACATAAAATAGGTAAATATTAAAGGGATAATAGCGGTTAGAAGAAACATAAAATTTAAATTTTTATCAAACTTGACTAAAAACAGTATATATCCACCAGTAGACATACCTGGTGTCAAAATCGCTCTTTTATCTGATAAATGCACAAAATCAAGAAGTTAATTATAAAACGCTTAAAACAACCAGTAAGGGATTTTCAAATTATAATTATGAATGGAAGTAACTCTTACATGTGGGTCTTCCCTTCACCTCGACTCTAGAAATTACCATAACATAGTCAGACAATGTGCAATATTACATGGAAGAATGATTGCCATAGCGCGTTTGCGCAAGGATGTTTTAGCGTTTATTTCCCAGGTTCTTTTATTCTCAAAACTAAATGGAATTGTTGCTTGCTCACTTTTTTTGAAGATTCTGAATCTAGTTTTATTGTCGATTTTTGTAAATTCATCAAGTATGGGATGCATCTTATTTTACCAATAGTCAATATTAAACACAAATATAAGCTGTAGGATGAGTGTATTTGAACACCTATTATACCTTTAAAATTCAATATGGTATAATGTTAGTGATGTCATATATGAATCTTCAATGAAACACAAAACACACTGATGAAGATAAGAAAAAGACTTATTGCTATGAAGTATGAATAGGTTTTTTGATCTAGAAGGGTAACTGCTACTATAGACAGTAGGCCTACACAGTATGAAAGGAATAAACATCTTAGAATCACTCAAATTTGGCTAATGTATAGTCATAAATGAACTCACCTGATGTCACAACTATACATCAAAATCACTTTATAATCAGATAAGTCCACAAAACAAGTCATTAATTGTTAAAGAAAAACCTGTATACATCCATTTAAATCTTGGAGTCATGGGAATTCTTTTTAATCATAAGGGGAAGTTACTCTTACACAGCCCTTGTCCTTGACCTCTACTCTTGCATTGACCTGTGCAGCCACTTTCAAATCATTGGTTAAGTTTGAAGGAATACACAAGAAGATCAATGTCAATTTGCTCTTGGGCATCTATGGCATTTCCCTAATTAAACTTTTGAATCAACTCAATACAAATACATGTTTGTACAACCCCTGTATATATTGTGTGGGATGATGGATTTCAATTTGTTATAATTGGACTAAGTTTTTTTTTTTACATTGTAGATGAAAGAACAAGAGTCTATACCGATTCAGATCCTTATGAAATAACTTTATCTAGTGGTGGTTCTAGATTATATTCAACACGCCAGTCTCAAAATACACCTGTATCAGTCATCAAGTGATCATTTTATCAGTCTTTTGTCTTACTTTGTGATAATCCTTGATCTAGAATTTTAATCCCTAAACAACATTTAGAGGTAGAGGTCACATTTAATAACAGAACATAATTTAATGGTATACAAACATTTATTGTAAATAAAATTTCAACAGTTTACATTGACAATGTCCAAGAAGAAAGAAATACCGGTATAGCATAAAATGGTGTTCAGTTATTTTAATCATGCGAAAAAATATCACTGACTGCATCAGTTTAAATTGACAATTTAAAGAAACTAATGATATAGTTTTTACAGTCCTGATGTGTATCTATTAGTGTATTTATTTTTTTGTATTCTGTGATAAAATGTGCAGCATTATATATGTATATTTTTGGATTATTGATTAAATTATTCAGAATGTATTCTATTTTGTTAGTTTTATTGATTCTTGGATGTGTTTGTAATGATGAGATCTCAGGTAAATTTGTAGTTGGTGTGGGCAAGCAGTGTGTTTTTTGCAGTTGTCTAAGCAAGGATGCGAGTGACAGGAAAAAACCAAACAACTATGAATTTATTTTATTTTTTACAGAACGTTTTCACAATATACATGTATTTTTTTATCTTCATCGAAATGGTAATCAAAATCAGTTTGGAAATTAGAAACATTTCAAATAATAAAATTTTAAATTTGGACAAAAATCATGGGCTAACTTAAAATACTAAAGACTTTTTTTTGTATTTTAAAGAAAAGGTTTACTAGAATATCAATGTGTTCTTTTTGCTTCTATTTGCATTAATCAAATTTGTAACCTGGTAAAAAAGCTTCTGATTTTCAAGAATTACAGGAACAATTTGCAAACAGAAAATAAGAATGGTGCTTTTAGAAGCTTTACTTTTTCCTGCAACACATATGCAGTGTAGAAAACCCTTTTTTATCCATTTTAGCAGAAAATACATAAAATATACATTAGGTACCCCAAAATTTTATATGGATAAATAATGGATTTCTTAAAACAATTTGTGATTGCCCTAACCAACCCTCTTCTACAAATGATAATATTACTTATTAAGACTACATGGTAAGCATTTTTACAAACTTTTCTTTTATATCAAACCAAACATCACTGAACTTCTTTATCAGAAAAAAAATCGCATATAATTCCTAATACCAACTCTAAATTCTCGGATTATGCCAAATGTAATAGATAACCAAACTTAATATGCAAAAGATTTGACTTGATATTATGTTGATAAAAATGCCTCATATTATGTAATATGTGAATACATCCATTGTCTAGTCTTTGGTCACTAAATAATAATAATAATAATATTAGAACGTGCTTTTAAAAACGAGGTACTATGAACAATAACATACATATCACTATATTTACAAATAAAATATACAAAATGAGATGATTACAAAAATATGAGATGATGATTAATCATTGCTATAGTTACTTAACTGTATCCTGAAATTGGAAGCAATGTCTGGGATCAAATTAATCTCAAGCATGTGAACTCTGACCCCTGTTATTACAGCTATAAGGCAAGCTGCATAATAATGGTCTTCTTTAACCAATAAACTCTTTTAAGATATTACTTCATGATGCAATCAAATACTTGAATATTACACTTTCAGCTTGTTGCAGAGTTCTATCTAGAAAAGGTTTTTGTATTGAATTACAGATGCAATTATTAGTTCATAGCTTTCTACATTTCCTACTCCAACACTACTTTTACAGCAGATACAGATTGAAACTGAGCATAGACATTGTCTGTGAGTTTGGAAAAGATTTTTAGGAAAACATCATGATGTCCTTTTGCCAGGCAATAATCCCAATGATGAAAGACTTTTTGGATGCCGTCCATTTCACTGGCCAATCATAATATAATGGTGGTAGATTTACAGCAGAAACGGATTAAAACTGAGCATAGACATTGTCTGTGAGTTTGGAAAAGATTTTTAGGAGAACATCATGATGTCCTTTTGCCAGGCAACAATCCCAATGATAACCAATACCTGTGATGCATGTCTAGCATACGTGAACTGAAAGACTTTCTAGAAGCAGTCCATTTCACTGGCCAATCATAATATATGGTGGTAGATTTCAGATTTATTTACCAATCAAATTTATTACAGAATCAACTCAAATCTAGCTCAAGTACAATGTCCAGATCAAAATTAAAACGTGAGATATGAAATCAAGTACAGCCTTGAGGATTTATATGAATAATAAATATTTAAATGAGGTACTGTTTGTTATTCTTTACAAAAACAAACTACATATAAGCAATTAATATAAAAAAAATTATGTACAAATATCTTCATTTAAATTATTTTGAATCTAAATGCATCTAATAGTAAAAAGGTCTATTATTTAGTTTTTTTGCATAATTTTCTATCAATGGACAAGTAAAAAAAAGAAGTTAGCAAGCTCTTTTATATACCACAGAAACAAAGATGGAAATATCATCTCAGAAAATTGGTTCCAAATGAAATGAAATTTAATAACCAATTTGTAAATAATATCATATTCATTTTACAAAACTTGAAAGTTCCTGACTAATAAAACTAATGTAAACACATCACATATACTAATATGCTATGATAGATTATTTTGGTTGCACAACAAAAATCCAAATTTCAAAATCAGTTTGCAAGGTGCCTGATGACTCCGTACACAAAAATAGATATATGCACCAAATTTTTAATTTTCATGTTGCCACTTATAAATTGGTACTAAATAATTCTTTACTTTTCTGATAAGTTATCTCAAAAATGATTTCATTCTAATGGCAGATGTGTTGCAAGATACATTTAGTATGCATATTCAGCCTTTTTTTTTTTTTTCGTATGCTTTCTAAAATATATCAAACCCTATAATTTAAACCACTTGAATATCATCATACTTAGACCGGAAATCATCTACTAAAATTAATAAATTGAACACAGAAAAAATCACAAATGGATATCATTAATATTGTCTTTTACCACTTCTTCTCTGTCTGTAAACCACCATCTTGTTGTTCCATCTCTTCCTTGCCTGGCACTTGTCTTTTTATCCTTGTTTTAATTGCATGCACATTGTTATTAATAGGTTTCTAATATAACTAGAGAAACACACAGTTTTTTCTATATGAAAGGTGCTGCCCAATTAAAGAAAGATTATTCTAGGTTTTAGTACAAATATCATGCATCTCGAAACACTAATGGCTACCACTGCAACTACATTAAGCAGCGATTTGAAAGAAATTCAAAATATTTCCATTTGAGAAGAAAAAGTCCTTAATTGATTTTTCTCACAAGAACGGACATTTCATTTTGGCATCTAAGAAAAGCAAAAGCTCAGAAATCATCCACAGAATAAGCTTTGATAAGCACAAAAGGAAAATTTCAGCCAACCAAAAAGTAATAGAAATTTTGCAAAGGGATTTTGAAAGACTTTAGGATAAAATGGCAGCCATTTTGAAAGTTAACACATTTAGTTTTCACTCCAGAAGGAAAAGACAAAACCCTGACATCTTTTGATGGACATATAGTTAATGTTGCCAATGGCAACTTGCTATCCTTGGAAATTAAAAACAAAAGGATTTGCCATCAGAGACGATGTTAATAAATGGCACACAATTGGACAGGCAGGAACACACATACTATATAAGAAGTAGTAGCAGGTAGTAGTTTGTAAGGAAGATTAGAAACGCCGATGAAACAGCATAAATGTTTTCATGTCTTTCTCCATCTGAAATTTGATACAAAACATTCTCCTTTAACATCATTTCAGATATATAGAGGTTTTCCAGGACTTTCAACCAACTTTAGTGTTATAGCTTTCAAAATGGATCAAAATAAGTCAATACAACCAAATCAACAGACCTAATTCATGCAATTTGAACAGACTGTCAATTGTTGCTGATTGTATTTAGATTTTCTAGCAGGGAAGAAGTATGACCCTGAACAAAAAATATAATTCATACATTTATTTCTTTGGAGTTGTCTGGTTGGTTGGTTGGTTGAAAATCATGGATATCCGTATGTCAAACTCGCTTTG
Organism: Nipponacmea schrenckii; assembly: GCA_030562195.1. Lineage (NCBI taxonomy): Eukaryota > Metazoa > Mollusca > Gastropoda > Lottiidae > Nipponacmea > Nipponacmea schrenckii. The sequence goes on along the minus strand of JAUJPP010000003.1, from coordinate 32,430,407 downwards.
GACTGACCAGACTTTAGTAGATAAACAGATGAACGTTTGGTCGATAACATTGAGTAATGCATATTTTCAATATTTTGTATTAAGATTGATGTTGTCTGGATATTGTAATTCCAAAATTTACAAAGAGTGGTTGTGATATGAGAGCCTTCAGCATAAACTACAAGTCAGAAGGTTCACCATTAAATGATTGAAATTCAATTTAATGTCCTTATCATATACAATTTCAATTTAATTTGATACAGCTTTAAATTTTGTGAATCAGCTTTACATTGATGAAATGATTCAATTGTATCCAGCATTCAAATAGTTACTACATCCTATAATTGCATTTGCATGTGTTGAATGTACACCGTGAATAAAGATGAAAGGAAACCTTTAACTGGAGACAAAAAGGGTGTGGCTCAAGTTTGATGTGCATAACAAGATCTATATTGTGCTGTGTTCTATATAACCTAAAACTACTAAAATCTGATCACCCAAAGTCAACAAAAATAGGCCAATGATACAAAATTGTTTTGTCCCATTCATATTTTTAAGCAAAATCGTTGTCATTGTCAAACAATTAAGTTACATTGGACTGAAATAAAACAAATATTTAGAGAACAGACAAACAGGAAATAAAAATATGAAATAAAGTAAATAGGATATGGAACATGAAAATAATATTTTTTTTTTATTGGAACAAATGTTAATATATCCACATGCAATTCCCAACAATAACATCATTCCTGTTAGTCTAAGAGATACTTTGGATGCAAAAAAACACCAAGAACTTGGATATAGAGTGTGATCTAGGAGATTGAGTCACACTGTGGGGTTAGTTTTGAAATTTTATTTTTTGAAAATTGGTGTCACCCATTGCGTACTGGTTATATTATGAAGAATACAGCAACCCTTTATTTACACCTTAAAAAAAGAGAATTTAAAAAAACCAGAGTTACAACATTGAAACCACTGGATGACATGGAAATCTGACGACAGCCATTTTGAAAATGTCAGTAGATACACAAAAAGCACACTGCACCAAGTATTTGAAGAGAAAAACACCCACACAACTACACCAAAAAACCAACATGGCAGACACAGTAATGGAGCCATATAGGAAATCAAAAAGATGAAAAAAAATGATGGGCCGTATTTAAGAAAAATCAGCTTTTGACTATTTCAAAACTATTTTTTAAGAAAACAGTATAAAAGTACAAAAATCAAATTTACTTGTATCTGCCAATTCAAAGCCACCCAACAACAATGAGAAAATGACAATAGATAGAAAATTCAAATTCATACTTCTGCATCAGGGCACATTGGTCTACTGCAGAATCTCTTTTCTCTTTTAGGTAAACATGGCTGACCACCTCTCTTTGCTCGTTGTTTTATTTTTCGTTTTCGAACCTGTACAGCACTATCTCCACAAGAATTAGAGCATTCTGACCATTCGCTCCACTCTCCCATTTCACAGTCAATGGCTGAAATATATACATTTGGAATATAAGAAAATTGACCAAGGATTATAGCGAAAGCATTTATCCCCTGTGGATGTCCAAAATACTAATATCAACAGAAAAATTATTTCTCATTTCTAAATAAAGCAAGCACAGTTCTATTTTCTCAGAGGAAATTTCTAATTTTTCACTTACGGCATTTCCTTAATTTACATTTCCTCTTCTTCACTAATTTCTTTGGACATTTCCTACCACCATTTTGACTTTCTTGTTTGATCATTCTAGTTTTCATCGTGTAACCTCGACCACAGGTTACTGAACATTCTCCCCAGTCTGACCATGGTGTTACCATACAATCTGTTTGTGGACCTTTTTGACCTGGTCTGGCTTTCAATCTTCGCAATTTACGTTTCTCCATTTTCATCTTTTTACGCATCATTTTCTTTTTCTTTCGCATTTCTGCTTTTGACATGGTTTGTGTATCATCTTCAAGACCATATTTTATAGCATCTTCCATCATCTGTCTTTTACGTAACAAATCTTCAATTTGAATTTCAATCTGAGCAGAATCCACTGAACCCTTACCAAGAGCTTGTTCTAACATCTGCTTTTTTCTCATAAGCGCTTTGATGGCTTTATCTGTAGCTGTAGTGTCTGATGCTTGTTGTAAAGCTTCTTCCATCATCTGTTTCTTAAGCATCAGTTCTTTTATACTCATATCATTACTTTCTTGTAGTTCTTCCATTTGTTGCTTTCTCATCATTTGTTGTTTACGTTTCATATTAGCTAAATATCAACAAACAAACGAACATTTTTGTAGGGTTCATTGAATGATCACAAAGACAAATAATACATAAAAAAAATTACGGATATTGCTTTGGGAACCAAAATATTTAATTTCAGTTTCAACTTAAGTAATAAATTTATTTACTAAATTAATAGTTACATTTCTGCAGTTGTGAGGACCACTGTACTCTGAAACATTTGTTATTTTTTGCAGCATTAAGATGTTTTTTATTTCTTGATATATGTGTGTGTAAATATTAGGCCTAAACAGTACTAGACTAATTTGTATTTTTGCTTAAAAAAAATCATAAGTTTTTATAGTGTTAAAACATAAAATAACAAAGTATAATTGAAAATATAAAATATTACCCATATGTGTTTGACAATGTTGAACACATTCATCTTCTGAGTCAAATCTATTATCGTTCCCACGGCAACCACCATATCTAAATGATTGGCATTTCTCAACTGTTTTGTTGTAGTACCATCTTTCAAAATCTCCACGACAGGGTCCCACTTCTGCAGGCTCAGTACATATAGCTAAAATGGAAATGAAACAGATACAGTGCTGACTTACATAGAACATTACTCATCTTTGATTTACTTGACTTCATAAGAAAATGAATATTCTTAAAAATATTCTCTAGGATTCATAAAAACAGTGCTGTAAACACTAAATAAATCACTTAACTTGGTTCATCATATAACAGCTAGGTACATGTAGCTGATTAGCCTTTTTTACTCTTTAAATCCCATCAGCTGGATCAAGATTACGATGTCGTAAAGATTTAGCATTCTTGTTAAGATATTGTTAAATGATTTCATCACAAAGTTCTGTTTTACCTGAGAAATCCTTCATCATCAAGGCTTTTCTACAATCAAATATTTCGCCACGACACAAATCTTTTTCCATTAGATGAAAACCGCAAGATAATGTCTTCTCTGATTTACTTAAAAACATCCTCCATCTCTCTTTCATCCCCAATCCACAGGTGGCGCTACAAGGTGACCAATCTGACCATGGAGTAACAGCACATATATCATCAGGATTGTAGTCAGTGTCAACTTTGAATTCAAAATTGTCAGCAATCTTTTTACGTTGTCCAATTCTATCTGAACAGTCTCCAATACATGTTTCTTTCTCCATCAGATCAACGTTACACATGGACTCTGTGACTGCTGGATTCTTTAACATTCTTTGTCTTAACCTCATACCAGCTCCACAGGGATTTGAACAGTCATTCCATTCTGACCAATGACTTGTTGAACATTTTTCCAATTCTGTCAACGAATAAAATTGCATAGAAATTAAGTAGAAAAACAGGAATCCATAGTATATTGTTCAAACTTAGGTTAAGGATAAGAATCATTTTCCTGCCTTGGTTTAAATGCATATCTATTGACATAACTATGCAGTGTTCCCTAGCAACAGGCAGTAAAAAGTTTTCTACTGCACTCAGTTTGAATATCTGTGAAAAGTAAAATGCAGCATTTTTTCTTGAATATTTTGTCAAATCTAAGCAACATTACTTTGGCAACACCAGCAACTCCTGAAAATCCTTACCTAATTTCTTCTTCATCATCATTTTCTTCTTCATGGCACTGACTAGTTCGTCAGTAGAGGGAGATAACTCTGCAGAAGTTGGTGTTCCATCATCCCCACTACACCATTCTTTATCTTTAGTGATGATCAGTCGAGCTAATGGTTTGATAGGTTGATGACCAAAGAAAGGAGAATCATGAGCCCTTGGATGTTTGTTAGTTATTCTACTAATAGGTTCTCTAGGTATAGTAGCTTTGTTGGCAGACTAAAATATAAAATAAAAGTTTCTAGACTATATTTACAGTATATCCTTCTCACACAATCACCTCCAATAAGCGACCACAATAAAGTCCCTCCTACAAGTTTTCAATGTAATTAACGACTGGACATTCCAACAGTTAGGTAGATAGGAGACAGAATGCAAAAGTGGTTAAAACCTGACTACACATGTATGAGTAAAAGAAAGATCCTATCATTTCCAAAATGTTGAAACAAAATGGTCATGCTGATCCTCTCATTAGAGACAAACTTCATTCGGAAAATGTTTTGGAATATTCCCTTGAAAGTTCTCTGATTACAGATTCCATTATATTTGTCTATTTGAATTCTAAATTATCCTTTAGATCTGAAATTTACAAAAACCAAAACCACAAACCAAGGTTTGCTTCTCTTTTGCCAAGTTAAGCCTTAAAAAATCTTTAAAGTACACAGCTTTAAAAGTTAACTATAGATGTATTTGAAGAAGAATATATTGAGTAAAATTATTTTTGAAAACTTACCATATATGAAGTACCACTGTCTGTACCAGCATCCCATGGATATAAGTCAATCTCCATATGATCAGCCCATGTGCAGTTTTTATTACAGATGTCCAAAGCACTAACACCTAAAATAACAAATTACTTGATTGGTGTCACAAAATAAAATTTTATCATTTTGAACAATTCTTTCCATATTTTTATCTTGTGGAATTTCAAATTAAAAAGTCAATACCTACAAGAATAGTCTTTCACAATATATTGAAAAATCTTGGGAAAGTGAATAATTAGGTAAAAAATCAGCAAAATCAGCAAATAAATGAATTAATATCAGTGGTTCTATTAATAATGATACAGAATTTTTTTTTCTTGCTGCTGAGTGCCTGGAGTCAATCTGACAAATTTCAATGACCTTGACACATGCATCAATTAAAGTAATCAAACTACAAAAAACTAATACTGATTTCACCAGGATTAGGCTAACATTACAAGGCAGTGACTAATTAGGTGGTCTGAAATTACCACTAAATTTAGATTATTTGTAGCAAAACCATTTCCTGGCAACCATCTTGTTTTCTGAGTAATCATAGCTCAGTTTAGTGATTTGGCTGAGTGAAGTATTAAATAGGGACAAAAAGAGATGATCTAATTTTACTTCTAAAGATTTGGACACAGACAGGTCCATGTTGCATTTACCTTTTTATTTTTAAAGAGTTATCCTTCAATACACATCCTACAGAATATGAAGCCTTTGTTTACTTTTCCAAAGACTACTTTTTTAATCAACAAATTTGGCAGAGATTTAATCAATTCAGAATTTCAATTAAAAGGGAAATCAAGAGAAATAAACTTACCAACACACCAATCAGGGCTAGGACCAAACATAGTTAATAATGATAGTAAATGTTGTTTTTTACTGACTGTAAACACTGCATGAGCTGATTTTTTAACATTTTTAATACCATAAAGAGACTTAGTTTTCACTACCGTCCGAATCTTTCTACTCTGAAATACAATGAAAGATATTCTGAAATTTTCAGCTCTGGAATCATAAAAGCACAAAACTTTAAGCTTTTAAAGGTCAAATATATATTGACATGCCTTTAAGATTAAAAAAAAAAAAAAATATGAACAAGCTATTTAATGCGCAACACAATTTCTGAAAATTGGTCAAAATTGATCCTTAAAATTATTTTAAAATAGTTTTAAAGGATTATAACTTTTGAGCCAAATATTCAACATCAAATTTAGGGGAAATATTCAATTTACTTCAGGAAATTCATTTGTCCTTTATACAACAATTAATATGAACAAGTAAAAGGCAGCAAGTATTCAATACTTTGAATGTCTGACAAGCATTCTGATGTTTGTTTTCATCAAGAAATGTTGATGACTGAATTAAAACATACGGAATGGTAGTTGATCTTTCATTTCAATTTGCCAAAATAGTTACCATTCAGCAACAGGTGCCAGTTTCTGATAATTATACAATCAAATACAAAGTCTTGCTTTTGTTTCATCAATTAAAGAATTTGGCCAAAAGTCATACAAATTTATAAGAAAAAGAAAAAAGGTTAATTGAATTTCCAGAATTTTGATGAAGTTAAAAACAGTTTTTGTATAAATTAGATATTGAAAGATTCTCAAATTACAGCGAAGTTTGTTTATGTCTATTTTGAATGAAACCAAAGTTTTATTATTCAGAAAAATTAACTCTACTGCACATCAATTAAATAAAATCTGCAGACTATTCAGTTCTCTATTATATATTTTCACAACAGAATTGCATTAATCTGTCAAAACATAAAAGGGATACTGCGTCTTAGAATGAACATAAAATTTTAAACTTGGCCAGTAAGAGCATAATATTCATCAGTATATATACTGCTGTCGTAAATAACATAAATAAATATCCAAAAAAGTAAGTAAGTATCCATAAAAAATTATCTAAAAATTGCTTAAGCGTTATTCAAAAAATGACTTATTTTTGTGAGTTTTCAAGATTTTAAGAGATTCTGTTACTTTATGACACCAGGTAAGTTCACTGATGAATATACACTCATATTGACCATTCTTGAGAACTAAAATTTCATGTTAATGATAAGATGCAGTATCCATTTAAAATTTTGCTGCACGATTTTATGATAAGCTAAATAAAAAAACAACAAAGAATATCACAAATTGATATCAATGCAACCGGCTTCAAAGCATGAAATTCTTGTTCAACAATTCATAGCATTGTTTTGCTAGGGTATATTTTATGTATGTTAAATTTTGAAAGATTACTTTATATCAGATTACTATTACTATGATAACCAATGCAACCCATTTGATCATAAATTACTTTGTATACATCACAAAATTTACTCAAGTTGCTGAATAAGTTGACAATTATCCATGGTGGGAGTTTAGGATATATCTTTCTTTGAATTCTTGTTCAAATTAGTTTTCATGATAAGCTAATGGTTTCAGAATTGCCATGAAAGCTGAATACATTTTCAGAAATATTTGACATTTTCATTCATTCAAGTTTCAAGACTGTTTTGTTTGTATTTTTTACATCACATACCAAAATAGTACTTCCTGAATTTTCTGACTAAAGAGTTCTGATAGTAACAGCATGTGGGTTAGAGAGTAACCGTTAAATGGTTTAGAGGGTATTTTAATAGAAAAGTAACGTCTGCTACCAGACTACTGTACCGGATGATACAATGATTTAATTTAAACAACATATCCTATAATTAAACACTTGCGCTTTTATGGGAAATGAGTACATCAGTCAACTCAATATTTCTTGCAGATCAGCAGTTCTATTTGCTATTTGCTCCACCATCTAGCTAATTGTTCACATAATGTCATTTGATGTACATATTATACAGATTGAAAGAACTTTGAAAGTTAGTGCAAAGTTAGATCTGTAATGAAACCATTTCATGAAGAGTTAAATTATTTTTCAAATTTCATATTCAAAGTTTTTGAATCATATGAGGAGGCATACATAATAAGTAACAAGTAAATTTAGCTCAAAACAAGAGTGGAAAGGTTTCTTCTATATTCAAATTTTAACATCTTTTGGCTCAATATAATTACATAATATAGTTTCATGTAACTTCAATTTACACCAATTATACCACAGATGTTATTGTTTAAGAAATAAAATTCCGTTTTTAGATAGATATTTATGGGATTTTTGGCATTTTCCCCGAGTGCATTTAATTTTGATTTGTTGTTAAATCATAAAAGTTTAAAAATAATTTGAAATAAACTTCATTCATAGTTTGTATTATGACATCACACGGAAACCAAAGTCTTTCATGTTTTAAGAAAAATAAATTCATAAAATAAAAGGGTCATAAGTTTACTCAAGTATCTGTCAACAAAATGAACACCTTACTGAAAACATGTGAAAAGCGTTAATGAAGAGTAGTGAACACTTGATTTGGAGGGCAGAAGTCAATATTTAAGTATATGTCATTCCTGCCTCCTTGCCGAATAATTAACATACTAACAACCAACTACCAACTGGACAAGTCACACTTTAGAAATGTATCTAAATATTGCCTGCCGTACTTGTTTAAATAAAACATGTGATAAGGCAGTTCAATTATGTATGTACAATAAGGTGTGAGATTTGACAGTTGAGTTTGGACCATGTTGTCAATAATGTATCCAAGTCTGAAGAATGTTTGAAGATATGAAATTTGTCCCACCTCACCTTGCTGACCTTCTCATTATTTGAATGTTCAACTTATAGTACTGAAGGGTCATCATACTGTTAAAATTTGTTTAACTTTATTTCTAAAGTCAATTTTTATGATAATTTTATGATGATGTCTTTAATGGGTTGATAAAAAGTTTAATTGTTTTAACTTAAGAGATAAATATTAATAGTTTTCTTCATGATTTGAGAATCAAGGAAAGACAACAAACAACTGTCTTCATGCGACTTGACCTCTTGTTTATAGTTTATTTGTATATGGCATAAGTAAGTCGTTAATGCTACTATAACTTGTGCATTTGTCCATATCAAATAATCCCTGTTTGTATCGTTTTTCCACAATATGCAACTTGCTAGCAAATATTAGTTGGAAGGAAAAGTCCTGGAGAGCCTTGTTTCCCAGACAAAATTTCTCTTAGAATGACAACTCTGAAGCAGAAGTACAAAATTCAATCGAGAGCAACACCTTGAGATCAGATAAAATCAGTTCATTTACCTGTTCTTTCATGTATTTTTCTAGAGTTCTCCAAATACCAAATTCACACACTTCTTTAACAGCAGGTGATGCCATGCCTCCATATTTCCAAATCTCAAAATCACTTGAATGAGTTGCTCCTACTACATTAGACCAATGAATTAGAGGGTTAACTGTAAAAAAAAAATTCAAAAGATTTTATATTTAGTGCTTAAATATTGGCTTGCTTTACACGCTATAAAAGGAATGAAAATAATATAACTTTATGAAACTCAATGTTTGAAAAACTGCTGTAGGCTAATATCTAAAATGTCATTTTGAAAACTTACACTTCTTTGCAGGAAAGCCTTTTGGATGAGTTTGTCGTGACCAGATGCCTTGGAAGACTATATTATAATTAGCATGACCACAAGCACAACATTCATTATCATCATCTTGATTGGGTACTTGATCATCTTTATCATCAACATTAGCTGTCTGGGCATCATCTTGTTGGCTCTCTAAAAATAAAATACAAATTTGGTCAACAGATATTTCTTATGTATAGTTACCATGTACATTCTCAGGGTCAAAAAATGTAACACCAGTAGGGGTGCTTCTGTTGTTTCGTGCCATTTTATAATTAGCCATCTTTATTGACAATTCAACTGAAATCCACAGTACCAGGAAGTTCATCTCAGAATAATCATGGGTACACTAACGTCACAAAAATTCATTTACTTAAGAAGTCGACAACGCAGGAACTTCAAAACCACTTTTTGTGTTTCAAGAGCACAGAGTTGTTGGTTTATCTATACCATCTGAATTCTTAGCAAAGGACAATAATTTGTTCATATTCTTTAATTTTATAGTGTAATCATGCACTACCACCATAACTATAAACTAACCAAAATAATAGCCTACCATACTTACTCTCCTCACAAAGTTCAAAGGTCAACTGTCCATCATCTTTATACCATTTTAAAGAATCAATGACTGTAGCCCTGGAAAGAGAAAAATTACACTTTTTATTCTAAACCTTCTGGTTTTCTATAGACAGTGTATGCAGTACCAATTATGTGAATAAGGTCAATGCTAAGAAGTTCAGATATGGACCAGATCATTCACGAAGTCATTGAAACATCTCACTTGTTATCCTTACTTTTTTTTAAAAGATTTCACATAAAATTTCATTCAAAAATCTCTTGGTTACCAAATTTCTAACTAATAAAACAACCATTACTAGCTTCTTTAAACCAACATCCGAAAACCATGAACAATAATAATTTTCAAAAAAAGTTTACCCCAAAAAAACATTTTTCACAATAATTAGATTTGACAAGAACAATCAAAAGCAAATAATCTTATTTCAAACCATCATACTGCCACTCTTTTTTTCAGAGTATTTTGTAATGAAAAGAGACAATAAGTAGGATAAAAGTTGATAAACATGATGTTTTTTATCAGAAATTGTTGTTAGCTATAATGTAGGAAGTATGTTGAAATGCTTATCTAAAGCGTCAAAACATACATCACTGACTAAATGTGCTCATTTGTATATTTCACAGTGTGTCTATCTCCAATCTCTAGTCTCAATCTATTATTTGATAGGCTTATTGCCATTTCCTTGTCAAAAACATTTATAACTCTTTGTAATATTTCTTAAGATTGGTTTGCACTGAAAGGAACCCTGTCTACACAATGCGTTCATAACGAAAATAATTTTACTATTGTCTGAGTATTACAAAAAGTGCCATCAGAAATCTTATGACTACTGTATTTTTTTTTTTCATCTACTTTATGCTTTAGGTCAAAAACTAAATACATATACACTCAACTCAACAACTAAGTTTGTCATTTCAGTATCCAATGCTGCAACTCAGATAAATATTTTTGATTTCAGTTATCTTATATTCTTACAATTTCAGTTTGTGTTAAGTTTCAGTTTTTTCAGTCTTAATATACTTGTAATAGTCAAAATTATCATTTAAAAGTTTTTTTTATGTCATATTTTTAATTTTTCCAGTGAAACTTTGGGTTAACAAAAAATGAAAAGTTTTGAATGAATGGATTTTATTTGAACTTTTTTTAAAAGTTTTTATGAATTTCCTTTTTGCCTGATTAAAATTCAAACAAATTTGAGGGCTATTTCTTTAACCTTGATACAGAAACCTTACACCTGAAAATTAAGCAAAAAATCTGAGCTGTGTTTGAGAAGGTCAAAGTGCACGTTTATACTCTATTGAATTTGTAAAGCAGACGCAATATTGACATAACCAGTATATTATCACTTTAATAGCTACTAAGTGAAATATAAATGCACCTGTATGGTAGCTTCAAAAGCATTCAAGTGCATCAATATCCATATTACACTTTATTGACATACAAGTTTTTTCCCTTCGTTTTGTTTAACGTCTATAAGTAATTCACATGAGTCATAAAATAGACTTATATAAGAGCTGAAAAAAACTTTGTAAAAATTGTCAGTAGCTAAATATATTCATTATGACAATACAAAGATCTGAGTAGTTATTGGCTTATAAAAAAGTAATGGAATAGAATAGACTTATCTAAGACATATATTTACCATTGAAATGATTTAATTGGTTATTGGCTAATATAAAAGTAATGGAATATAATAGACTTGTCTAAGACATATATTTACAATATACAAGATTTAATTGGTTATTGAATAATATAAAAGTAATGGAATATAGAATAGACATGTCTATGACATATATTTACAATATAATAGATTTAACTTGTTGTCAGGAGGCACTAACCATGACAACCATTTGGCAAAATTAAATTCTTAAGAAACAGACAGTATTTCTCACAGAGATCTACTATAAATGATTTTCAAAGAAAGATGGGGTATTGAGCAGCTGAGTAATATAACTGATATAGATATAGAAACAATTTTTTTCTCATTTTCTGCCCAATAAAGTTAAATGATTTCTGAGAGAAGTTTTGACATTTCAATCTTGAAGGCAATCATTTACCGTGATAATTAAGATAGCAATGCCATCCAGGTCAAAAGGGGGGTGTAAAATCACCAATAATTTTGATAAAACCCTGAAGTGATTCTAAATAAGAAATGATTTGTTATTTCAGAAAGCCACATATCTGTTATATCAGTCAGATATAGAAACTATTAGAAATTAAATACTCTATCTTACAGGTGTTGAAATTTCCCAAGCTAAAAGTTACAAATAGAAGTAAGATTCTTTAAAATTGTCCTTGTAAATCAGATTACTAAACAGAAGTTAATAACCTGAACATTTTATTGTAATGACACTACCTTTATTCTGAAATGTGGTGTTAATAATCTGAACAGTCATTGTTATGACGCTACCTATATTCTGAAATGTGGTGTTAATAACCCGAACAGTCATTGTAATGACGCTACCTATATTCTGAAATGTGGTGTTAATAACCCGAACAGTCATTGTAATGACGCTACCTATATTCTGAAATGTGGGGTTAATAACCTGAACAGTCATTGTAATGACACTACCTATATTCTGAAATGTCGGGTTAATAACCTGAACATTTTATTGTAATGACACTACCTTTATTCTGAAATGTGGTGTTAATAACCCGAACAGTCATTGTTATGACGCTACCTATATTCTGAAATGTGGTGTTAATAACCCGAACAGTCATTGTAATGACGCTACCTATATTCTGAAATGTGGTGTTAATAACCCGAACAGTCATTGTAATGACACTACCTTTATTCTGAAATGTTGTGTTAATAACCTGAACAGTCATTGTAATATACCACTAATAACTTGAACAGTGTTGTTAATATTACCACCAATAATATGTACAGTTGTGTTAATTATATACCACTAATAACTTGAACAGTGTTGTTAATATTACCACCAATAATATGTACAGTTGTGTTTATTATAAGCCACCAATAACTTGAACAGTGTTGTTAATATTACCACCAATAATATGTACAGTTGTGTTAATTATATACCACCAATAACTTGAACAGTGTTGTTGATATTACCACCAATAATATGTACAGTTGTGTTAATTATATACCACCAATAACTTGAACAGTGTTGTTAATATTACCACCAATAATATGTACAGTTGTATTAATTATATACCACCAATAACTTGAACAGTGTTGTTGATATTACCACCAATAATATGTACAGTTGTGTTAATTATATACCACCAATAACTTGAACAGTGTTGTTAATATTACCAACAATAATATGTACAGTTGTGTTAATTATATACCACCAATAACTTGAACAGTGTTGTTAATATTACCACCAATAATATGTACAGTTGTGTTAATTATATACCACCAATAACTTGAACAGTGTTGTTAATATTACCAACAATAATATGTACAGTTGTGTTAATTATATACCACCAATAACTTGAACAGTGTTGTTAATATTACCACCAATAATATGTACAGTTGTGTTAATTATATACCACCAATAACTTGAACAGTGTTGTTAATATTACCAACAATAATATGTACAGTTGTGTTAATTATATACCACCAATAACTTGAACAGTGTTGTTAATATTACCACCAATAATATGTACAGTTGTGTTAATTATATACCATCAATATCACAAACAGTAGTGTTTATATTACCACCAATAATATGTACAGTTGTGTTAATTATATACCACCAATAACTTGAATAATGTTGTTAATATTACCACCAATAATATATACAGTTGTGTTAATTATATACCACTAATAACTTGAACAGTGTTGTTAATATTACCACCAATAATATGTACAGTTGTGTTAATTATATACCACCAATAACTTGAACAGTGTTGTTAATATTACCACCAATAATATGTACAGTTGTGTTAATTATATACCATCAATATCACAAACAGTAGTGTTTATATTACCACCAATAATTTGTACAGTTGTTGTTTTGATAAAACTTTTAACGTGAACAGTAATTCTAAGGATAACCTTAACAGTGGTATTAATAATGCCATCATTACAGTTGTGGCAGAGCGGCAAGATCTGAAAGAGGGCTTGGTTTCTTTTGTAAAATTTCACAGCTATCCAAACAAGAAACAATGAAATGTGTTATCAGAAAGAATCTTGAATATTCTATCTGCTGAAAATGAACCATAAAAAATTGAATTCAGATATCAAGGAGAAAATCTGAATTTAGAAATCATTTCAAGGGTATCAACACAAAGGGAAAATGAAACTTACTTGAATTCAATACAGCCCACACCTTTTTCTGGAGCCTTCCATAACATTTTAACATTATTTTTAGGTACCAGATAGCGATGTGATAAGACAGCATGGTCACAAATTTTATCATCTAGAAGATTCTGTACGCGGACATCAATCTCAGTCTGAAATTAAAGTTAACAATAAGCCTTTATTATGAACATTCTCTTTTCAAATCTGGTGGTGCTGCTAAGTAGAATAATCTATGTGGTCTGCAAAATTTTAAGCTTAAAAGCCAATTATCTTGCACACTGGAAATAGATTGGTAATAATGTTATGGTTTCTTTTTTATCCATTGTATTGTCCCATGGGATGAATGTTTGATAGGACCATGTCCTTGTGAATTGGACCTAATTCTGAAATAGAGAGTTTATTATTATTATATCTAAGAATTTGTTTATTGCCTGGTAATAATGAACAGAACAAACTAAGGAATATTTTCAAAATGAAACATGACTTTGAAAAGTAATGTAGTGATGAGTAAAGTCATGTATGCAAAATGTTTAACTTCTAATAATGATATCCTGTACATATTCATGTACATGTGTTTTTCATAAAAATATAGAGATTTGTGATAACTGCATAGCAATTTTTCTTTCCACAAATTTGCGTCAATGAAATAAGGAATGCATATAAAAACATAGTAAATTACAACCATACAGAATATGTGCATTGTTATTTGTATTCATTACACATATCTGGTGAATTCATGAAGCTAGAATGTACCTTCTCTATGTCACTGAGATATAATCTTTTTGATGCACATGTTAATTTTTTTTAGACCCAACACGCAGAAAAGGTTAGCATGAAATTCATAGTTCTACTCTGTGCTAAAGAAACCATATTTGTCAATCTTTGATTTAGTGAATAGCAAATTCAAATAAAGATATTTTAGCCCCATGATTTGTTTTACAGACTTGACTTATGAAAAAATAATAAGGAAAATTTAAACCTACTCAGTTTATTGTCCGAAATGCCTTTTTCATGCCCTTAAAATTAGACTTTCATAAATAAAGAAAGCCCCTTAAAAAACAATTCTTGTGCTGGAGGTGGGAAATGACTAAAAATTGTTTTTATCCAATTGATAAAATATCATAATGTGCCCATTTTGTAGCAAGACAAACATTTGGCAGACGCCGAAATTTTCATCATAATGAGCAAACAGTTCATCATTATCATTTGAGTAAAGTGTTTCTCACTAACTTACTTTTATGTTTTGTATGGCAGATATCAGAAATGAAATGAATTGAATGGAGTTTTACATCCTACTCTTTTGCACCTAATGGGCTAATGAAGATGGCAACACCATACAGGGATTAATGAGGAAATCTTGCCAGGATAACGGCATTAGCCTACTTTATGTTGCGATTTCCAAATGGCAGTTATCAGACATTCAGTATATTGCATGTATTTATGTCAAAGTACAAGTATTATATCTATCACATCAAAAGAAGTGTGATAACATAGAGTTATCTACAAGATCTTGTGCAAAGTGTTATTGTTGCAGATTGTGGTAACCTTATTCAAATATTATACTGCTGGTTCATTAAAATGAAAGAAATGGAGTTTTACGTCCTACTCTTCTGCACCTTATGGGCTAATGAAGATGGGCAACACCATCAGTGTGCAATGAGGGAAACTTTGCCAGGACAGTAGCATAAGCCATTCTTTTTGTTATTTCCAAATGGCAAGGGATCTTTAACATGCACAGCCTGTAGTACACAGGGCCTCGGTTTATTGTCCCATCCAAACGACTAGACACTTTTTCCATGTAAGTCCCTCTGACCTGCATCACTGAGAAGGGGAAACCGGGCTGAAAAATCAGAAAGTTCATTTCGACCTTTACAGGGATTGAACCTTGGACCATCAGGTTAGCAAGCAAGCGTTTAACTCACTGAGCCACCGCGACTCACTGCAGGTTCATTATCTAAATACAATTACAGTAGAACCTGCATTCAGAGACCACTCAAGGGAATATTCAAAAACGGTCGCTGAGTGAAGGTGGCCTCTTAAGAGAGGAACTGCAAAACCATTTCGTTTTGACGTTTTGGAAATCATAGGATCTTACTTTTACTCATACATGTATAGTTTCTACTGCTTGTGCATGCTTTCTCCTATCTACCGACGGGATACTCTATTTTGTCGTATTTTATTTTCTTTTAGATACCAAAGTTCTCACAGTTATTATTGTTTTCAAAGTCAAAATTCTCTACCTTAAATCAATAAGATATCCTTCTTTACTTGCATTTTAATTGCACGGTAACACGCTTTATTCCATTTTCACCTGATTAATATGTTTTTATAACAACATCCGGTATACCCTACTTTCGCTTTCTGATCAAATTTACGGTAGTCTAAATTTTACCAAAAACGAAATACTGAAGCCTTTACAGCACTTTTTAATAATTGTCAATATGATGATATCTTTCAATATTAATCAGCAACAAGCTATAAAATTAATCTGTAGAAGATTATCTAATTACCGATTAGCGATAATCTCATTGAATATCACCGACGCGTGAACTTGATTATTGTTACGGGAGATAATCAAAAGTGTCATGGTCGCTTAATTGAGTTATTTTAATCAATTGGGAGTATAAATACATGGCCGCTGGTCGCGTAATGAAGGTGGCCGCTTATAAGTCGATAATTACATTGAAAACTCGTAGGGGGGAATTTATTGTGGTCGTTTATTGAAGGTGGGCTCTTAATAAAGGTGGTCGTATGAGCAGGATATACTGTATACAAATATCAAAATACAGGAAACTTCCTTTTCTCAAAAGATATTAGACAAAACTTAATGCAAGTTCGGGAATCTTTTAAAAAAATAGGTAAATGTATATTATGTCAGAAAAAGGTTTCATAAATGAATATCTTTTAAATTTTTTGTGATACTGGAGGCCAAGTTATTGCTATCAGAAAACATTTTTGATCATTTCATTTCAACAAAGTGAACTTTTGTCTGCTGCAAACATACTTTTGAAATTCATCTCGAGTCATTGTCAGTTTTTTAAGAAAGGTATGTAGTGTTAGAGTTTTCATTGTGTTGATCAAAAGCATATTGCTTTTATTTAACTGCTCTTTTTCATTATCACAGTAAAGTGTGTATCCAAAAGATATTAACATTTTTTCACAACCTTCTTCACATCTAAAAACACTATTTCAAGATATTTTATTAAAACTTTCTATCAATTCAGCTGGGTAAGATATTGAAAGGCAAATACTTTATTACATTTCATTGCAATACCTAAAGTTACATAGAAGCTTTCAAAATATTTAATAAAGCATTGGGAGAATGTAATCCATAGAATAGAAGCCATTCACACTTGAACTTTTCAATAGTGAAATATGTAACAAACGTCATAGCCAAAGTTGTTTCTACAAATACGTCGCCCTTATTAGCGTATTTTATCTCAAGGTTTTGAAAGATCAGATTGTCATATAACATTGACAAAATATAGTAGGTAGGCCTACCAACCTATGCAATAATTTTTACCAAAATATTTGAGAGACTTTATGTGGAATTAATTTAAGATTGAATCAATTTTTTTTCGAAAATCTGCACCAGATTGGCATGAAATGCTTTAAGACACTGTTGGAATACACCACAGATACTAAAATAATTTTTTTTTTAGGGGAGGGGGGGGAATTTTCTCTAAAACATTTACATTGGAATCTTTCTTTTTTTTGTAATGTAAGGCAATGATCCCAGATTTAGATGGAATATGGTTGAACACCACTAAGTTATGTAAAGAATATTCTGTATAAGTGTTCAATCATGCATGATTATAATACCACATTATCAATTTGGTAGTAAGGAGGGGTATTTTCACACCTCTATATATAGATCATTCTTTTAAGTCAGTCATGATTTAAAGATGGTTTCTCCCATTTAAACTCAACTTCAATTCTTTTGAAACCTCTACTTATTATTCATCAAAAGTCAAAGCTGACTGAAAGCTTTTTGAATGCTTAGATACATATGGTGTTCTGTGCCTTACAGTGTGGAATGAGGGAAATAGTGCCAGGACAGCAGTATAAGCTTACCCTTTATGCCTTACTGAAAACATGGTAGTTGTGATCAAGCTTTATCAATTCATAGCCCACATAGCCATCCAACTAGATTAAGTGACTTTTCTTTCACACAATCATACAAAACAATATAAAAAATACGGGAGTCCATCTTTATATGTCTTATTGGGAGAAGAAATAGTAAAAATTTCACATCAAGAAGTTTAATAAAAGATTATAGTAAGCAGGATTAAAAGTAATCAGGGCGTAACTGTGGTATATTATTTAATAAGAGATATTATTAAAGTTATCATTATTAATATCAATACTTGAACATTGCCTGAGAATCCTTAATTTCTAATGTTAGACATAACTTTAACATGTTAACTTATGTATGCTATTTGTAAGGTGAAAGGTGAAAAATAAAAGGGAACTTCTTTCATCCTGTGACTAAGTTAATTATACAGCCACAGCTTAGCATGCATGATATGATGACAACAAATCATAGCAATGTAATCATAAGTCAGCAATCTTGTATCCATATCCTGTTCTATCCATGTTGAGGCTTAGTGACTTAGTTACTGGGAGTAATCAGGATGTATATTAAACAATTGATAAGATATACGACAATATAATTATATCAAAATAATTTTTGAAAGTTCTTATTTATCAGCCAATATTTAGCCACTATATATCGCAATTGGTGCAATTAGCAATCTTCTGTTGACATGAAGACAGCAAGTTTGTGGAAGTAAGCATATGATGAATACCTGGCATTCTTTTTCATTGACTTATGGGTTAGATCACAACAATTGCGAGAAATTTAAACACATAATAACCAACATGGCACATCTGAAACATTTCCCTACATGTCCATATATTTCTTAATCACTCCCAAGCTTGTTATTGGACAATGTTTCCCAACCCCCAAACCAAAGCCTCATACTTCCTTGAGGCTGTGGTAATACAAGTGAGCAATATTACATATTCATAGCTAAATATTATCCAATCAAAATAGGCCCTAGGATCTCTTCAAAGAAATTTCAGCGAATCAAGTCAAGTTTTTTACAGATTAAAAGCAATATGTCAATACCAGTATTTGGTATTGGATGGTCACTGGGGATATGGGAATACATCACTAAATATTTAACTCAGATATTCTCAGGATCTAAATATTGCCCAGTGTGTGCCTGGCTTAACTTTCAGAATATCAGCCTTGCTAGCTGTCTTAATGATGTATTCAATTTTCATATAATTAGCTAATGTTCAACAAGTAGTTTTATAAGTCAATATATCATATTGAATAGAGGTCTCAAATAGTTTTTGACTTGAAAAACATCTCTTCACCATTGACAAAAATAAATAGAAATTATTATAGAGTGGGTAATAATAATATGTTTTGAAGGACTCTACCAATTACCATCAATACCAAGTCATAAATAGGGGTTTCCAATATTATGAAAAGGTCTTGACATGACCAGCTTAGTTACATCTTCTGACCATAGACAAAAATAAACAAAAATTGTGAAGAGTGTTTGGTTTAGAGTATATCATGCAAGACGATGTGATGATAACCTTTTCTCTCTGAGTAAGTTAGTTTTTATTTACAAATCTGTTTGACTCGTGAGAACATACTAATCTTTATAGTAATCATTGTATTGAAAAAATATACCTAAATATAGCTTATAGGTGTTGAAATATTTCTCATCTTAATTAATGGGCTGGTGAAATATTGGATTGATGAAATATTTCAAATATTGAATAGCTGAAATATTAGGCTGTAACATGGAATTATAGAAACTGCTGAAATATTTTACTTAAATGAAATATTGGACAGTTGAAACCTCAGATTGTAGACAAATGGCATAGTGAAATTTGTGTAAGATAATGTACCAAATAAAATGAAATATTACTCAACTGAAATATTGGATAGCTGAAACATCAGGCTGTTTTAATATCAGCATTTTTAGCTCTTGAATTTTGGTCTCTTCTAGACATCAAGTTCTTATCATCCTTTAAATTGAAAAATCTATGGACCCAATTTTATTTTTTCAATAAATCGCAAGTTTTGAAGAAGAAATTGAATCTTTGGGACTTCAGTTACTTTGATACATAAAAAAGCAACATTGACATGTACCAATTTAACCCTTACTTTAAAGAAATAATATTGACCGCTGTCAGAAAACAATAGTAAGTGTTGGATATCTACTAATATATAAATAACACCACCCAATATAGAAAACCATATTGATATTTACTAGGGACTAATATGATAGTTTGGAATTTCAATCCATATCTAATATCAAATATATCATTACGTCTGCCCACGCTCTCCCTTCTCCAATTGGTCACTATAGATGATTGCCATTGTGTAAACGTCTGAAAAGATGTGATGTTATGAGCGCAAGGAGCGATTAGTTCTGCCTTACTGTCACAGTGGGTATGAATGTCTGGTGAAGGGTCATCTTAGGTTGAAATAACATACATGGTTTACTTTCTCTAGTTATCAACTGTTTAATAATTACTTATAATATTGAATTATTGTAGCCTACATTTTGAGCATGAAACATTATTAAAGCATGTCACTTGAAATATATTAACACAACTCATGAGTTTAAGGGAAAATTAAGAGAATTTTTTTGTGTATTGGGCAAAGAAAAAAAGAAAAGAAGGAAAGAAACGAAATCAAGGATTACAATTTAAGTTCACAATCCGCCGTGAAAGGGATCCTTTCTACCAGCTGGTCCTTGGCAGAATTTCTTGGCATTGATCTTTCCTGGATTATCTGTACCCAGGATGTAAAGAAATAACGCTCTAACCACTGTTGGTATAGATTGTAGTCTACATTTTGAGCATGAAACATTATTAAAGCAGGTCTCTTGAAATATATAAATACCACTCATGAGTTAGGGCAGACTTAAGAGATTTCTTAATTTTTTATGTGTATCGAGGAAAGAACAAAAGAAAAAAAAAGAACGAAAGAAAAAAAGAAAAAAAGAAAGAAAGAAAGAAAGAAAGGTTTTAGTTATGTGTGATACAAACATATTTCACAATTTTTGATGTTGGAATGCAGGAACCAAATACATCTGATTGAAAATTGGAAAGGTGCTATAAAAAGTGTTCTGGAAATCAGCTTATCCAAGAAGACAAAAGCCCTGTGCACTATACACTTAATTTATCTTCTGATAAAAAGTCTATTTGGGAAAAAGTATTTGCATAAGAAGATGACACTGAACTATTGAGAAGTCACTTTTCAAAATAAAAACCTGGTTTATCTGCATGTCAACAACAATTTAATACCCAAACCTTGTGTTTTAAATGAAATACAATAATTTTTAATTTGTATAAAACAATACAGACAGCTGAAATGGATCTGGATAGTTAAAGCAAATATTTGAATGAATATCACCCTTTAAGTTCTGATAACATTTTTCTTTGATTTCTTAAATTGTTTCATTTCTCTGAGTGGAATGAACTAAATGTATGGTAGAAATACTTGAAATAACCAATGTAACCATTAAATGTTATACCACTGCATATTCATTATAATTGAATTATTCAAATAAATTTCAAGTACATTTCCCAGAAAAAGGCCATCAGAATTGTCCAATGTTTATTTCTGCAGATGTGTTATTTATATACACTTATTTATCATCTAAATAATATGCAATTTAATTGCCAATAAAATCATATGTAGAGGTTAGTTTACTTACATCAAAAGTTCCTACTGTGTCTGACTCAGTTGAAGCCTTTTCTGTGTCTGCTTTAATTTCTTTGATTTCTGGTGCCTGATCAGAAACCATTTCACTGATGTCCAATTTTTTAGGCATTTTCTTTGCTTTTTGAGGTACAGCCACCAACATAAAGCCAATAAAGGTTTGGGAATCATCAGTTCCATTGATTTCAACTGTAAAGAGAAAGTAAAAGAAATCTATATGTGAATTTACATAATACATGCTTATAATATTTCATATATAAAAATATGGTATGCAATGCAAGCATTATTGCAAAATATCAACAGCACTTTTATATACTTCATTCTCTTTTTGATTGTGTTGGAATGTGATATAACTATGTATTGTACCAGTAATTTGCAATAAAAATCAATTTGGAAGATAACAAACACATTATTTTAAAATTTTTTTTGATTGAGAATTGTCTTGAAATGTGCCTTAAATGTAAATATCAATGACCTACAGGCAGTGGCTAATTAAACTATTTAATAAACAACAGATATAGTTTTAATGATTGGATACAGTAATTAATCAAATATATGAACCTTTATTTGCTCTAGAAAAAGTAAATTGACTTTCACAATTACTTATTGACCAATAACTAGCTAAATAGACACTAGTCAATACCTGTATATATTATGTTCCAAAAGTCAATTGACTGCTTGTTAAATACTGCCAATTTAGACAATAGGCTATTGAAACCAAAAAACAGACTACACAATACGGACTACGTTTTAATAGCACACAAACTGGACATTTTATCTCAGTTCTGAAAGAATATTCCAGAAAACTGAGAATAACCTCTGTCAGGTCACAAAACCAATAGCTGACAATATCACTATAAAGCTGTAAAATTTATTTTATGTGAAAAAAAAAAGTTCTAAAACAAGTCTATGCTTGTGTGATGCAGGGTTATTAATTCAACTCCAAAACTTTTAAAAACTATTAAAATTGCTTAAATTTTTGTTAACACAATGCAAAGGGAAAACCAGACAAACATTAAACATATATAGGCCTACAATGGACCACAACTAAAGACAATCTTGCAATTTTATGTCCTTTCAGTTTACCAAATCATGCCTAAGAATTGCATCTTAAAATTTTAAGTGTTTTTTTCTGCTAAATAAAGATGAAAGAATGAATAGGTCAATTAATCTTGTAATGTCAGTAATTAGTTGGTTAATGGTAAATACAACATATGTAAAACTGTGTAGATCACACACTTAACATGGTTGGAACTCTTTTATTACTGAGATAGTTTAACACTATCATATCACTTGACATTTAGACAATAAATAACAAATTTGAATAATTGACCTTTGCAATTGTTAAATATCTTATTGTCATTTCTTTTGGAAAAAATCATATTTATGTGTTCACATGTATTGATTTTCCAGAAATCTAACCATTTCATTTGTTTTTTGAAAGCCATAAACATCTATGGAGAACTTAGGTGTCAGCATTTCTTGGCTAAATGAAATAAATAGAGTTTTACGTCCTACTCTTCTGCACCTTATGAGCTAATGAAGACGGGTTACGGCAATTTGAAGGAAAGATTTCCAACTGTAAAGGGATCTTTAACGTGCACAGACTGTAGCACACAGGGCCTCGGTTTATTGTCCCATACTAATGTGTCCAAACAAATCATATTTATCTCTCAAAATATTTGGACTCTTAAAAATAATCTTCACTTTAAAATATTTTGTGGGCCTTATGGAATCTTCTAGAGTGCCAGATCTGGCATAGAAAAGGATTAGGGAACTTATTCAAGGCACCAACATTCAATCAAAAGCTTCACAATCAATATTTTGTATGTAGACTCTCCAATTTGAAAACTAAGTCATAAATTTTAGCTTAAGGTATGTTTAAAGAGGGAGCTTAACAAGCCTCATTGATGAGAAATGTAGCACCTCATATTCTTTACTTTAAACTGCTACATGGAACTACAAAACCTGATTTCCTTCTGAAACCCCATTCTGTAGATATCAATGCCTTGAAAAAATCAAATCAAATTATCCTGAAAGCTTTCATCACCAAAAATACTATTAAAAATGTGATAGCTAAACTTAACAACAATAAATCTTTATTTCAAATTATCTAGCTAAAATATGTTATATTTCTGGATTTACAACTTTAAAAAGACACAAAAAATTGTGTCACAAAACAAGACTGGCAAGAATTATAACATTGATATTCTGATTTGTGATCTCCAGTACACCTGTATCATATTTGACACCTGCTATACCAATTCACTTGAGATTGAAATATAGCGGCTAATCTTTACTAGACAATACAGCCCACACCATTTGTATCTGCATTTAACATTTTTTATGTATATTACTCTATAAAATCCCAAGTCATCAAGTACAAAAAGTATATACAATTTTCCTCAGCTTATTTATGTAAATTAAAGGCATCCTTTCCCTTATTTTTACAATTAATTCAGTAATCAGATTCAACAAAAAATCAGTAATGGAATTAATAAGCAGATGTTGGTAACATTTATTAAGTTTATATAATTGTATAAATGCTTAGCAAAATCTTAATTTGTCTTAATTAATTCGAATTTGATTTCATTAGTAAACTTAGTTGACAAGAACTGATGACTTGTTTGACATTAATATTTTATGAACTTAAATATACTTATATAAATTGTTTTATATATTTTAAGATATTACCAAATTAAACCGATATTACTTAGTAAATTTGGATTTGAAAAGTTTCTAGATGGCATATATAGTTTATTCATAGTGAACATGGGAAAACATTCCTTTAATTTGAACGTCAGCTCCCATTGACCAGAAGTCATAAAACTTGTGTTTAAACTAGAAATGAAGTCTGTTGTAGGTAATTTACTACAAATTAAGTGTAAGTAATAAAGAATAGCAGTTGTATCCATAGAGATAAAATAATGGCTTAATTGCTTCATTTTCTATACCCTTTGATGTTGACTTTAAACTGACCAGCTAACCAGTATATACTTTATTTAACAGAAATTTATTAATTTTAGTTATGGCAGATACATGTACATACAAATAGCATTTACAAATGACATTTGCAATTTCTCATAGTCAAACTGCAGAACACTTTTTTTACAGATCTTTATAAATATTAAATCTTGCAATAAGAAGTTGAGAACATATTTCTATTTGGCAAAGAGAAGCCAATGAAGTAATTTAAAGAATTTATCAATCTCAATTACTGAGCTACATGTATCACCCTCTCAATAAAGTCAACTTTTATATGATAGAATTTGAACAGTTGAAAGTTGAAAAACAACTACAGGAAACTCCTTACCAAACTTTACACTTAAAGACCCACAAAATAGAAAACTACTAATAATATGTTTTTACAGTTTACTGTCATCAGAATATAAGAAATAGAATGATAAATAGCAGTATTATATTGTTTGATATCTGCTTGATAAATATTCACTGTGTCAATCACTTGTCAATTATTCTTGTCATTTTTAAGGTAAAATAAATAGGAGGGATGTTGCCATATTTGTCAAATGGACATTTATTGCTTAACATGGAACTTTTAACAAAAAGGTTGACACAGTTTTCAAAGTTTCCCTCATTGTCCACTGATAGGTCTTAAACATTTAAATTCATCTTATAATCAATAGAAAAAGAAAAACATCAAACTTCTTTACATTTGTAGATGGAATTTGTACTAAAAATTGTGACCTCCTGAAAATACTTATGAAATCTATTGTGTGAGCACTTCTCACTTTGGCTACATGATGGAAATAAGAGACATTATACAAAAAACTACATTAAGCTATATACATTACCTAAACCTGTCAATTTTATGTCAATGATTTGGGCAGACCTTTTGTACCCAAAATGTACATCAAGGTGTGATAGTTAGTTGGGCATTTTTATTTTTGGCAGGCTGTTTTCCAGCATGATTTCAATGCCTGAACGTGAAACATTCATGATAATATGATGATCTAGTTACATGGACTAACAGTTTTCAAAATGGTTCCTAAAATGACTCAACAAGTTTTCCATCACATCAATTATCATGAAGATGAATGATCTACAAGTACGATTTTACATACAAAATTCTATAACTTATGTTTGGTTTTTGGGAGTTAATGTTATCAAACATGTAAAAAGTTGGTCTACATCTTAACGGTCATTAAAACACAAATTGACAGTTGTGTGTCAGACTTGGAGATGATGTCAAGATGGCCGCCGATAATCAAAAGTAATGTCTGCTCCAGTAAATGAACTATTTTGCTAAGAAAAATAAACAGAAAAACCACTAATTGACATGTGAAGTTGGCAAGTAATTTATTTTTTAACAATTTCTCTGCATGTTGTCTAAATAGCCATTGGCAGTTATTTTTTATCTTATCAAGTGACAAAACAAATAATTTGTTGCCATATAGAAGTAACTAATTTCAATCTCTTCATAAGGACTAGGTATTCTGTTTACACTGTATTTAGCCAAGACAAAATGTTTCTTTAAATTCTTCCAGTCCAATTTCTTTCTGTTTGGCTTACCTTAAGGTTTTGCCTTAGCATAGATTGCAAACTCTGTTTTCAAATCTGTGAACATATTCGAGGAAATGATATGAGAATGTAAATGAAACAGTTCTCAATGCAAGGCTGACATTTTGAAGATTTCATCATAAATAATGATTTTGTTATGTGAATTCAAGCCCCACAGCTTCTCTAGATAATTCTGCCAGTATGAGCATGTAAAACACTGAGTTAATATTATTTGTGCCTAAACAGAATATAAGCATTTATGAGTTGAATAACCCTGAAACACCTGAGTGAAAGGTACATGAACGAATAAAATAAAAAAAATGAACAGGGTTAAGGGTACAACTGTGTACTTAAGATATGTAAATAGACATAAAAGTTGTCTGCATGAATAATGATGCTCATTTAGCATAAAAATGCATTCTGAAGAATGATAATCACTTAGTAATTGTTATGTATGCAGTATGCCAAATATTTGAGTGCATGTTGCAGACGCAATAAAAATGGTTTTTGGAGACATACTCAACAAGACTATTAGTATCATTTACATCTTTAGACAGGTAAATATTATTTTGTAAGTGTAATAAAACAAACATTGTTTTTAATTCATGTACTTCTTTATTTCTTCACTAACTGTACCTTAGTGAAGTTCTCAAGATGGCCATTCTTTAAAATGAAATTGTTTAAAAAAAAAAATCTGTTCATAGTGGACTCTTAAGTTTTTTTCCTTAATATTTATTCACTAGTTGTACATGTACTATCTATTGAAATTTTAATGTGATGACCCTTATAATGTAGAGTTTGATGGAGTCTATCATTATGAATGAAATATAAGAGAAATTTTCTATTCATAATCACTACATTTAAAAAAAATTAAATTTACACCGATATGTGAATTTAACATCCAAATTTGTATATATAATACCTATGGAAAAAAACCAACAGCTGTAATACTGAGACTACATTGCAATTACAAACTATGGTATTAGCTAGGCTACTTCAGAGTTTGGCTAAGTTCTGATACAAATTAGATAATGCCCTTGGAATCGTAAGGAAAATGAACAATCCAATTAAGCTCTAATGAAGCGAGGCAGAGAATTTGAAAATGACTGATGCAGCTGTAAACACCATCACAATGAAGAGTTTTGATATTGCCTTTACTCGTGAAATCATGTTTTATATTATTAAAATCATCAATAGTCATGTTTTCTTGACTTTGCCATGTTGCGGTACTTGACTATCAATATTGTCCTTATTGATTTACCTTCCTTTATAAGGGTACACAATGGTGCAATGCAAAATTGAAGTAATCAAACAGAAATTTCAAAATAAAAGAATTAGTATATATAGCACTCTATTGAATGGCATCATCAAACTTAAATTAATGAAATTGTCAATGATAAATTCTACGAAAACAGAAAGGTTTAAAATTTAATTTTCATGTTTCCATGTGATCTACATCAGGTGTCTGGTGATTCTCTAATGATAGTTTTTTAGTAAAGGTTTATCAACAAATGTCACAAAAAGTTCTTGCTACAATTATGCATGGTTGGATTCAACTTTATAAATGTTTTGATTTTTGTTGCTTTACATTCACAATCATGGACTTAAGGACCTTCCACAAACAAGGACCTGTTCTCTAAGTCTTAAAAGCAGCAATTGTTCTTTGAAGTCTATTTAAATCGTAAGTCATCCTTGAAGACCTGTTGCTGTGTTGGTTAAACAATAACATGCACCCTTACAACAGGAGTCCTCTTAGTAAAAATAAAGATTTTATTTGTATACTCAAGAATGCTTTGGCTGAGTGATTATTACCCAAGGTTTGATATTCTTGGTATTCTGATCAGGACTTAAGATAAAAACTTCTATCATTACCATCTTTATCTATATTTCAACATACAGGTGCAAGTCTTTTCATCACCTAGTCAAATAGTTTAACATCAAACAATACTTCACAATTTGTCCAAACTTTTATTATGCTTTTATAGACATATAATTTAGGTCAGAGCTGTTAAAAAATTGTTACATTTGGATCATATTCTATTACAACAACTTAGTATGTCACCATAATGTCTTCTAATTAAGTTTATTGCATTTATTGAGAAGGATTGCTGTTATTTAAGCATTCACTCCCTAACCTAAAGATTCAGATGAGATGATCCAAGAGATTTAATTTAGATCATCCAAGAGATTTTATTTAGATCATCCAAGAGATTTAATTTAGATCATCCAAGGATTCAGTTGAGATGATCCAAGAGATTCAGTTGAGGTGATCCAAGAGATTTAGTTTAGATGATCCAAGAGATCCAGACAAGATGAGTCGAGATGATCCATGAGATTAAGGTGAGTTGATCAAATGGATCCAGATGAGATGAGCTGAGATGATCCAAAAGATTCAATCGAGAAGACCCACTAGGATCAGTGATACAAGTCTAAGGAGATGACATTTAATAACCCAGATCTAACTGAATGGAGATTGCCAGTTGGAAATGTTAAAACCATATTTCTTCATTACATGCTACATGGTATTGCTCTGGCCATTGAATTATATAGACACGAAGTGTATTTAAGCAGGTTATGAAAAAGTGATTCTTTGATAATAAATGTTTATGCACAAATCATCAAAATGAATCACAGAGATTATCAATAAATCTTGTAAAATTTCAGCTTTCATATTGCTCCACAATTGTAATCTAAATAAACCTCAAATTGGAAAAAGACAACATCAAACGAAAAATTGTTCTTAATTCAGGTAATTTTCTCAAGTTGTTTTTAATGGAGAGCTAAACACCATGGGAAATATTTCATAATTACCGAGAACTATGAATTTTCATATTTAAATATGATGAAGGATGTACCATGACAATTAAGATTGAATCTGTGATGAACCCATATTTTAAATGTAAACAAATTGAACACCTGTCAAATAATCTATGATTTCCTTGACTTTAACTTTGTTTGGGTTACAGGTGTTCTACTGTATCTGTATAAAGTCTGTGACAAAATATGCTGTTGGCATCAAAACCATAAAGTTAGAGGCCATTTTTAACTAATTTGTACCAGAAAAATATATCAGATACATTGTATGTAATTTTTTGCAACAGTAATCTTGAACGTTGCCTGAGGGTAAAGGTAGGTGGTAATTGATACATAAAGATTAAAGTGAAATGTACTGATGTTAACAATTTTTGAATAATTTTACAAAAATAAGTATTTAAAATATTTCCCAAACTACCTTCAAAGGTGTCTAACCTACACTCAAAAGCTTTGAAGGTAAACTCTTCTTTTTAGTAAGTGACACCTTAAGCGAAACAAAAACTGTTTCAAGAATCTTTGATTGATACATAATTTTTTTACTTTTTTGGGGAATTTAGCAAGAACAACCTACTCTATTTAAAATTCCAACTGTCTCTTTTCGACTATAGTGTGCAGGGCTTATTTCAATCCTACAGACTAGATGCTCTTGTCAGAACCTGTACAAAGCTATATCTCAACCTATAATTGAACCTTGTGTAGTGAGCAAGCGTCAAAAATGAAGAATGAAAAAGCTTTCACTACAATCAGATACAGTACAGTAAGAGCAAACAGTTACCAAATAGAGTCTATTAAACTAAAATTTATAGACAATTTCCACTTCAGATGAAAAAAAAATAAAGTTGAAGACATAAATCTAAGTAAGTAAAAAGAAGTTTACAATATAAGACATGAAGGTCACCAGATGACATCTACCTATATCATTTCAAGCATGTAATCGCTCATTATAATCCATTCACAATTTAAATGTATTTTCTGTAAGTTGATAATAAAACCTCTCATATGTCAGTACTTGAAATCTAAATATGCCTGTCTACAGACTCTCTATGCTGCTTTCATTATCATTGTTAGACACTTGAATATTTCATAAGGTTCACATTATTAAAAATCTTGACCCTAAAAGGGTTTTATTTCCTATGCCGGTTAATGTTGAAGGGATTCTATTCTAAGGTTTTCCAGATCTTGTTTGAGTGTTGGACGCAATTTTTTCTAATCACAGCAATTGCCTGTTGTCAGTAGTTAGATTATTATAGAAATATAGTATAAATTTTAAAAATTTTCTCTGATATATTCACTTTCTCTGAAATTTTTTTTAAAAGTTTTAAAATCTTAATTTGCCAATTCAGAACCTTTCACTTTGATTTTCTTATACATTCAGACCTCACCCATTTATTGTATTGTATTTCGCACCAATTATGACAAATAATTGAGTCAAAGTAACAATGCTATCAGTATAAACCTTTGGTAACTACCATAATAGTGGCTGACCACAAGCCAATCCTCTGACCCAGCCAGCCTTTGACCCTGGGTGGTCATTATACTTTGATGTAAATATGTCCACAAGACCACAATGAAATAAAGTAAAGTCCATAGCTTGACTTGAATTAAAAATAAATCTTTAATTTTGTGACTTGAATACTCTGTCAACACTACTCAAATCAAATGTTACAAGGGTATTGTTAGTAATTTGATTGTATAATTCAGTTGCCAGATTAACATCTTATTCAAATATCTCTTCTGATCTGTGAGGTCTATCTGAGGTTGTATTTGATTGCCCAGATGAATGACATAAAGCAGAAATCGTGCTCAGAATTTGAAAGTTCAAGTTCAATTGTGATTACTTAGGATTAGTATTCTTTGAAAACAAAGTCAGAAATGCTGTTATGGAGGGTTCAGTGCCTAGGGTGACGCTCTTACTCCTTCTGCTATCACCATCCATTCTGAAGGACCCATGATAGCTATGGTAATCATTTTGTGGTTACATTGTCAGTTTGTGTATTTATTGTTCTTTTTACATTTCAAAACTTGAGCATTCTGTGATGTGATTTCTTTACCTGATCAATTTCGATGCCAAAATAGAGATAATAAAATAATCTGTTTATCATGTAAAATGAAACAGAAATTGTTGGCATCTGATGTACACAGAAAAAATAGATGCCAGTTTGGTTTATGAACGACATGACATTTCTTATCATTATTACATGCATGTCAAGTAAGTACATGTCATTAAGTATGATGTCAGATTGAAACCATCAGATTAAATTTTGATTGTGTAGTAGTGCATACAAATTGAGTTAAACATCTTGTTGCTATTTGAAAAAGAGAGAGACAAAACACCTACATATTTCTTGACATAAGTCTCTTTCTGACTATCTGTTCTCATTCACAGCTGGATTAGACTTTGGCCAATGAGGAGAGATAACTTTACCTGACTTCCAAAGCTGACTGAGATTAGAACCCACCAGAACCATTGTTTCACAGAGCAAATGATGTCAAGATACCGATGCTGTAACAAACTAAGGTACACTTTGTTTGAAGGTACAATACAAGAAGGCTATCCAGTCAAGAAACAATCCTACATGAATTCAACTTTGCAATAGATTTTAAAGTAACAGCACCACACTGTTCCACATTTCTGAGAACAGCTACTTAATATGTTTTATTTTCTGAATGCATACAAGTCAAAATGACATAGATTCTGTTAGAATGCAATGCAGGTTTAGGCGGGTCAACTTTTCATGTCACTCTAAAAACATGATTAAAATCTTTCACCAAAAAATGAAAGGAAAAATGGACTTGAATACACATTTTAATATAAAAAAAAGTATTGTAGCAAATATTATTTACTTTAGATAGATCTTTTAATACTTCTATTTACTTTTTTAATAATCTATACAAATTATATAAATACGTTCTGCTTTCTTTTGAAATGTAATTCTTCAAATTTCATACATTTTGACCTGTTGTGTGAATAGACTGAGATATATATAAGTCTTTGAGCAAATATTTTTCTACTACTTTCATTCAGCTGATATTTTATTAAAGCAATATAGCCATTGTTAATATAGAATGCAAGATCATTCGAAATGAACTTGAATTGAAATTTTTTAAATATTTAAGATTTGAAAGATTTACGGCCTTGCTTGGCTTCACTGCAAAACTTATCTTTAATCTGAAATGTGGTCGAGATATCTTGTTCATAACCACCTCATTTTAAATCCACTTATACCACCTCATTTAAAATCTTGTTCCTTACCACCTCATTTAAGATAGCTTGCCAGGCAAGGTAATATACGCCCACTGGCAGCATTTATTTCAAATAAAAACTTTTCAGTAAGGTTACAATAAGTGGAATGAAATATTCAACCTTCCAACCTATTTTTTTCTAGGGTCTCTAGTTTCATTAAAAACTGTCAAGAATTGTACCTAATAACAACTCATTAAATATTTTTCGGTATCTTTATGATTTGCAATAGGGTTCACCCTTAATAATATTTTGATATTTTTAATTCTTAATAAGGCTCATTCTTGGTTGATATTAAACAATTTCAGCGAGTTTTGTCAAAAAGGAATTTTTAGAGTGTTCACAAGCCAAAAGTTGAAAGCGTTTTTGAAAACAGGCGCAATAACTGACACTAAATATTTTTCGATTTATCTGATTTTCAATAGGGTTTATCCTTGTGAGAAAACAAATACTAAAGCCAAGTTTCATCAAAATCCATTCAAAATTGTTCTTTCTAGAGTGTTTACGAGTTAAAGCATTTTCAAAAACAAGGTCAATCACTTGTACTAAATATTTTTCGATTTTCAATAGGGTTCATCCTTGGGAGACAACAAATAACACAGCCAAGTTACATCAAAATCCATTAAAAATTGTTCTTTCTAGAGTGTTTACAAGCTAAAATTGAACGCGTTTTCAAGAACAAGGGCTATAACTGACACTAAATATTTCTATTTATTTGATTTATAATAGGGTTCATCCTTGGGTAAAAACAAATACTCAAGCCAAAGTTAATCAAAATCCATTAAGAATAGTTCTTTCTAGAATGTTTACAAGCTAAAATTGAATGCGTTTTCAAGAACAAGGGCAGTAACTCATACTAAATTTTTTTTCGATTTCGCTGATTTTCAATAGGGTTCATCCTTGAGTTATAACACACTCTCACACCAAGTTTCATCGAAATCCATCAAGAATTGTTTCATGTAGAGTGTTTACGAGACAAAAATCGAACGCGTTTAAAAGAACAAGGGCAATAATTCATATTAGATATATTTTGATATTTTTAATTTTCAATTAGGCTCATCCCTTGCGATATCCAACAATTTCAGTGAGTTTTGTCAACATTGGTCATGAATTGTACCTTCTAGAGTGTTTATTAGCCAAAAAGTTAACCCCGTTTTCAAACACAAGGGCAATAACTGACACTAAATATATTTCGATTTATTTGATTTTCAAAAAGGTTCATCCTTGGGTAAAAACAAATACTCTAGCCAAGTTTTATCAAAATCCATTAAGAATTGTTCTTTCTAGAGTGTTTA
The DNA here is from genome assembly GCA_030562195.1 of Nipponacmea schrenckii. Classification (NCBI taxonomy): domain Eukaryota; kingdom Metazoa; phylum Mollusca; class Gastropoda; family Lottiidae; genus Nipponacmea; species Nipponacmea schrenckii. Next base: position 32,396,864 of record JAUJPP010000003.1, on the reverse strand, counting down.
CAAGCTAAAATTGAACGCGTTTTCAAACACAAGGGCAATAACTGATACTAAATATTTTTCGATTCAACTGAATTTCAATAGGATTCATCCTTAGGTGATTACAATTACTCATGCCAAGTTATGTCAAAATCGCTCAAGAATTGTGACTTGTAGAGTGTTTACAAGGCAAAAATCCAACACATTTTATAGAACAAGGGCAATAATTCCTATTAAATATATTTCGATATGTGCTATTTTCAAAAGGGTTCATTCTTGGGTGATACTAAACAATTTCAGCAAGTTTCGTCAAAATCGGTCAATAACTGTGCTTTGTAGAGTGTTTAAAAGCTAAAAATTGAACGCGTTTTCAAAAACAAGGGCAATAACTGATATTAATTTTTTTTCGATTTGACTGGTTTCCAATAGGCTTCATCCTTGGGTGATAACAAATACTCAGGCCAAGTTTCATTAAAATCCATTAAAAATTGTTCTCTCAAGAGTGTTTACAAGCTAAAATTGAACGCGTTTTCAAGAACAAGGGCAATAACTCATACTAAATGTTTTTCGATTTCGCTGATTTTCGATAGGTTTTATCCTTGAGTTATAACATACTCTCACACCAAGTTTCATCAAAATCGGTCAAGAATTGCAGGTTGTAGAGTGTTTACGAGCCATTCAAGAACAAGGGCACGAACTCATACTAATTTTTTTCCGATTTCGCTGATTTTCAATAGGGTTCATCCTTGCGTGATCATAAACACTCATATTAAGTTTCATCTAAATCCGTCAAGAATTACACCGTGTAGAGTGTTTACGAGCAATTGTGGACGGACGGACGGACGGACGGACGGACGGACGGACGGACGGACGGACGGACGGACGGACGGACGGACGGACGGATGTGGGTGACGACAATATACGCCCCCCATTTCATGTGGGCGTATAAAAATCTTGTTCATTACCACCTCATTTAAAATCTTGTTCATATACCACCTCGTTTAAAATCTTGTTCATATGCCGCCTAATTTCAAATCTTGTTCACATACCATCTTTTTTTTTTAAATCTTGTTCATATACCACCTCGTTTAAAATCTTGTTCATATACCGCCTCATTTCAAATCTTGTTCACATACCATCTTTTTTTTAAAAATCTTGTTCATATACCACCTCAATTAAAATCTTGTTCATATACCACCTCGTTTAAAATCTTGTTCATTACCACCTCATTTAAAATCTTATTCATATACCACCTCAATTAAAATCTTGACACCTTAGCAACATGCCACCATATTTCACACTTACAACATGTCTTACTAATTGTAACATGCCTCAAAGTCCTTAATGTAACATTGGCAGTTATTTCTGTTTGTAAGAGATAATAAGCTATATTATTATATGCACTCTTACACATCATCCATGTATTAGCCGTATGCATGTTTACACGTAATTGCAAGCTGCATATAATCTCAGAATCATGCCTCATCAACATGTAAATACATGCCAGTACATGTATCTTCGAAACCACAATTGCCAAACCTCAAGTTTATTTATAACAGAACAACTTGGTACAAATATCTTGATTTTATATAATCACCATTTAATATATAAACAATCTACTGTTTTCATTCATTTCACTAAACATTTCTGTTGATTCAACTGCGTATTAAATAAATCTTTAAACTTATTCAAGATGTCTGATTATGACTCCTGCAAATTTTGTAAATAAATGTGGGAAGAATATAAACACTTTAGAATTGTTGCATACTGAATAAATATCATAATAAAATGTATTTGATCAACTCATTTAAAATACACCCGAGCTTCAGTGTCAAATTGCATATCATGGAAAACAGCAGCTAAAGAGATCCACTGCTCAACTAATTTGAATTTTAATGAACTTTAAAACATATTTTATTTACATGTTTCTGCAAAAAATAAGAAACATACAAAGGTAATTCACCACCAGAAAGTGGAATAGCTTAGACAAGGGGTTCCCAAACCACAGGCCCACAGGAAGATTCCATTAGGCCCACAAAAAGTTATAAAGTCGAAAAGCTTTTTATTTTCTGGCTCACACGATATATTAATTGGAAACACCTGGCTCAGACAGTAGAAAGTTGGATTGTGGTCTGCTAGGCCCTTGGGTGCCTTGGGTTCAAATCCCTCCACAAAGTAGATGTATTTGGATGCTATATAACATGAATATTGAAACCCTCGGTCCTTAACATGATGTCATGTCTACATAATACACTGAAACACAGTAAAGTATCTAATAATGATATTAAGAAACAGGAACTGCAAGGATATATTATGAAGGCTTTAAACTGTCTTCAATAGAACCACATTCTATATATGCAAAGGAATGCCATACCAAGATATTCATATTGGCTCAATTACTATTTTGTGAATACAGATATATTTATCTTTTGTTATTATAGAAAAATACTATAATTTATATCTAGTATAATTTTTCTGTACAGGTAAATTTCACATCAATTTGATAATTTACCTACCAGTTCATATTTTCTTGATCAAAGAGAAAGCACCTGGAGGGTATAAAAATTAAGGAGATCAACAAAATTTATTTGTAAATTCAAGTGTTTTCAGATCAAGATCAGGCCAAAATAACATGCCTAAAGGAATATATACACATCAAAGTAAAGCTATTAATATGATGAATTGTCTCAAATATTCAGCTGATTTAAACACAAAAAGAAATAATGTTCTGATCGGTTATTTTAATAAATATTAGCCTAAAAATTGGACAAATAAATCATAGTTCAAATTTGGCAATAACTTGGCTTCTAAAAACTGTTTAAAAATATACAGATAATTAATTATATTCATATTTATATTATACTTGATCATCATACATCCAAATAGTACAACTTGATTTGGGAGAAGGGAGGAACCTCCCACATGTATAGGCCTGATCAAAAAATTGATGAGGTTGATGCACCCAGAGCTTGACTTCAATTTATTTTGCATAATTTAAAGCAATATTAAGTTGTTAACATGGATAAAGAAAGAAGCACAGGAAAATTCCAGGAGGAAATTTCTACAGAAATGAAACAAGTGTCAGTATGTCTGCAGAAACAAGGAATTAATAATTAATTTAGAAGGCAACTGACAAATTGAAGACTACCCATATTCCGGAGCAGGTGCTTGGTAAACGCTTGGAAATATAGCTATTCTAAACCCAAAGCCAGCTTCTCAAATCTGTACCCCAAACAGATGATCTTTTTTTTAGCACCCTATTGATTTTACACAAATCAAGTTTTATCACTCTGATTATTACCATCCTAAAATCTTATGTTTGATGTCTTACAGACATTGACTCAAGCTCAAGACATACATGGTCCCTACTCCATAGACCAATACACTGTCAAATTTATGACTTAAAGGTACAACAGAGATATGGAAGTGATGAAAGTTTACCCTTGAGTAAAGTTTACTTATCACAGTGATAATAATAGAATGGTCTAGCTAACAGTCAACTGACAAGTTGAACTTGATTGTATGTTTAAATCTCTCACTCTCTATTTCCCCATGATAATCACTAGTTACTTAATAAAGTATTTCTCAACAAGTTAGCTAATAGATTAGAGACTATGGTGTTATTTAATTAAGTGGTAATAGAGGTATTAAGACATCAGATAAAAACCCTTTTACATTACAAAAAATATCAATTCTCACAATGGAACACATGACTTTTGTTTAAGGAAAACCAGCAAGCAAAATAAAAGCCCAACTCAAAGGTGTTCAGAAAACAACAACAAGTATGTAACAACAACAGTTTTGAGAATTGTTAGCTAATGTAATAAGTTTTGCATATTGTTTGCTAGTGTAATGTAACAAAAACAGTTTTGAGAATTGTTTTCTAGTGTAATGTAACAAAAACAGTTTTGAGAATTGTTTGCTAGTGTAATGTAACAAAAACAGTTTTGAGAATTGTTTTCTAGTGTAATGTAACAAAAACAGTTTTGAGAATTGTTTGCTAGTGTAATGTAACAAAAACAGTTTTGAGAATTGTTTGCTAGTGTAATGCATCATTACCAACCTTGACTTGTACCTACATAATCTTTCATTTATATTAATTTGTGCTTACAACAGGTTGAAAAGGACTAATTCCAACTTTTTTAAGAAGAGTTGAACTGTAAGGTGTGTGGAAAACAGAATTTGTTTACACCATACAGAACTGAGTTGTTGATATACACTATGTATATGAGAACAGTTAATTGCAGTTTAAATAATATCGAACCTTCAAATGTACCTCATGTAATGAAATTAAGAATGAACAATCCATATTTCATTATGTTGGGTTTCATAGGTTAACAGTAGTACTTTTTTACAGGATATCTTTGATGCCTTAAACAAGGTTTATAATTTGGTAACATGTTACAGTCAAAAACATGAATAAGTGAAGACAATATAAGTTACTCAAAAAATACCAGTCTTTTGGATTTGTAGATAACTTTTGAGACAATAAACAGAAGTAAAAATGAGAAGGTCCTACCACTGCGAAATCAGATTAATTTTTGATGGACATGTTTTTTTCTACCCCAGTCATGTTGTAGAAGTCATAATGTTTAAAATTAGGTAGAATTAAACAACCATTGATACAGGAAATGAAGCTAGTAACTGGACGCTTGATTGACAGTTACAGTACCGAGCCTCAATTACCCTATCATGATCTCTCTTTTAATTTCTCAAATCTTCATTTCAAATCACAAATCACCATTATAAACACCATTTCAAAATAGTTATACCTGCCAAAACTTTCAATTTTAAATAAATACATTGATACAGGACCAGTGATCCAAAATTCAAAAGAATACAAATATTAAGAGAAATATAGTTTATACAAGAATCATTATTGGTTTGATTTTTCAAAGGTTTAATCTAAACAAGATATCTATTCAAATTAAGATTTATATAAATGTATTTAAAAAGAGGTCGTCTCCACAAAAACCAGTTCAATTTTTCAAATTTCAGATTTTGGACCCCTTTTAAGACATGTTAATTTATGACAACCTTTGATTGGATTTATATATCATAATGAGTTTATTGTAATAAGATGTTTTTAGTAAATTTTGTAGCTTAGTCAATTACTCAATATGTTACTTGAAATCTGTATTTAACTATCCAAATATACTTGAGATCGTTACCTACATGGATATTTGGATCATTCTATGATCCATAGGAATATAGACTAGCTTGCTTTTGGATATATTCACATCATACAACTGCTTTTCGTGGTTACACTTTGGCGCTTCTCAATCTAATTAACTAAGAGAATTATTGTTTATGGAAACAGGTGTCAAGAAGTGAAGACAAACTATTCAATGATTTAATGAATAAACCCAATAAATTGTTGGTTTATTATCTAGACTCTCAAAATGAATTGTAAGTCTTTAATCAACTCTATCTAGTATTTGATTAGAAAGTCAATTAATTACCTACAGAGTCACATGTCTTGCAAGAAGGTTCTATGTTTTATATGACATCTTAAAGAACCTTGACACACACTTCAAAAGTCAATGATTATGATTTGCTTTGCTACAGGATTCCAGGATTCAATGATATTTCTTTAATTTTTCAGGTATGATAGATTTCCAATGACCATATTAGAGCATTGTTATATTATAGAACAGGTTTCCTCTTTTACTGTAACTCTCAGGCCTTTCTTAAGCCCTGAACTACAATGAATGAATGAATAGGTTCTATCTGGACCTATACTGAGCTCAAAGCAACCGTTTGCAAGTAAGTGTCCATGTGTTGAACTCATTGAGTCATTGCGAGTAACTCTTCTGCAAAGAGGTAGAAATGTTTCTTTAAGGCCTTGACAACGGCCTATAACTGTAACAATAACCTATATCTCAGATTAGAATAATATGTAGTAAATAAGATTATATTATAATAGAATTAGAATCCAGTTTGTCCTCACTAATCTAGCTGTCCACACCTCACTAATCAGATTTACACAGTTCAACTTGGTGTATGCATAAATTATAGTAGACACTTGCTACAGAAAAACTTTATAGTGACATCTGAAGAGATCACCTTTTCAAAAATCACATTATTTCAAATAACAGTCCTGTAACATCTTCTACTAACATTCTTCTTTTGATTTATAACCTTCTTATTGCATGCAGATTGCTATGCTTAATTGCCAGCTTGTAAATTTCATATTAGAAGTGGTTCAGATACTAAATGCATATATCAAACTTTTGTCTTGTAGGTTCCATGGGTGTCTTTTTGTTGAAGATCATATTTCCACATAGTAGTCATTTTGATGTTAATGCGGTAGTTGGAAATTCTTGACATTCAACAAGGTAGAAAAAGAGGGTATTAATAATAATGCAAATATGTCATCATACACCTAAATGGATAGAAACAAGTCCAATTAAAGACATATTCGAGGTGAAATGGGTGAGGACGGTCATAAAAATAATCTATGTCCTTGTAATTGTGTTGTCAAGTGGAAAAATACATGACGTTTATTAAGAAAGGGTAAAAAAGATCATTTACTATCTAATATCTCCCTGTATTGTATTGCCCTGATTGATAGATATTGTCCACTCTGTTTCAATTATAAATCTTATTAATTTTTTTTTTGGTCAAGAGAAAAAGTTGAGGACATTGATATCATATTAAGACTTAATTATAAATCTTCTATCTTCTGGTCACATATCTTTGCATTTATCATTGTGTCTGCTCAAATTCTCACAAGAAAATCTGTTAATTTCTTGATCAAAATCATGAGAAGAAACTAGGAAAGTAGTAAAATATCCCAACACTAATATATTGTCTCTCATGCATTAAGCTTTTGATTGAAAATAATTGTGCAGTTGTTCACACACTTGGTTTTCTTCTTAAAAAGTTTGTTCACCAGGAATTTTTAAGATGCAATGAGAAATGATAAATGATGGCAATGCAAGCAATGGTTAGGTAAATTAAATTCCATAGTAAACAAGCTGCCTCTTCTTACTTCTAAAAAGTAAAAAGAACTGGTATTCAGAATCTACAGTTGGGGTTCAAGGTCATTTCGAAATGTGGACAATTACTGTATGAAGTCATAATTAACTTTGACAACCTATAATTTAAAGGTGTGGATCAAAAACCCTAATAATTAGCCTATTCATTAATTACAAGTAGAGTTGACAGTTCCCATACTCTAACTGTATCACTAACATGTAGTATATATAGTAGCCTATAGCAGTGGGTTAGGGAAGGCTTTGATAGTAAGCCCTCATTCTATAGTAGCTGGGAACTGATACAGAGTAGATCAGTTTGTATTAATATGACTCAATTTATTTCAATTAAAAAACTCAGCCACAAAAACTCAAAACAAGTCTGGTTCTATAATTGCTACCATGATCGTAAATGAAATGAATGTTGTTTTATGTCCTACTCTTCTGAACCTAATGGGCTAATAAAGACGGGCAGTCTACAATGAGGTGAATTTGCCAGGACAGCCACATTAGCCTACTCTTTTTCTACTGTTTAATGATCTTTAACCTGTACAGCCTGTAGCACACAGGCCATTGTTTAATTGTCCCATCTGAACGACTGGACACTTTTCATGTCGAACTCATCAGACCTACATTACTGTAATTGTAAGAAATATAAACTTGAATATATAAAGTTAACCATTTTTTAAATCTGGCTTTAAAGCTAACTTTTTTTTGGCCCCTTATATATTGTCAAACGGTTCAGAAATTTAACTCGTGCAAACACAGAAAAGCGAGCTTAAAGCCGGCTTTTTGGCCCAGTGGAAATGTGTTTATTATTGAACGATCTCATAAGACTGTTGACTACCTCGTTTTGTCTTATTTTTCTGATGCGCCTATGATAAAGAATGATGCACAAAAGTAACTTTTTGCAGATCAAAAAGATGTTTTTCTTAAAATATCAGTTTGAAAGATAAACACATTTACTTCAAAGGATCAATGCAAAGATAACTTTTTACTCTTTCTTTTGAAAACAAACATAATTTTTATCTTTTTTTAACTTTGATCAATGATTGATACTATTAGATGAACTACATAATCAATTTTTGCAACATTTCAAAGTGCAAATCAATTGACTGAATCAAAATTGCAGAATTTAATATTTTTACTGGTGAATGAGTTTGACAAATTGATTATTGGGCTATGTGATACCATACTATATAAATAATATCTCATATTCTTCACATTTATTTGTGTTACCATTGATCATTTGAGTGATTTAATTTTTCCACATTACCAACTCAATCTAGACCACAGTTGAGACTGAGCACAAATGGAACAGGCTTGGCTTTCTTAACAAAAAAACAATGTTTTGTAGGTTTATTTGACCCTTTAGCCAAACTTTCTATAATCACAAGAAATTCTCGAAATTTTGTATAATTGGAATAGTTTTACAAAGCTCATTAAGACATAGAGTAAAGATTAAAAGATTTTTATCATTTGTTCTGGTGATGATACCTATTCAAAACACTACAACTAAATATATCAGTGGGTCATTTTCACTTATGTGAGAAATTTTCAAACCAGTGAACATAAAGAAATGAACATTACTTAATAATATCTCAGGTAAATAGAAAAATATATTATGATGGGATTAAAGATAAATGGAAAAAAACAAAAACCATTACAGATTTTACCATCATTATAAAAAACATTCCAGATTAAAGGGATAATAGGTTTTAGAATGAAAATAAAATTTGAAAATTTAAAACTTAGCCAATAAGAGCACTATTCATCAGTAAATATACTCGCTACCATAAATAACATAAAAAAGTAAATATCGAAAAATATCGTAGTTTGTTGATGTCTATTTTGAATGAAAACAAAGTATTTTTATTCAGAAAAATAAACTCTGCTGAAACATCAATTAAATAAAACCTGCAGACTATTTATTTCTCTATTATATATTTTAACAACAGAATTCCATTAATTTGTCAAAACATGAAAGGGATACTGCCTCTTAGAATGAAGATAAAATTTGAAAATTTTAAATTGGCCATTAAAGATAATACAGTAATATATACATAAAAATAAAAAATTAATATCAAATTAGGCAATAACAGATATAGTCTTTATTTTGAAACCTTAAAATATAAATTTTTCAAAAATACTACAATTTCTAGTTTCAGAATTTTAAGGGATTCGTAATATCCAACATAAAGTTGTCTGAACATAATAACTTGAGAACTGAATCTATGAAGTTAATGTTCTCAAACGTGTAAAATATAAATATATACTTCTTTACAATTATGCTTTAAACCCCAAAGTTCCATTGATCATGATTTCTTTTTATGTTTATTAAAGAGTTTTAGTTCTGCATGACCGACCAGTCCGTATTTTCACTTAAAATTTACTTCAATACACAATTATGGAAAATTTGAAATTACCTCGATAAAGCATACAAAACATATATAATTTCATGTACAAATTTAACCAAGTAATTGTTAATGAAGATTATATTCTGTATAATATGCATAAACAGATAGAAGCATTATGAATAAATAAAAATATTGGTAAAGTGTGGGATGCATACTTATTTAACTAATAGTCAATATGAAACACAAATATAAGCCGTAGGACGAGTGTATTCTAACGCCTATTATCCCTTTAAGAGCATATATTCATCAGTATATATTCTGCTGTCATAAATAACATAAAAAATAAATATCCAAAAAACTAAGTATAGTTATTCATAAAGATGCATTTGATTTTTGAAAAACTCTTAATAAATTGATTAAACATTTTACAAAAATGACTTATTTTAGTGAGTTTCCAGATTTTAAGGGATCTGTTGTCTTATGAGACCAGGTAAGTTCACTGATGAAGATATACTTATTCTTGAAAACTTAAATTTTATGTTAATGTTAAGATGCAGTGTCTCTTTAAAGTCGTAAAAGTTTGATCTATTATTTGTTATTTATAATTTAATTCCTGGTCTACAGGATACCACCAAAGTTTCCATTATTTCATGATTTCTTGTTTTGATATCTTTAATGTTCAACAACAGTCGTTAGATTGCAGTTCACATAGACCTTTCCAGTCCTGTTATGTTCTCACACAAAACTATTGGACTATCAATACACAAGCCTTTGATGTGAGAAAATTTGAAAAATTCACACCTCTAGTATAAAATGCATCCATTACAATTTTCACATAAAATTATCCTCATGTCCCACTTTAAACCAATAAAATCATGGCTTACATCGCATGATTGATTTATAATTCATGTTATAATTTGGGGTCAATTAAAATTATTATAAAATTACTGGATATATTAAATGTTATATATTTAATTCAACATGATTTGTTTCTTAAAAACATCAGGCCTCCTTGAATATTACCGATAATTTGCGTACTTATATGTTCATATTAAAGGGATTCGCTGGAGCTTGTCGTAATTGAAACAATTTCAAGTGAATCTTAATTGGATGAAAAGAAAAATTTGACGCTCCTTAAAACGTCAAAATAAAATAAGTCTTATCATTAAGCAATATGACAGTGAAATGCTATACAGTAGAAACAAAGTACCTACAGTCTCAGGCCAATTCAAGCTTTCCCTTGACCACTTGCTTAAAGGGACAGATTCACCAACCTTAGTTTCAGAATTTTTTTTTTACTAAGCTTAACAAGAATAATGTTCACAGATCAGGTTTTGAAAATTTGAGCCTTCAAATCCATGTGTGTTCATCCCCGTTAGAAGTTAAAAGGATGACTATCTTTTCTTGATACTAAGCCACATATAGAAATAGAAAATTCCTAGTTTGAGGGGTATTGTGAAGTAATCATATGATTTCCTTACAGTTCTATAAATATTCAAGAATCAAATCAATTTCTACAAATTGCACCCCTACAGCCTTTTATATAGATAATCCTGGAAATGATATTGACAAAAAGTTTACCTTGGGTAGCCCAGGTGGTATACTGTAGTCATGGACATTTGTTATTGTTGTAAAAATATCATAAATAATTTCTTTGTTGCTTTCTTAGATACCTAGCCTAAACATGGTCATAATATTATGAAGGCATACAATTGGGTGTTAATACAAAAATTATAATGAGAGTTTAATATACCTACAGCTGACCTGGTATAGAATACCTTAAACAAAATATTTACATTACGTATCATATTCCCTTGTAAAAAAATCTCATTAAAAAATTATTAGGATTCATAATTTATCATGTGCATCCACACAAGATAATATTCAAAAGGACATGGTTTATATGATGATAATAGACTAACTTGAGTGTTGGGTACAATTTTCAGATACAAAAGAATCAGGAATATTTTTATAATAACAATGCGATGGTGATTATTATTTTGAAATTCTGCTATGTATCTGGTTTTTCCTCTCAAACTCATCGCGTTTTCTTGTGAAGTGGACAGGATGTGGCCATGAGATATAAAACTGTGTAAAATGAATCTTGATATTGGCTTTTTAATTTTTGATTAAAACTAGAAAATGATACAAATTTGAGAATTTTGAAGAACGATTGCAGTGTAAATTTTTCAAAAATTAAAAAAGAATCTCTGCAAATTTTGCTTTTTTTCTTACGTTCAGATTTCTCAATTAAGAATTAAATGTTCAAGTCCTAGAGAAAATATATGAAACATGTCACAGGTGTAAAATTTGATGTAGATGCCTGGAGGTTTAAAATGGTTGCCTAGACATTAAACCTGAATAATATAATACAATCAAACAAATCAATCATAGTAGACTAGGGCTGTTGGTGGTCAAACAAAACATCACAAGTTATAACCTAGCAGCTTAAAAGTATCAATTTAAATATGAAAGACATGATGTTGACACTTGCTCAGGTGGACAGCCAAGTTTTTCAGGTTTGAGGGGACAAGATGTCCAGTCTGGGAGACAGGTCACTCCTCTGATCAGTGGACAAGAAACAAGTCAATCCTTTGAAGTGATTTAACTAGGTTATATTTGAAGTCAATATTGTGACACAAATGTTCTAATATGGAGTAATTTACTTTCCTTTCCACTTATTGTGACTCAAATAATCAAAGGGTGTTTTTATGAATTGGTGGTCAATATTCAACTTTTTTACTTTTTTCTTAAAGGGTTTCAAAAACTTGATGTCAATCAGGGCCAATTTCTTTATAGTGGTGCCAAGAATTTCAGGAAAACGTAGCATAACCGCAAATACAATTCAGCAAAATGGTGTTTGCAACTGATCAATTTTTCTGAAATTACTGGAACATTTTTTGCTTACTTTATCATACAAATCGGCATTATCATTAAGTAAGCACTGAAAACTATTTCTTACTATATCTAAATCATCCAAATTCCAGCTTGTGGGATAAAAACACACTTCATCGCAAGTTGGTAAAATTCTTTTTAAAAGGGGGCAGTTATTTAGAGCTAGAAGTAGGGGCTAACAACACTCAAGAGCTGTATTCTTATTGTAACAGTATGTATTATTGAAAAGCAATTAAATTGATAAGAGATAGACTTGTATCAATATAAATTGTCTGGTCTTTTTGACTCAGGCTGTAAATCATAGCCACCACAATATGATTATTTCAAATATCATACTCAGAGACAAAAGGGGGGCTGCAAGTGTGACATTTAAGGCCATTCATTTTTGGAGGTTATTATGGGCCTTGAGTATCATTCTGCTTAACGCTTCACCAATGCTCATTAGTTTTTGTACAGCACATGAGCAAGAGCAACAAACTCCTAAATTGATTCAACCATAAGAATACATATATGGTTTACCTTAGAAGAAACTGTACATCATTTTCGTATTCAAAATAGAATCTTCCTGGACCATTCTGTCAAATGTTTTCAAGAAAAACAGCAGTTGATGTTGGTGTATATTTAACAATTGTTATAAAGGGGTGGGAATCAACATAAAGATCATCAAAAAATAATTCAGTGAAACATGACTTACAATGTAAATAACTAACAGCAAAATATGCAGTTGGCCAAACCCATTTCCATATCAAAAAAACTAAAGTGAAACCATATTTTATTTTGATTGTACCATTAACTAAATATCTGTTTTACATGATTTAACCTTTGTGTGTTTTCTATTTTTTTCTTTGTACACAGGTCGGAGCAAAATGCCCTGATTCATGACTTATGTATCACATATCTAATTTTCTTTTAAACCATAAAGGCATGTTTGGGTGGTTCTTGAATAACTGTTGTAACCTCCTTCTTCTAATCAGAATATATGTTCTTTGATCAAAGAAAACATTAGACTAGTGAAATAAACCGAGGAATTTTAATATCTTTTAAATCATTACAGTTACATAGTACATCTCAGATAATTTATGCTGGTTTTACATTCTTTAAAGGGAGTTTGATATCTGGGTACTTTTAAGTCCTTATCTCTCACTTTCTTTGAAATTTGTACATTTTCTTCCATGCTTTTTAAATACCTGTCACTCAACTCAAAATTTTAAAGATAAAATGTGTTTCTAAATTTGGCAAACATTTTTTGAGAATTTCATTATGGTTATTTTCTTGATTATAAGTTATAGAAAATATTATTATCTTGATCAAGTAAATTTTTATTTAGAAATCTGTTTAATATGGATAGTTAATAAAAGATCTTTTGAGCACTGATGGATTGACTGATTGTTTTCCCAATGAAACCAATCATTATGCTTATGATTCAATAAACAAGGTGAAGACAAACAGAGAAGAAAAAGATTCTCACTGGGCTTCCTGGACAATGTAGGAGTGGAGTATTCCCTTAATAATGTAACAACTAGAACATACAACAACATACAGGAGCAAATAACTTATCCAGCATCTTACTATTTCACAAGATCATATATCATTAGTTAACAACCTGATCTACCATAGATAGTACTACTAACTCTTCTCATCTTACTAACTTACTAATTTCTGATGAAACTACTAATACTTCTATTACATCAAATAACTCAGAAGTACTACAACAAACGGATCTACTTGATGATCAGCCCACACTAGAAGTTGGTAACATTTTGAATATATTTTAGCAAAGGATTCTCAAATGTCTTCCAGCTTTAAGAATTTTTTTGCATTTTGCAAAGAACCAGATAGTGTCCAACTAAATGTCTCTGCCATGGCCATAAAGCTTTCAAATAGCATGCCTTTTATATCCTATGTTCTATCCAGACCTGGAGTGTGCATATAAAGGGAAAATTTGACAAAAGGCACCAAATAAAGATGTTATACAAATGAAGTACTATCATACAATCTGTAATGTTTGGGGATGTTTTGTTACCAGCTGAAACTAAATTAAAATGTCATAACTCTGGTGTTTGGGAAAGTCGACCTTAGAAAAACACAAACTTATCAAAGGTGAATGGGTCAGTTATAACACTCAAACCTTCAGATTGCCACCATATTGTATTCTGACACAAGATTATGTTAAAGATAGGTTCCTCTATTTAAACATTCTGATCAAAATCAAAATTCAGCAATTCAAAAAAGCAAGAATTTTATACACACTGGACACAGTGGAGTTGTTGTTCTTCAGCAATTAGAGCTTTTCCTCAAATCAAATTAGATAACTTTTAAGGAAGTGAAAGTAACTAGTAAGGTGTAAAAAGATAAATCCAATTTCTATTTTTCTCATGACATGCAGTGCTAAAATGGTCAATTGGGATTATCTGTAACTGCCTCTCTTTTATTGAAATTTAGGGGACTGATCAAATGTGCTGAAAACTTCAAGTGGATGGTAGAGATGAAGGTCAGATAAGAGGTAATATTTTTTTTTAAATTTACAAAAAGTACAGATAAATAAATTAGGTAGGCCTACATCAGATAAGAGTGATAAAACTGAGAATCAAAAGGAGGCAAAAAATAAACAAAGCAGACACCATTATCACCTCAGATTAAGCCACCAATATTTTTCTTGTATCAAAACGTGTTTATATTGGATTTATAGTGACCACGTTAATCCCTCAAATTGTGTTAATAGGTCTGTGGCTCCTGAAAACTTGGACTTGTGAAAACCAACAGACATTAATCTCTATGTCCACAATGGTCACAAGCCAAGTCAACAGTATATTAAAACTCAATGATGACCGTTATAAAACCATTACACACATAGTTAGTCAATTAACTATTCTACTGAACAACTTCTTAGTGGTGCCCCCAACAACATTAACCTTAGTCATAAAATTTATTTTATGTTTCTTTGGGCCGAGATTAGATTAGATATGGACTGAGAGTTTGAAGTCTCTGCTTAAAGGAGCACACTCACTTTAAGTTTGTGTAAGTAAATTTGATCATAAGGTTGTAGGCTTTACTAATTATTGCAAACTTGGTCCTTTTCAAACAAAAACATTTTAATTCAATGTTATTTTTAACAGATCCTTTTTCAAGAAAGATTCATTGGAAGACGAAGACCCAAAATTGCTTGAAAATGAACAGAACTTAAAAATTATGAAATGTGCCAAGATAGCTCTGCGGTTTGAATTCTAAAAAAAAATATTTTTGATGCCTAATTATCAAAGATCCAAATTGACCCATAAAGATTCTCATTAATATCAAATAAAATACTCAAGTTATCAGTATCAAACAAACTGATAACAAGGTGACGACAGTCGCACCTTTTTATCTTTCTTCGGCATATATTTCATCACTTAAAGTAGACTATTCCCAAAATTGAAAAAAGAAATTGAACTGAGATTGGCTACATCTAAGTATATTATATTGCATGATGTTCACAGCAATAAGATTCCTTCTAAAAAGAAACAGAAATGTTTTAAGAATTTCTGTTGGGAAATCAGAAGTTTTTGTAGGTTATCACTATTTAGCGCCGATGATAACAAGGTGACAACAGACACAGGGTGTTATCATATCATCCACTGCTGAGTGGTTTAACACCATCTTACAGTTTAGTGTATGAAAGTTGAGAAGAGATGAAAGGTTTGTGATATGTAATCTATTAGGACTTTATGTCAATCAAAAATATCCTGACTCCCTCCTGTTATTATTTATCCATATCCACTTCTAATCCTGCTGGTCGCTAGAAGAGAAATCTCCTCTTTGAATACGTCCAATTGTAAAAATGGTGATTTAACTCTTTTGCAATATCCTATTGCTTTGAGTTTTGAGACATATAATGGACATATCCTTGGTAAAATGTGTTGGTCTTCACCATTTTAAAAAATGAGGAAATCCATAGCTCCTGCATGAATTAAGTTAATTTCATCTTGCCTGTCAAATTCACTTAAGGAAACATGCCTTCAGAACAAAAATTCTTGCACAGGTCTTTTGAAACATAGGTGAAGAAATTAGACAGAAGGTACAGAATTTAAACCCCTGGTAGAATCTGATAAATCCTCTCAGATCTCCTCCCACAGTTTAACAGTGTTAACTAGATTTAATAGTATTTATACCAGTATCAATTGACCTGTAAACATCATTGACTGTCAGCAGACAGCTTAAAACACAGTGATGTACGATACAATAAAAACATCAACATCTTATCATTGATCTTTAATTCAAGCTTTCTCTCTTTGATAGGTATGTTGTATATGTTTCAGTTGATCAGGACTACATCAGTGCATAGTGACTTGATAGTACGGTATATTTTGTATTCCATGATCCTTTTTGATTTGTACCCAAATGTAAACTTGTGTAAGATCGTCGACATATAAACCTACACAAAAATACCAGACAAAAATGTATTCACAAGATAATTCTCATTAGAATGTGGGTGCATGAAAACGTTCTTCATTTCTTTAGTTTCTTATAAATGGATTAGGATTGATCATATTCAGATTCAATGTAAAATGTGAGGAGTTTACCGAAACCATTTTGAAAACAAACGCTTACAAATTGTTGAATATTAAACTGTAAGTGTATGGATGTCAGTATCTTTTGCAACAGACACTACTTGTGGAAATTGCAAAAATGCTCTGACCTGCACCATAGCTTTACATTCTTCAAATTGAATTATTCATCAATTTTCTTACCTGAAATTATAAAAAAAAAAATCATAAAGAAAGGAAATACATGTATGTAGATGTACTTAGCACAGTCACCCAATCAACAAAATTACATATTTGTGTGATATAATAACCAAATGGAAATAAAATGTTTCTAACAGTCACTCAGCAATCTTTAAAAACTTCCAGCAATGAAAGGAATTCACAAGATGTTTCTGGAAAACCAATTACTCTGATAGCATCATTTAGTGAAAATAAAATAACACCCAAAATATAATCAGACATGCCTTTTATTTATTTTCTTAACTCATGAAAATAAATTCCAATTTTCATAAATCTGTTCCCACCTGCTAATGAACATTTATAATTGAAGCAAAAGTAACTTTATTTTAGTATTATTATAATAATAATAATATTGTTTATTTATGTGTCACCATTCATGTTATAATACATACAATCATATGTTACATAATGGTTTAATTTTAGTTCATACCATCAATTAGGGAGACATTTTTTCTAGATTCCATGCAAACTGACAATAGACACAACAACACTGACACCACGCATTTTATTACAGCAGACATTTAATCTTAAGTTTCTAGCCAAACTGGCAATAAGGGTTGACACAAGCGCATTGACACCAGACATTTTAATAAAGCAGAGGTTTAATCATTAGTTTCTAACCAAACTTGCAATAAAGGTTGACACAAATGCATTGACACCAGACATTTTAATAAAGCAGAAATTTAATCTTAGGTTTCTAGCCAAATGCAATAGAAAAAAAGTATGCCCGAGACATTAAATAAGCAGACTTTAATCAAAAGTTTCACCAAACTGGCAATAAAGGTGACACAAGCCATTGACACCAGCAGACATTTTAATAAAGCAGACATTTAATCATAAGTTTCTAACCAAACTGGCAATAAAGGTTGACACAAGCGCATTGACACCAGACATTTTTATAAAGCAGACATTTAATCATAAGTTTCTAACCAAACTTGCAATAAAGGTTGACACAAATGCATTGACACCAGACATTTAATAAAGCAGACATTTAATCTTAAGTTTCTAGCCAAACTGCAATAGTGAATGAAACAACCGTATTGACACCAGCAGACAGTTAAATAAAGCAGACATTAAATCATAAGTTTCTAACCAAACTGGCAATAAAGGATGACACAAGCTCATTGACACCAGCAGACATTTTAATAAAGCAGACATTTAATCATAAGTTTCTAACCAAACTGACAATAAAGGTTGACACAAGCGCATTGACACCAGACATTTTTATAAAGCAGACATTTAATCATAAGTTTCTAACCAAACTTGCAATAAAGGTTGACACAAATGCATTGACACCAGACATTTAATAAAGCAGACATTTAAGCTTAGGTTTCTAACCAAACTGCAATAGAGGATGACACATGACAATAGACATTTCTGTCATACACTAGACATTGTTCATGCTACTATAGGTTGCCAGAAGAAGACATTTTTAGAAACAGTTCTTGTCATTTGGGATATTGTATGTCTGTCCTTAAAGGCATTTACACTACACTTTGTTCCTGTTGAACCAGGATAATTCTGAAAATTCAAATCCTGTCCAAAGTATTACAAAATCAAGAGTAAATGTTGTATAAAAGAAAGAAAGAAGTACCAATATATTACACCAGACATTGTTTTTATTTCTACAAGGGTATCCTAATCAAACTCAAGTTATTCAGTAATATCACATTTTACACATCAATTTTTTGTATGTTCTTGTCCCAACAGCATCACTTACAAAATGAGAAATATGTAAAAAGATATTACACTTGTAGGATGGTTGTTATGTTAAAAATCATAATATTCTCCATAGGGAACCGATCTGTTTTGCATTAACATGTTTGAGATATAAGCAATAGTTGAAGTTTGTACCTGATCCATTTAATATATTTCTGTAATCATCAGCAATTATATACTATGATACATCCATTCCCTGGACCTTTTTTTTAAACTGTGTTAAATGCCAATGTAACATCCATTTACATATGCTAAATGACTATTAAACACCTGATCCACTGCGCTTTAAGCATTCATTCCCTTGTGCTATAATTAAACATCATTCTCTTATGCTGTATACCCATTAACCATCTATTCCCTTGTGCTATAATTAAACATCATTCCCTTATGCTGTATACCCATTAACCATCTATTTCCCTGTGCTATAATTAAACATCATTCCCTTATGCTGTATACCCATTAAGCATCTATTCCCTTGTGCTATAATTAAACATCATTCCCTTATGCTGTATACCCATTAAGCATCCATTCCCTTGTGCTATAATTAAACATGCATTCCCTTATGCTGAATACCCATTCAGCATCTATTCCCTTGTGCTATAATTAAACATCATTCCCTTATGCTGTATACCCATTAAGCATCCATTCCCTTGTGCTATAATTAAACATCATTCCCTTATGCTGTATACCCATTAAGCATCTCATTCCCTTTGCTATAAATTTAACATCATTCCCTTATGCTGTATACCCATTAACATCTATTCCCTTGTGCTATAATTAAACATCATTCCCTTATGCTGTATACCCATTAAGCATCTATTCCCTTGTGCTATAATTAAACATCATTCCCTTATGCTGTATACCAATTAAGCATCCATTCCCTTGTGCTAAAAATTAAACATGCATTCCCTTATGCTGTATACCCATTAAGCATCCATTCCCTTGTGCTATAATTAAACATCATTCCCTTATGCTGTATACCAATTAAGATCTCATTCCCTTGTGCTATAATTAAACATCATTCCCTTATGCTGTATACCCATTAACCATCTATTCCCTTGTGCTATAATTAAACATCATTCCCTTATGCTGTATACCCATTAAGCATCCATTCCCTTGTGCTATAATTAAACATCATTCCCTTATGCTGTATACCCATTAACCATCTATTCCCTTGTGCTATAATTAAACATGCATTCCCTTATGCTGTATACCCATTAAGCATCCATTCCCTTGTGCTATAATTAAACATCATTCCCTTATGCTGTATACCCATTAACCATCTATTCCCTTGTGCTATAATTAAACATCATTCCCTTATGCTGTATACCCATTAAGCATCCATTCCCTTGTGCTATAATTAAACATCATTCCCTTATGCTGTATACCCATTAAGCATCTATTCCCTTGTGCTATAATTAAACATCATTCCCTTATGCTGTATACCCATTAAGCATCCATTCCCTTGTGCTATAATTAAACATCATTCCCTTATGCTGTATACCCATTAACCATCTATTCCCTTGTGCTATAATTAAACATCATTCCCTTATGCTGTATACCCATTAAGCATCCATTCCCTTGTGCTATAATTAAACATCATTCCCTTATGCTGAATACCCATTAACCATCTATTCCCTTGTGCTATAATTAAACATCATTCCCTTATGCTGTATACCCATTAAGCATCCATTCCCTTGTGCTATAATTAAACATCATTCCCTTATGCTGTATACCCATTAACCATCTATTCCCTTGTGCTATAATTAAACATGCATTCCCTTATGCTGTATACCCATTAAGCATCCATTCCCTTGTGCTATAATTAAACATCATTCCCTTATGCTGTATACCCATTAAGCATCCATTCCCTTGTGTTATAATTAAACATGCATTCCCTTATGTGATACCCATTAACATCATTCCCTTGTGCTATAATTAAACATCATTCCCTTATGCTGTATACCCATTAAACATCAGTCCCTTGTGCTATATACCCATTAAACACCCATTTTCTTGTACTATAAACTCATAAAGCATCCATTTACTTGTACTATATGCCCATGAGTCAATTAAACTCTATCAAGAAAACAAGTATTCAGTTATCAACATCTTAAGTGCATTAGAAATGTGAAACACATTTTATGCAATTTGTGTTTTGTAACAAAACAACAAAATGGCTACTTGAAATGTTACGATAGCAAAAGTGGAAAAAGTGTGTGATAAAAAGTGGAGAATTGTAAATGTTAGAAATTGTTCAGTAAGATAACAATAGGTTACAGATTACTCTGCAGAATTCAGGCAACAATTGTAATTAAGTATGTAGAGATGATATAATATTAAGGCATAAATTTGCTTTTTGAGTTGACCAACTCTTCTTGGGTTATTTTATGTATTGGTTTGGACAATGTTACAAAAATTTAAAGAAATGAAATGAAATGAATGGAGTTTTACATCCTACTCTTCTGCACTGTATGGGCTAATGAAGACGAGCAACGCCATGCAGTGTGCAATGAGGGAAAGTTTGCCAGGACATTAGCATAAGCCTACTCTTTTTACAATTTCCAACTGTAGAGGGATCTTTAACGTGCACAGCCTATTGCAAACGGGGCCTCGGTTTATTGTCCCATCCGACCAACTAGATGCTTTTGCCATGTCAGTCCCTCCGACCTGCAACACTGACAAGGGGAAACAGGGCTGAAAAATCCAAAAGTTCATCTTGACCTTTGCCAGGAAAAAGAAACAGAGCCACATGGTTACTGACATATCATTCAAAATCATTGAATCTAAACACATTCAATATCATTACATAAGGGTCAACTTTTTCCATTTTTGATGAGTCCAATATGTTTTTAAGGCGTATACTTTCATTTCATGTCAGTTTCACTTTTTTTAAATCCTGATATATACTGTTTTTATGGAGTAGTATGTGATCAGTTCAAAAACCAAGCCCTTTATGTACAAAGGGAAGTTGTTTCATTCAGCTTTGAAGATGTAAACCTATACATTATACTGCATAATTCTGTCAATCACTTTGCTATAGGACTGTATATAAAGTGCACCAGATATCTAGTTATAAATAGTTTAAAAACCCACTACAGACCTTGTAATCTATACATTACATACAAAAATAAATATTTGTTGTACAAGAAAAAAGATGAATACAATTGTGTCAACTTGAATGTCATTTATAACAATATTGTTGGCAATTTTTACACATTTCATGGCTTAAAGCCTAACAAAAAAGAACTCTCTAACAAAAGAACACATTTTTAGTAGTACTGGGATGAATTTTTCAAGGTGACATGAGAAGTGTGTCTGCAGGCTATATGGTCCTTCACAAGACCAGACAACTACTTCTAATGCTTACATTACAACAGCCATAAAAAAAGGGAGTGATGCATTTCTTTTTTATACTGGTGGCCATTTTGGCTCTTCTGCGTAACCATGTACACTTTTACCAGAAGTGGTTTTCCATTCTATACATTAAAATACCAACACACCCTACTTCTGCTGAGATTCACTGAAAACACTGTTTGATGAACAGTTCTGAAGTGAAAAGAACATCATTTGGCCACTTCATGGATTACTCGACCATTCAACATATGGTAATATTTTTTTCCAGACAAACAAAACATTGTGGTGTATGTCCAGGTATACATATAGTGATGACTAGGTTTAAAGAGTAAATATTATGTCTGGTAATACTTGTGCCATTTTCTGATGATGTGTTTTACCAGATCTGGACCGGTTTGATTTGTATCTAGTCAAAGGAATCTGACTTCACTGACCTGGGTGGTGCCACGGTGAAATGCCAGATAGAATTTCCTTTTTCTAATTCTGCTGTATGGTCACAACACTGATCTAGGATATATTTCTAAAATGATTAACTAAAAACAGTTGCAAATGTCGAATTTTATACTCATTGCTGCAGATCAAATTAAAGAAATTTAACATTGACAGTTTAGAATTTCGACCATGCTAAAAGATGCCAGAATCTTAAAATGTTCTTAAAAAAAACTTGAAGATCTGAAATTTCAGATTGGCTGAGATCACCCAATAAGCACTTCATCAAGGCAGTAAATCTCCCAATGTTATGCCGTCTGTGAACTTCTTTCGGTGCAGAAGTGATATTTAGATAAACGTAATGTCTCAAGTTCTTGTTTACAGAACCATAAATTTGACAGCAATCAGCGATTCCTTAAGAAATTTATAACAAATACAGATTTCATCAAAATAGAAGACAAGTGGAAATGAATAATGCAGATACAAATGATGTAAAAAAAAGTTGGATTTTTCTCCGTTTTGGAGATTTCATGAAATTTCATAGCAGGAAGGCGTCTGGTCTACATATACTTTCCTTCAATGATAACATAACATTAATACTACCTACCAACCCCCTTTGGTTTGTTCAAGTGGAAATTCTGCAGTTTGCCAAAATACACACTAATAAAAACAAAGGCCAGGGAGATGTTACTTGTATTAACAGTCATTGAATACTATAACATACTGTTTGTTTTAAATATATTTTGGAATTTACTTTTGTTATTATTGTAGATATTTTGGGATCAGAAGGTTTACAAATTAAAATGAGCCGTTGAGAAAACTTTAAGGCTATAAAAGGTTTGTAGGTTCTATATGTTATCAACAATGCTTCTATTGGCATTATTTAAATTTCCTTTCATTATGTTTGTGGTTTCTTAAAAAATATTATCAACAGGAATAGGAATCTTGTATCCTTAATTCTCATAGCAAGACTAGAACCTCTCTTTTTATTAACCCTAGGGAGTGCTGTATACAATATTATGTAATATTCCAAAAGTAGAAATTAATATAACCGCTGATAATGCAAAGCTGATCCATGATGTGCTAAAATGGGTTGGAACTTATTGTCTTACGAACCAAGCTCTTACCAAGCAACATCAACAACCATAGTAAGGTTATATAAGTTGATTAGAGCGTTGGACTTAACATTACCTCATTTGCTTGGTTTCAAAATGGATTGCAATCATGATCAGAGTGTGAAATCTAATAAGTCATGTGCACTAAAAATTCCAGTCCACCCAGTGTAAATGTGAAAGGAAAGATCAATCCTAAAAACCAGCTGGTAGAAAGGATACTTAATTGTGATTTCAAATTAATATTTTTGTTTAATTTTGTCTTTCTTTAGTTAAGTTATAAAGGCAATAAAGGCAATATCTGAAAGCATTAAGAACCAGCTTGTAAATATATATCTATTTTCTTGTCCTATAACTAACCCAGTGAAGCAAAAAAAAATTTTGAAAAAAAGATCAATATTAAATTAAACATAAAATTTAAAAGAAAATAACAAAAATTCTTCTACATGACAGAAGGCTGTCTTGCCCTTCAACAATTTCAACACAAGGCAGTCTCCTAGGGTGATGGACATGTAACCTAAACATGATGGGCGGAATTTTTACAAAAGTTGTCAAGCGTAACAGTAAGTGACTACAGTAATAATCATCCATTATGTGATCCCTATTAAATTCTCGTGATCATTGAATGTTAATTCACATTGAATAAAACATGGTCACAAAAAAATCTGTGTACTTCCTCGGGCAAAAACTTGTATATTCATTTAAAAAAAACTACAACTTTATATCTACCATTTACAATATGACAATTGCAAAAATGTTAATATCAAATATTTGCAAACTTAAACTTCATAAATAGACCAGTGACATTTTGGGGGACAGAAATAATGGTCCAAGTTTGAATTTTTCTTAAATGGCTAAGTTCTAAGCTTAAAGTATTTGTTAGTTATCTCCACCTTTCAAATAAATCCTTTTGTTAGTTTTTCGAAAGATTTGGCGATATAAAAATGTCTTTAAAAATTTCATATCATAAAGTAACAATATTGCCATCTTGATTATACAAGATTGGGCATAAAAGTTCAAGATTTTGTAACATTCTTCTCAAAACAGATAAGCATTTTAATGTTGTTTTTTATTTTTTGAGAAACATTGAACAGTTGTATATAAAAATAAGCATAATAAACATTGATCAAGATTAGTTGAACGGATGTGGGAGCTTTCAAACATCACTAATTCCATTTGATGTTCAAGCAACTCTTTAAATATGATATCATAAATCTACTCACAAAAATTTACTCTTGAATTTTTTAAAAGTCGTATAAAAGGAAACCTTCCAATTCTACAAACAGTACATGTTTGATGTAAAATATGCTTGTATCATAGAAGACCCTCTGTCAAGTATCTGAAGTTAATTGGAATTGCAAGAACTACAGACATATGATTGAAAATTAGAATTCTGCAAAACTGATAATATCAGTGTCCCTAACAAATTTTAGAAAACCTTTTATAATCTACTACTAATTTATACAGGTATGAATTTACCAGTGATATTCAACCCAGCTTTCCTATTAACTTTCCAAGGACCCACAGTTAAGGGATGTTCAATTGAAATATTCCCTTTTAAATACATGTACTTATATAACATTTCAATGTCTTATTATAAGAACACAACATTGTTCATATTCAACAGGTCTTCATATGACATTAAGTGCATTTAAATTATGATGAGCACTTTTCAAATACCCTATTAAACAGCCTTTTAAGGTTTATTACAGCGAAAAGAGCTCATATTAGAATATAAAAACCTGACTTGTTAAGGTTTAAGAAAGTATTGTTCCATGAAGGTGCAATAATTACAGTTGCACAATAATGCAGGTCTGAGGAGAACATGGAAAATACATATAATCTATTAGATTGACCAAAAAGTCAAGCCACTTAGTACATTTTTTTTTATATTGAAAAAAAAAAATCACTGATGGTATGAAATCCAAAGTACTGTCATGCACAAAGTTGTTCTTGTCCTTTCAATCCATAACAATATTTTGAACCTAATTTGAGGTATTGGGTAAACACTTTTGATTTTGTCCATATCTAGTTGAGTTTTATGCTGTGGATGGGGTGGGTGAGGCTACATTTGAAACACCCTTTTTATATGGTAAATTATTCCTTTATATTCTCTTCTCATGTCAAATATGGCATGTTTATTTCTTCTTCCAGTGAAATCAAATAAAACCAGTATGTCATGATGATTTTTATATTTTCTCACAATAAATAGCACGTAAACATGGCATAGAAACTTGGCATAATTAATATGTAATTACTCCACCTTGTATTCTGAATGAAGTCTCATCCTCTTTTCAAAATGGCTGCCTACGCTACATCAACACTGTATAAACAAATAAACATGTTCCTCTTTTGAAAAATATATTTTTTTAAATGTTTAACAGGTGTTTCTTATGCAAATTTTTGACAAATAAACTTTAAAAGAAGTTGGAGCTGCATATAAATCAGTTGAATTCAAGATGGAACTACCAAACCAAAGGACAGGTATATGCCACCAAATAATAAAAAGAAGTTATGTTTTGAAACGAGGAAACCACTCAATTGCTTGCAGATCAGATAAATAATACGTAAAGCCAAACCAATTGGAAATCCCACACCACATCTGGAAGACTTTGAAATTTGAATGCAGTCATTACAAAATTTAAAAAAAACCGTTTTGTAAAAGAGATCAGCATGGTAGCATTTGAAGTCTTTTTTAACTGTTCATAATAAAAGGTGACCAATGCAAACAATTCGGAAATGGAAATTTTACATGCATGAAACATATTCATTTTTTCAAATTAAAACTTTTTTCACATTTCAAACAAAACTACATTAAAGCAGCCAGATCACAAAAAGATAAATGTGTGAATTTTATGATTTTTTTTTTTTGAGTGCACTTAATGTAAAACAAATTTTCTTTTTAATAAAATGTTATAAAAGTATTTGGTGGTTAGAAATATAAAAAATAATATACATTAAAGGTGAAAATATTGCCAAGTCTAGATTTTAAAACTTTTTTTTAAATAAAACAATGTTAAACTTAGTGACAAATCCTTGACAAGTCAGAAATCTGTATTGTTAGAAACTTCTCATAGAAACAGATTTAACAACAAAGGTGTTCTTTAACATTTCCTGAATTTGACTGAAGGTGAACTTCTGAAGTCTTTACATTTGTTTTAACAGAAGGTCAGACAAAGATTTCAATGTTGCTTTTGTCTTCAAAGAACGATTAGCAATGTTAACATATTTCCAAGTAATTTCTGCAGAAAATACAGAAAAAAGAACAAGTGCCTGAACTAATTAATCAAGTACAGACATAAACCATGTGTTTTATACTATGATGTACATTGTTTAAAGTCCTGCCAATCTTTTGAAAATATTGTCTAAATTTTTATACATCTATTGTTTCCTCCTTCACATCTGTCCAGCATTCAATTATTATCTATTTCTCAACAATGGACATACATATTGTTCCACCAAACTCTCCTATTGATATCATTTCAAAGGTCACATTATACTTTACTGTAAACCAAGTCAAAACAACCCTGTAAAATATTTTCATCAACCAGCAAAATTTTTTTAGTCTGCTGTAATATTGAGGTGGTCGCCTTCAACAATCGCAAAATTTTGGCCTTCCATTAAATGAACCATGGATTTTTTTCATGCAGATTACCTTTAAGCATCCTTTGTAGAATCAGGCCCTAGAACTCAAGACAATTAATTCATTGTTGTCTTTGATTTTACATTTTGGAACATAAATGTCTAAATTTACATCATTCTGCAGCTAAAACTTTAGCGTGTGTCATAAGCTTCATTCGAATCTGGAAGATATTTGTGAATACTTGCACTTAAAATGTAAACATGATGAAATCGATCTTGACTACAACACTGACAAAAGAAATACAGCATCTTTCACTTTGGGTATGTGGAATCTGTATGTGATGATTGATCACTATTTGATGTATTTTTTAAAGAGTAGTTTTGTTACATCACAACTGTTGCTTATACTCCTCAGCTGTTCTGAAACATCATCTCAAATTTTTTACAACTCTGCCTTCCCCTTTATCAAGTCTCATCATTTCAATTAAGTTAGGTTTTAATGGATGAAAAAGTTGTATTTTTCGGTGGGAATCACTATCAATAATTCATTTATTAGCCTTTTTTTGTGGGCAGGAAAGATCTTATTTCAATCAAAACCAGTAATGTTAATTTCAAAAGATTACTAAAAGTACAGCTCATCAGGATTGATTCTACCATGTTGAATGCAAATGAACCTAAGCAACCAACACAACCTAATTACAACCTTGGCAAACAACACAAACAAATTACAACCTGAGCAACCATCATAAATAAATTACAACCTAGGCAACCAACACAAACAAATTACAACCTTGGCAAACAACACAAACAAATTACAACCTGAGCAACCATCATAAACAAATTACAACCTAGGCAACCAACGCAAACAAATTACAACCTAGGCAACCAAATTACAACCTAGGCAACCAAATTACAACCTAGGCAACCAACACAACCAAATTACAACCTAGGCAACCAACACAAACAAATTACAACCTAGGCAACCAACACAAACAAATTACAACCTAGGCAACCAACACAGACAAATTAAAACCTAGGCAACCAACACAGACAAATAACAACCTAGGCAACCAACACAACCTAGTCAACCAACACAATCAAATTACAACCTAGGCAACAAACACAACCAAATTATAACCTAGGCAACAAACACAACCAAATTACAACCTAAGCAACCAACATAACCAAATTATGTTATATACGTATCATAAATTTAGAGCCCCCTTCTTCACAGCATAAATTATAAATACGGACAAAAACAAATGTTATTTAAAACATGTGTTTAAGTTAATTATCAGTATCACAATGTGCATGGAAAAAAAATTAGTTCCTTAAAAGTAGAACTTCTGCAATCACTACCCATTTATACCTTTATTTGATCATTACTTTATCAATACCTATGCCACAATGTGTAATGGATATTAAGACAGAGGATATGCAATGACACCTGCACCTGTGAAAAAAAGTAAATAAAACATGCTACAAGAAGGTATCAATTTGGATTGTAAAGTCATGAAGAGAAGATAAATATTGAAAGATAGGCTATCAACATCATTTTAAACAAATCATATGAATATCTTATCGCTGTAATATGTGTCAAACACCAGTCAAATTTCTCACTTAATCTATTGACAAATATACTGGGTAGAGATACTTCATTATTTGACGCTATACAGATTATCATTTACAATTTAATCAGTTAGACATTACTCTTATCTCTCTTCCATTTCCTCTATTTAGTAGTGTATAGACTTCTGTTCTACTCTGATTTTCTTTGATCCAAGCAGGTCAACAACTCACTTCGAAAAAATAACAAAATTATTGAAAATAAATAAACCCTTTGAACCCTGAGTGTAATTTAAATAGAACGTCATAAACCCTGAGCTCCAAGCAATATTTCTTAATTTGTATGACGTTAACGTTGTATGACGTCACTTGACAATAGCCGGTTTACCGGCTCATCGGGTATATATCATATAATGATAAGCCGGTATACCGGCTTATAGGGTTGTAAGGGTTAATGATTTGTTATTTACAAGAGAGTGTGTCTTTGGATTTTATTCCAACATACTTCAAATGGAATTTCAGATAAAAACAGCACATATTTCACTTCTGGGAATTTTATTCAACAAAAGCAAAATATCTCTGCTTATGCAGTTTTGTTTTGTATTTTAATTCTTAAAAAATTAATCAGCTGCATGATATTTTGAATAATGTGTCAATCACCTTATACCTCTTCTGTTTCTGAAACATAGGCTAAAATATTTTAACATGATGTCCCCATAACAACAAAGATTTGGAAAAATTGATTAACATTTAATCTACATAGATGTAACAAACTGGCTACCAAACAACATTATTAGGTAGAATTGCACAACCAGACATATGCCTTGTTGACCTTATGATCCTTATAAAAGTTTTAAGTACACCTGATTACCTCTGAATAATCAATTAACATAGCATTATACCTGGATATTCAAGTCGCCAAGTATGCTCTATTCATGTGGTTGTACTCAAATAGGTAAAACTGGACAATATTTAGAGAATAAAGAGTCATTAATAAGGAGTTAAAGATTGTCAGGTGTCATCTGATCAATATGATCATTGTTCTCACATATCAAAACAACATACTGACCTTGTCCAGCACAGACCTATTAGATCACTTCCAAACACTGATATGCAATGAAATAGAAGTCATGAAATTTTTACCTGACCACTTAAAATGCAATGACTCTAAGTTCTACTTTCAAACTTCTGGCTATAGCACAGCATGTTAAACTTGTTTTAAGTATCTCCTTTATATCTTTCTTTTAACATTAAACTTCTTACCAAATGGCAATACCAATATATATTTTTGCCCACAAAGATTGATAGTACCGGTAAATTTACAAAATTAACTTCCCTCAAAGTCTACTTACTATTACAGATCATTTTCAATATAACCTTTTTTTTTTTTTAATACAATCCAAAAAATCAAGACACCTCATGATCCAGCCAAAAAAAAATTATGATGGAAGACCCCCATTAACATTTAATCTAAAACACAATTCAAATACACTTAACTTGTTAATGTTTTATTATCACAGACACTAACCCGTCTGCTGTTTTCAAAATTAAAGGTGATTTAAGTTGTAAATTTAAAACGACATATGCAAAGAAAATATGTAAAATACCTTTACTCTCTAACAAGTTGATCACTACATTCTTCACTGAAGACTGCCTGCTGACTTTTCAAATTAAATTCAAGAAAGAGCAATATGAAATTACAATTGTTAATCCATTAGATGTACAATAGAGGACCACCAAACAGCACAGTTTTTGATTTATTGTGTTTGCAGATCTCAATTCAAATATGGCGTATGACACTTCTGTGGTTAATAGTTTATTATCTGCACATGTACAATGGTATGCGAAGTCTATGCGAGGTCGAGTAGCAAGTATTTAATGTGTCAAAAAGGTAAACTACAATACATGTAGTCAATGTGCATTGGAAATTCGTTCATTTTTTAAATAGCATTTCAAAAAGAAATTTGAACCATGAAAACCATGCAAGTTCTGTGATACACATCTGAACAGGTGGTATATATAAGTATGATAGCAAACCACAATACATGAAGGTGTAACAACAACATTCAAAAGAACAAAATGGGGACATCCATTAAAAAAACTTGTTTAACTTTGCATATATATTGAAAGATGAAATAGTTTTACAACAATGCAAAATGAAATATTCACACGCCAATAGAGATGAAGAGATGCATCGAACAAAAATATATTTTTTTAAAATTATTGAGATATATTGAAGCATGAAATATTTGATAATTTATCATAGTCTAAACATAAAAGAATGAATATGTGCTATAACTATGTGATTTACTGGTATATTATCTGTACAATAAGGTGGAAAGTTGAATAACAATAGCTACACAATTAACTACCTACATAGAGAAATCTTCAAATATTTCATATTGTGTGGATATGTGGGTCTATGTATTTGATAGTGAGATCATATTTAAACATAAAATCACAAGACGAAAACTGACTTAGTAGGCCTAATGATGTCCAAATGCATTAGCAGAAAAAAACAAGAAGATAGACATGAAATTAAGTTGTGCTATAAGACAATTCAGTGCAATACATCACAAACACAGAATGTAGTAAGGAATGAAGAGGCTCTGATTTAAAAGGAGTCACTGAAGATCCTTAAAATGTGAATTTAAAATATTCAATAAGAATGTGCACTTGACTACATTCCCCTAATGCCACTATATGAATAAATTTAGTATAGCGACCTGCATAGTCAAATACAAGCATATTGTGAAGACACTAAACAAACCAGCCATCATAAAATATCTCAATTACTTCGATAATTGAATTTTAAAAGTTTTTGGCTCCATCACCTCAAGCTATCAGGTGTTATAAAACAATTTAAAAACCACAAAAACCAAAGTGTCAATTTAGAAATTGGAACATGATCAAAATATTTCAAAATATGAATTCAGCTGCCTGCCTTATCTATCATACGATTCCTTTGATTTTAAGAGCCATAATGAAATGTTTATAATTAAAGATAACATACGTTTATTTTTTTCTTACTTCGTTGAATTGACTGAAATTTTCTGCAAGACTCGTAAATTCTATTTCAAGTATCATCATGGAATGTAACGTTTATCTTAACTTCATCAAAGACAAGAAAAAAAGGCTGAACTTGTGTGGCCTAACCAGTTACACAGCAAAACCGATTATGTATATGCATTCTGCAATTTATTTCTCATTTCTGTGTCATTTGTTGGCAGACGGCAACATTTAATGATGGAAATCAGTTTTTAAGGTGAAAAAGTGAAGCCAATTTTCTGCCAAATGGTCAAAAAAATACTCAATCATGAGATACTTGCCTCTCACAAACATAATAAAATAATCTGGGAATTCACATACCATGTATCATTTTACTAAATGTGTCATGCTTTGATCAAGGGCATAGGCAGAACTTCGCTATGCCCTCCATGAACCAAAGTAGCAGTAAGCAATTTTCGAATTATGGGAGAACATAAATCCGTAATTACATCAGTAAACTTAAAATAAAAAAAACACATAGACACAGGGAATTTCAGATAATTTTTCAATAATACAAGTTTCTTTATCCTACAAAGTTCAGCAATGACATGGAGATCCACATCCCTATTATCTTGGGTGAATGTGATGTGCAGAAATGGGAAGTTTGATACAGGATAATAACAACAGTATGGTACTAAACAAGTTGAATAATCTGAAAGTTCTATCTCAACTAATGATGAATCCAATGTAACTCATTGAATGTATATATGTGTCATGTAAGAAGTGTGTACAAACACAGAATAGGAAACCTAACAAACTATCTACATGTACATATATATGGATGTACGCAAACTGTCATTCAACATACATGTAGTCTACATAAAAAATGTCCAAACAACTCATTACATGTTTTACAATGTCAAATATGGACGTGATCACTTACTCAAGTGATGATGATATTGAAAAGAGACGGTAAGCTAATTGTTAGTTTGAGTCAAGTCTTTAAAATCAGTTACAAGCCATTACCTATCACTAAATTATATCCTTCAATTCTAGGTACATACATTTTTTCACACATACATGTTTAAAGGTATCATTTACATATCACAAAGAATTCAACATGGTTGTGTTTCTTTAGAGAACCTGACACAAAATACATATCATTTCTATGTATTCAAAGAACTTGCTTTCCTTTCCCAAGTTGGAGGATAACATTACAGATCATTGAACATCAACTTCACTTAAACCATCTTTATAAAATTATACCATCCGTTTTTGACTTTACTTTGTGATAGTGAAATTCAAATGCACAGATAATCCATTTATTATTTGTACAAATTTAGAACATGTTCCATTACTGATTCAATGAATTCAGTCTCTCTGTATCTTCTATGTGATGACTGGCATGGAAAAAGCGTCTAGTTGTGTGGATGAGACAATAAACCGAGGCCCATTGTATTACAAGCTAAAGATCCCTTAAGTTGAAAATCACAAAAAGAGTAGGCTTATGCCGCTGTCCTGGCAAAATTTCACTCATTACACAATGCATGGTGTTGCCTGTCTTCACTAGCCCAAAAGGTGCAGAAGCGTAAATCTCCATTCATTTCATTTCTTGTTTTTTTGATATCTCCAACAAAAGTTTTACTTTCTCTACATGAATGACATGCACTAAAAGATGGCAATTTAAGAAATATCCAGGTAGACCACATAAAAGTCAAACAACACATCTGTGTAAATAAAATCACAAACACCTACACCTCTATTTCTAACTTTAATAGAGTGCTTTTCAGATCTCTTTGAACTCTCAAATTTTCAGACACCACAGCCGCTAAAAAAGTTAATTTTTTACAACCAATATTCAATCAGTCTGAAACAGGTGTAGTTTATGGACTAAATGATACATGAGGTTGGGACCATGATGAGAAAAATACTTTAGATACGAAAGCTAAAGAAATGATTAGAGATTTACAAAGCTATGTCTTTGTTTAGGCTCCATGTCCAAAATTTACATTACTATTATAATCGTAAGTCCAAGAATGTACCTGTTTAATGAGTTTAATGAAACTGGTTCAATAAACATCCATCTTATGTGTTCTGTTCAAAAGACTAGGAAATGAAATGAATGGAGTTTTACATCCTACTCTTCTGCACCTAATGGGCTAATGAAGACGGGCAACGCCATGCAGTGTGCAATGAGGGAAATTTTGCCAGGACAGCGGCATTAGCCTACTCTTTTTGCGATTTGCAACTGTCTAGGAATCTTTAACATGCACAGCCTGTAGCGCAAGGGGCCTCTGTTTATTTTTCACCTTGCATCTCTGACAAGGGGAAACCGGGCTGAAAAATCCAAAAGTTCATCTTGACCTTTGCCAGGATTGACCTTCAGGTCAGCAAGCAAACGTCTTACTCACTGAGCCACCATCAAAAGACTATGAATTTTACAAAATAATGCAATTAGTAAAAGAAACAATTATTTTTTAAGGAAATTATCACCTTTTTTGTGAAATGAAATACATAAATATTTTTATTCACTGAAACAAATGTATGAAATAATTTGTATCTGTCAACAATGATATTACAAAACACATAATGTATGCATAAATGTCACAATTTGTAAACATATACTAATGTCTTTTGTAATAGATATATATGTGAACTTTCTCTTTTTACACAAACAGTATTCTACAAGTGTGAAAATTGATGAGATCCTGTAAATATTATCACTGAATAAATTTTTGATCATTTTTTGCCATACCAAATAAACATTCGACATACATGTACATAGTATTGAAGATATTTTGATTACAAATAATTCACCGATTAAAACGGTCAAGTTAAATTTGAGAAGAAAGCAAGAGGACAGGGAGAGATAGGAGGGCAATACTTGCAAAGTTTCAGCATGTCAATGATGCACAGAATCTACACATAGTTATTAATGATAAGTAAAACACAAGAACATTAATTCACAACCAATGATGAATCTCTACCTAGACTCAATACAAGTAGAATATAGATCAACAAATTAAGTTTAAAATATGGCCATTTTTTATACTTAAGACTTGCAATATTTTAGTCTGTTTCAACCATTCAACCTATTTAGATCAGATAGAGAATCAAATTGGCTGTGAACATCATTCATGTGTATTATTTCCATGTAAGAACCATATAGTTTCGTTGGCATGGAACAAGCCATCTTCCTTGTATCCCCTTCTTCACCTTATTGAACGCAGAGTTATTCACTCTGCACCTTATTGAGCTTACTATAGAGCATAAGAATCTATTTTATTATCACTATTACATGCCAAATGAAAAACTAAAGGTAAAAAAACAATTCAAATATTTTCACTGTTTATTCTTAATCCTAACGTAACGCTATTGAAATATTGCCAAATATGTGTAAAATATGGCAAGTGCCAGGTAAGTGTCTAGCTAATATATGGCAATGTTTATGTAACAACATGTACTTCACACCTTCAACAGTCAACTGGTTTGGATTCAAGCATAAATCATTTTTTATAAAGACTTGATATTTCACAAAAACACATCAATATTTACTAGGCAAATACAGTGACCACATCATAGTAGACTGTACCTATATCAATATAAGGTGGTTATGAAAGGGAAAGTAATAAAAATTTCATTAAAACAGTAAATTTTGATTAATTTGACCCTCATGCTCAACAAGTTCAGTTTTAAAACTATCAATATCCATGTTTCATATAATGTATTCTTAGATACAAACTTCTAAATGACAGGGTTCATTTAACAAATACAAGTTGCATTATGAAATCAGTAAAGCTGAGTCAAGAGGCATATGCATAGGCAAACTTTCTTTAATTTTCAAAATATTGT
Organism: Nipponacmea schrenckii; assembly: GCA_030562195.1. Taxonomy (NCBI): domain Eukaryota; kingdom Metazoa; phylum Mollusca; class Gastropoda; family Lottiidae; genus Nipponacmea; species Nipponacmea schrenckii. The sequence continues at coordinate 32,361,291 of JAUJPP010000003.1, read as the reverse complement.
AAAATATGGTAGTTTCTCTCCTTAATTTGCATATGAAGTCAAAACTGCTTTCAAATAGACAATTGCAACACATTTAATTGCAACTTCTGAAAATAGAAATGTTAACAGATTCTTTGATTCTTGATCCATAACATGTGACAAAGATAACAGAAATGAACAACATACCACTGTATAACAGAAAAAAAAATCATCTACCAGTATGTGAATATTTATTGCTAATAATAAAATGAGTTTTATTAATACACCTCATTTACTAACATCAGATCAACCTCACAAATAGTTTTTGGTGTGAATTGTTTAGATTTTGAATAAAAAAAGCTCATAAAAATACTCAAAACAGCAAAACATAATGACTTGCATTGACTGTGTGTTACAGCTTATTCAAAGGTCTGTTATTAAAGGGTCAGTCCGTAACTGTTACAGACAACTTATTCAACCAGCTTTACCCAAACTCTCTAATAAAGGAGTCTCTAATCTACATTGATTTGCCGTCTGCAAATTCAGATTTGATATCTGCTATTCATCACTATATTTATGATTGAGGAATTGATGATTATTCAAATTCCTTTGAAGCAAATGTCTATAATGAACATTTGAAATCTGAATATGTCAATTATAACCTGTCATATAGTCAAAATTTTATGTTGGTAGATTGTTAATCTGTGTTGTTTCATTATTGCAATTAATACATTAAAACCTTCACTTGACATACCGGAAGTTATTTAAATTTTTCACAATTTAAATATGAAAAATACCCAATTCAATGCTAAGGGTGCAGTGCTACTAGGTAAAAACAAGCTGATGACCTATTCCAGGAAAGATTAACTCCAGACCTAAAGGTTGATATTAAAGAGTCCAACTCACTAAGCCACAAAGGCTCTCTAAAATAGAATGTTAAAAAAAGCTTTGTGAACTGAGAAGACTAGTTCATGAAAAAAAAAAGAAAACATTTATGATTTTTGTTTTCTCATATAATTTAGACTAATGATATTTGAAGATAATATCTTCCCATTAGTCGAAATAACGAGAGAATGAATGAATGTTTTTTACCGGAGAAAACGCATTTTAATTTTTATCAAAGATCCAATGTTTTGCATGGTACAAAACTACAGATCAAGCACATGGCAATTTTCAACTGATTAATATAAAAAATCAAATGTAGACTGAACAAACTACATTCAGCAGACAAGAAATTTACACATGATCTTCTTGGTACAAAAGTGTTGACTTAAAGTGTCTGTTTTTTGTTTTAAATGTCCTCTTACTGTGAAACAACCTTTTGCCTTTAATTCAAAGTAAATTTTCGAGTTAACTTAATCAAATACATTTAAAAGAGCAATTAACATGAAGTGATGGTCTAACACTTTAAACTGGTATTTAGTCATATTGTCTTACAGTTTTAGGTGTTCAACTTTTGCTCTGATACCAACACAGCAGACACAGGTATACTTTTACCAGGATAATTACAGATTGTTGAACTGTCATGTTGGTGTAAATTGCTATAATTAGCTTTAATCTACATTCTTAATCAAATATACTCACAAAATAAATAGTCATGCATATACCCAGGATGACTGAGTAACATCAATATTGTTTAAGTATGTTGTGCACTGATAAAATCCAATTATAAAAGAAAGCTATTGTTTTACATTGACTGAGTGGTGCATCAACAAGGTGTTTCAGAATAGGTAACTAAGATGTACACCCTAAATGATATAATAATAAGTGGTTGCTCAGATGTCAAGGTTTTATTGATCTCTTTTAACTAAATAGGATCCATAGCATCACAGGCTATGCATGCAAAAACTGAACATTTCATAGTGTATGATAATACCTCAGTCTGAACAAAATTGTCAACTACTGTGCACCGCACTGAATGGCATTGTCTTAATTACCAAAAGTCTGATCATTAACAATCATCTGAATTCAAGAATTATAATAAGAAACACAGAGAATCTATTCTTTATCGAATTCACAGATATTTGTTTTGTCAATAATGATAGCTCACCTGTACACTGTGCCTCTCAAAAATGGCACCTGCTACGCCTGTGTACAATCACGTGATCGATGGTATATTGTATTCGTTTCACGTAGAAATTGGATGACCACTCTCACCAGAACAAGATCATTATTTTCTAAAAAGTAGATACCCTACCCATGCAATATTTTTTGTGGAGATTCCCCCCTTACTGGTGATTTTCTGAAAACCAGTGGTAAAAGACCCAAAATCAGCGTAGTGGGAGCCATTTGGTCCTCGAAATCACCATTTTTTGAACAAAAATTTCCAATAGGGATATACTGATATAACTTCACAGATACTAGCTTTTACGTTCTGTTGTCAATAAAATCACAGGCTTGCTCCAATGTCTTAACTTGTCTAATCATTTGAAAATACAGATAGGCGTACTTTCACGTAACCTTCGTTTGTTTTTGAAATAAATATATTATACGTCAAATTAGAAACATTCTGAACTAGATAACTGATCGAATCTCATCAATTCCACTGGTGACGATTCACGATTTTTAAGAAGATCTTCTAATCTAAAGAATTCAATTTAAATTTCTTAAGGGCCTTGCAATGCGTTATACAAGGACTTGTATTGCCAAATAAGACAGGTTATCAAAATCTGATTGTACGGTCCAAGATCACGGACATAAGGGGATTTTCGGATACAATTTCACCATTTTACTTATCCGGCATATCATATACAAGCCGTAGTTGACTTTTAAAATATTTAATTGTCGTCTTAATGCTTTCTTCCGACGTTGTTTATGTACTTTGCACTTAATACTCGGAGTAGAAAAATACTTAACGTTTGCATATTGACGTCTTCAAAGGGTCTTGAATAAATTTTTATCTAAATGCACAGTGCGTATATTAGCCTTAAGTGGCTTTGAAATTCAAAACTGTTCAAACTAACGATTATGTAAAATTTTCTTCGACTTATCGCGTTATTGTGATATTGGAATTTCCTTTCAAAACGGTATTTACAGTGCAACGTAAATGTTGGGAATAAAGACTGCATTCAAACATTAATACTATGCGTTATGAACTATAATGACCGTCTAATTAAGCATGAATTATTTAATATTTAACGGTTAAACGTTAATTTAACACATGTGATAATTCACGGTAATTACATATTACACTGTTAAAAGTTCCCGTTCAGGTGGTTTCTGTTTTAAAACATTAGGATAGAACTTGTCTAACTTTTCAATTTAACATATGAATATAATTAGACAGTGCGACGAGGAAGGACAGTGTTGTAATTGCGTTTGTTCACCTAACTTTTCCATCCGGATTGATTTCCTGTAAATGGCGTGCCCCCCTCCCCAATTCTTTAAAATTCCCTCATTAGTCACTTTTAAACTGGTTTTATATGACGAAAGAAACGAAAAAATGGTTATAAAAAGTGTGTTTTATTGTTTAGTTTATAGAGGACAGGGTACTAAAAGTGTTGTTTTTCTGAAGGTTGACGTTCGTTATTCATGAACGTGATATTTTTATGGTACCCCATCCTGCGGTCGATAAATACGGATCTAAATTCCAAAATACATTCACAGTTCAAATAATATGTTATTTTCTTACCTGTATAGGTTTCTCCTGGTCGATATTTATAACTCCCTGAATTTCCATTAACAATAATCCTAAAACCGTTATCCCCCGGGGTCTGTCCTCGTGTCGTATGTATCGGTTCACGTTCGCACATTTTACGTGCGTACGACGCTGCTGCGTATGTAGTTCCTAAAGAACATAAAAGTGCTACAAAACACACAATTTCCTTCATTTTTAATCAGTTATTATAAATTCAACTTCACATAAATTTATATATATAAAAAATCTTAATCCACAATACTCGATATTTCTTACGAAAATTTCATTTCATAAAATCGTGTATCCAATAAGTAGAGTCCTTTAAGTCGTGTGTGTAACTTCTTTACGGTGTATTCGAGAATTAACAGTAAGGTACAATTCGTGTATAGTCGAGAAGTTAACCGTGTGTTGAATGTCCCGTTTCATTGGACGGTTTAACTATTTGAACTCCGCCTCTTAAAGGTAAACGTCACAAAAATGCATCGTAGGGGTAGTCACAGTAAACATTCAACGATTAATTTTGACAGTGTAGTACATTGCGGCATAGCAAAAAAGTCTTTGAAGAAATTAAATCGGGCGTTGGATTTCTTCGTGTATGACAGATGGACTAGGCAATAATGAGGAGATACCAAAGCGGAACCTTTGGGGATCCCGATCTTTGAATTCTTCCATGGAGCAATGCTGAAGCACTTATTTTGTGTATTAAATGTAATGTCCTGCTGTTCTAAAGATGTGTGCCCTTTGTAGCAATTTGGGTCCCCGCCCTATCGTGTTCCCTGTTGGACCCCTGACAGATACAGAATATAATTACACATAAGCATAAGAAAAGAAACAAATTAAACATCATATTTATGTAGCTTGTAGCATGTTTGGAGTGATATCGGTTTAACGATATAAATTTCGTGTTATTTTATGTAGCTGTCTATCTTGTTATAATGATCACTTTGTATATTATATCTATATGTTATTTATAGATGTACTTTGATATTACAGTGATATAGATTTAAATATACAAGACGTTTCTTGATAAAATAGTTAGCCCGGCTGCTAAATATTGTCCGATGGTTTAGATTCTCGTCTAGAGAAAATAATATTGAGTAAAATAAAAATGACACAACGTTTCAACAATTTACATCTTAAGTTTCCGATATTTGTCAGATACATTTTGTAATCAGTTTTACGCATATTATACTATAGACAAATCAAACTATGTCGTATATCTTCAATTGCAGATTCTACTAATTTTTTTTCCCAGTTTCTCGCAGAAGCGAAATCTATCGTTGGAATATATATTTGGTCTCAGAACCATAATGGCAAACTCGACGTGAGTGGTTCACGTCAACAGTTTGATCTTGAAATACTCTAGTCAAATCAAGGGAAGGTAATAGCGCCTTGGTAGTGTCATTGCTTTACGTGCATAGAAGTGCATATGAGCGCGTTAAAAGAAATTTAACTGATCTACTAGTTACTTACTATTCAGAAGTAATGCTGGGTATTGCCAACGATACGATTCGTATGACGATACAAAATAGCACTTTGTGTTAAAAAAAATCTTTTTTGTACCGTCGTATATTTTCAGATAGCATTTGTAGTTTGTATTCTTCGTTTATATTAACTAGTTGGTCATTTCCTGCATTTGGGTGACGATGGAGTTTATCCCATGCCTTGTATATCATCTGAAATACATGACAATATAATAGAATACGCGTATCGTAATTCGTAACATGTCGTATAACGATGCATCGATTCACAGATTTATATCTTAAAAGTACTGTGAATGCACCTCGACTATACCAATCCGCGCATGTTATGATATTGCAGACGTCAGGTCTAAGAGAGAAAAAAAAACCAGAAAAAAACAAATCTGCATCACAAATTAACTTCTGCATGAAAAATTGCACTTGTCATAAGAATGATAAGTAGTAAATATTATTTAATTTGAAATACCGAAAGTGGTAGACCAGGTTTCAGCATTTTGATAGTATACCACTTATAAATCAAAAATAGTATTAAAACTATCTTTAAAGAGAAGTGGAAAGAGTATATATCCGTAGCAGAGTGCAACCAAACAGGATATATCGGCTGCACTATTTACTTTGAAATTATTACCGTAATTATTGAAATACACTTCATTTTTACAAGTGTTACTCGACTTAAGAGTCTTGAACGATTGTTGAATTTTTCACAGATTTCAAGTACTCGATACGAAAATGTCGAAGGCGATTATTTTTCTTTTCTGCAGTTAATGATGAAATAACAGGGAAAAGGATTTCGGATTCAGAGAACAACAGAGAAGGCGTTAACGTATGATATCAAGACAGACAATTCAATATTCTGATGTTATATATCATACCATTCCACCAGCTGGCCCTAAAGTATATGTAAAGCTGTAGAACCATTTTGCCAAGAAAGATATTTTTTCTAAAAAAAATCCATCTATTTGCCACCCCCCCCCCCCTTTGTACCCAGTACCTACTATGCCCTTTAAGTTGACCTGTTGCTAACAATACAATTTGTGAGAATGATATGAGTGGATTGTCATGTTGTGGTTGGCTTACTATTGTATAATTAAGAAAATATGCACAGAAAAGGTGTGAATTAATATCAGTTATCGATGTGTATTTTGTGGTTGTAAACCAACAACTCAGCGAAACCTCATTTTGAGATGACATCTACGTTCCGAACATTTCTAATCACCAGAAGCAACCCTACACCACGTGTATTGTGTAATAAGCCACAATATTTTACATGTATATCATATCAAATGTCCACGAAGATCCTCCTATCTTCATTCGACTGGAAAAGGCACGTAAATTGTTTAGATGTGTTTTGTCCTAGTAAAAGCCCTTTATCTGTAAATGGGTACTACTTGGTATAAATTACAGCAATTAGCGGATAGAAAAGCAGATTATTCAGTAATCTCATAGCATAATAACGTCTTTATTATTGTAAGCAAATCAGTTTTACGATAAGTTAGCACCCGGGGTTAAGCGGGATTAAGGTTACTCAGAACAAATTAACACAGTATGGGTTAATTCTTAATTCGGAAGGCTGGCGGATCGAATTGTCTTTCAGTTGTGTCAACTCTTGGACTTCGAAGTCAACACCAATGGATCAAAAAGTTAAACTGTCTGACCTCCTTTAATTTGACGCTAAAATAATAGTCTGTTTAACGGACTGGATTAGCTCGTTAATGGGAATCTGCGGACTATCCTTTTCAGGTAGGAACACTGATCTGCCCTTACGCGACCAATAGATTATCCAATTATTGGTGTTTTTGTTTTGTAAAGACATGTTATCATGTATTCTCCGCATTTGGTTAAAGGTTCCATCTTCTTTTACATGAATATTTATATGGTGATGGCCTACGTATCTCCGGGTATTCTTTTGCCTATACAACGGTAACCTGTATATAATCGAAATCAGTAGTGTGCTATATTATGGAAGAAAGCTATATCCTCTTATTTGTATATGTTTTATGTGTTTCACTGTTTCACCGTATAACCACTGTTTCATCTCATCTGTATTACCAACGAATTGTTTTATCTAATCTGTATTTCAGTGAGTGTTTCCATCTCATCTGTATCACCAGTGGTCAGTTTTGTACCATCTGTATCACCAGTTGTTTCATCTCGTCTGTTTTATCCAACCGGTATTTTCACCAGTGGCAATTTTCGTATCAATTGTATCAGCAATAGCCAGTTTATCATCTGTATCACCAGTGGGTTGTTGCATCTCATCTGTAAAACCAGTTAGTTGTTTTACCTCATCTCTATGAAGAGTAAGTTTAATCGCACAAGCATAAATTGTGGGATGTGTATTCTATTCTGCATCAACAGTGATTTGTTTATCTCATTGTATCATCAGCGAGTTGTTCCATCATTGGTACAAATTGTGAGATGTGTCTTCTAATCTGTTTTCCAGTGAGTTGTTTCCTCTCATCTGGGATTTGTTTTGTCTCACATCAACCATGTGTTTGTTGCCTCGGCTTACTTTCTGAAACTGGGTGTTTATTTCGCTTCAACTGTCTTATCTTTGACTGCATATGCTATGAAAGTTTTGTGTGTTGGTGATAGTTATAGTTTTCAATTGAAATATTCGTACACAATGACTTTGAAGTCGTATGTCGCCATGGCATAGTAATATTTATCTACTAGCAAAGGCTTTTATAAGAAGCTAAAAATATACTTGCTGTCATCTGTCCTTACTTTGAAAAAAGGAATTCTTAACATTATTAATTCAAGTAAATTCCATGTTTGAAAAGATTAATAATGAATAACATGACACCTATAGAATTATTAATAATGCCCAATAAATATACTAATTCTGGGTCACTGACTTAATTCAATTTCAATGTACAAATGTATTTGTTCCCCAATTTAACTACTGGGCGGGGTGCCCTTTGATAAGTAGTATAAGTATACCTTGCAATATAATGGCTTTCATAGACAAGTGCAAAGTATTTGTTAAACATGCATATTTAGACTTATTTGGAGCCTTGGAACTTAGTGTAAAGCTTTTCTTTGTTGACTGACGTAAAGAAATCATAATATCATTGCCCGAATTAACACTACTTAAAACCTGCTTTATTGTATTTAAGACCAGACTCTGAAAGAGTATTAAAATACAATTTGAAAAGTTCTTTAGTGTATGAATTACATACTTCGAACAGAAATGTCACAAATATTATGTTCAGTTGTTAATAATAGTTAATATAGAAATTTGATTTCGTCTGACGTCTGCAGATAAAAAGTTTGTTTACATTCGTTACTCAACGTGTATCAAAACATACCTATATATATATAGTAAAATAAATATAAGTGTATATCTTTCCACATCGATATTCAGTAACAATTAATGTTTTGTGGATTTCCCCTTCTTCATTAAACCATGTCCTTTAATTTTATAGCCGATTTTTAGTTCGATTTGCCAAATGGCGAAAGCAAACTTTCTAAAATAACCTACAAATTAACATTTAATGACAGTTAATTATTTATACATTTCAACAAAGTTTAAGAAAGTCCAACAGGCCCCTAACCTCACACTTAGAGGTCGACAGATCGGCCAGTTTAACTTAACCTATGCTCATACCACAAACAATTTAAAACATTAGCTTTATTAAGATAGATGTGACTATTTCAATATAATGAAAAGTGCGAAGTCGTTAGTATTGTTTATGATTGTGTAAAAATAAGATGTGGCACAAAAGGTCACCAAGGCACATGCCAATTTAGACAATATCTACTCTAAACGCAATTCAATAAAATTTGCATCACTATTAACAAATGGTTTCGTTAATTTATCATGAAACATGCAGTAGAATTTTCAATTTCATTTCTGACTATAATAGTTTTCGTAAAGGTTAATTTATCAAACTATCAATATCTCATGTGAAAAAGTTTAAGAGCATTTATAAATGCTTTTCTAATTGGTCGGTATTATTAATTTTAGATGTATGTCTATGTGGCTAACGGGCAATGACATGGAGTGTTCAATCAGGAAATTTTGTAAGGAATTGACCAACTATTTTCAATTTCCAACCTTGTTCCTTGATTCTGAACGATGTAACTAAGAAAAACGTTTAATATTCGCTGTAGGTCTACCAGTCGAATACAATCAAAGCTAAATTCAAAACCGTGGGTATGACTTTAGTTATCAGAATGTCTCTTTGTAACTAGTTTGATCTGTTCCATATTGGTTTATTCATAGAAGTTTTAGACTTGGTTAATGGACCCAGGAAGTCTTGGTTAGTCATTGCGTTTTATGTAACGTATAATTGTTCAAGGGTGGGTTTTAACTTATATTTTTTTCGTTGTGACTATGTTGCTTTTAGACTGTTTCAGGTTAGTTGCTTTTAGACTATTCCAGGTTAGTTGCTTTTAGACTGTTTCAGGTTAGTTGCTTTTAGATATTTCGGTAAGTTTCTCGGCTCTAAATGCTATTGTGTTTGAGACAAACTAAAATGCTGCTAGATTGTCAACGATTGTTGTTGACTAGAGACTGCTCATGTACAGGATTTCTGCTTCGGGCACAATTTAACAACATTTATGGGAACTGTCACGGACCAGATAACAGATCTAATAGTAGTCATGAAAGAAGATTTTACAGACCATTAAAGGAAGACATCCACATAATGTCAATAATTTATTACAAATTCTATTAATACTATGACAATATCATTACTTTGACGACATCAAGATCAAAAGATTAGGTGTCACTGGTCTTATGAAAATAAATCTTAATAATTTGGACATTAATGATGCAAGTTGACCAACCCGTTTTCTATATTATTTGTATGTTCTAATGATTGTCTACTGCTATACTATAAACTACCCTTAATTTCTAGTTTTATTTGTCTAATTTCCCATTTTTTCTTGGATTCCAAATGTAAAAATTACAGAAAAGTTTATTTTAAAGACGGTTCAGTCGTCTAGATACCATTGAGGAAAAATTCAGAAAATCTGAAAAAATAATATAGATAGACTACAATATCATTTTACGATGATATAGACTGCTTAGATAATTAAGAAAGAGGCCTACAGTTTCGATGTGCTAATGTTTCTAGGTTTATGTGTAAAATTAATATATTTAAAAACCTAAAAAAAAAAAACAAGCAATAACGAACATACAAAATGTACAGGTTTACGCAAACTTTTGAAATAGATTTGGCGTGTAAAACTTGACGGTTGAATTAGAAAATTTGTTAAAAATTTGAGAAAAAAGGTTTTTCGAGATGAATGTCCCTTTAAGCAAAAACCTTTCTTGAACCTTTAACCATTGGTGTGCAGTGTTGCTGTTATAAAGCAAAATATTTTCAAATACGTTAATTTAATCTATGAATCATTTTAGAAGCACTACATGGTAGGTAATCAAAACACCATAGTCAGAAAATGCACACCTTAAAATCGAGAAAAACAGACGAGGTTTCGCTCATTCCCAGGCCATGAAGAATCTTCATAACACATCGAATGGACCACTAGCTGTTTATTTATAAACAATTAAACATGCCGCGCTCATAAATTAACTTTTATTATTACCTATGGTCGGTTATTATGATGCATAATTCATGGCCATTGCAGACGTTACGAACTTGTTATACCTCATTCACATACTTTAAAGCACAGTGCATAACTCGTAAATAAGGAAACAAGTAAGCCCAAATATTTTTGCGATATACAGAAATAGTAGGTTACTGAAGTGGTAAGAATGCTTAAAATTATCATTCGACTCATGGTTGAGAAACAGATTCAGAATGTTGTGAACTACGTTCGAATGTGTTAAAGAACAATGCGTGGTTTCATTTGACCCTATATCGTCAATGCTATAACTTGCTTTATTTATTGGACAATCTTTCACTAATTCCGTTCCACTGAGCTAAATTTACTTTCACAGGCGAATTTTGAATTTTCTCATAAAAGAAATACTTCATGGTGTTTTTCCTCAGTAACCGAATCATCTGATATATTCTTCCCATTAATAAAACGGTTGACTATACTTGTAATAGTCGAGTTAAGCACTGTACAAATAAGACAATTTAATATGAAATAGTAAGCATAATAAAGTGCAGGATCGACGATGACCCCTAAGGTAAGATACTGACTAATGTATTTCAATGGGCGAGGTCCTTAAACACATTTTACATACGTGCGGATATATTTTTTTTTCTAAATCACTGTTTTTCACCAGGATGGGATTTATTAGCAATTCCTACCCCGTGCACACCCTGCACAACACTGGAGCTATCTGCTAAGTAAGAACTTTTAAACGACCTTTTCCTGAGAAGATAACTTTAGAGTGCTTAAGAAGTCAAAGTCGACGCATACCGTTATCAATCTACCTTACTTTGAAATTTCTTTTCAAAGACGTGCCATCTGTTCTAAGATAACGACTATGGGTAATGCATAGCAAATTATATGTCATATAGTCAGTTTTGTTTCTGGTTCATCTATACAGAACTTTAGTCTCCCATGGATTTGAAGAGAAGCATTATTGCGCCTTAAGAATTCAATGCTTAAGAAAAATCGCATGGATAAGATTAACCAAAGTGATTAAGGAAGCAAAACATTGTCCATTTATATTGTTCATAAAGACGTTAATATCAATAAAGTATTTTCCGACCTGCTGTTTAATAGTTACGACCATATCTCACCCCTATTCTCAATTTAATTGAATTAAACCCAAGGAGGTGATAAGATGTGAAAGAATGAATAGAATGTCTTCAATTTTCGGACAAAAGGACCATTTTTTGTTATTTTACAGTGATGGTCAACTGACAAAAAAAACCTTAAACAGAATATATTTCGTTGGTATTATGTGCATGAAAATGAATGCATAAAGCATCATATAAGTGGAATAATGTTAAATTAGATTGATTCTGTAAGGTATATCACGAATTGAATGAAACGTTACTAAGAGAGTCACCTATATATACAGGGGCGTAGCGTAAGGGGGGGTGTGGGGGTGTCACCCCCCCCCCCCCCCCACTTTTACTGATCTCGTCGGTAAAACGCGGAATCGGTCGGTAAAAGGGGTTTTGGATGGAACCGTCGGTAAAATCGATTAAACCGATAAATTAACCTAAAAAGTAAAAACCTTGTGTCGGTTATGATCGGTCGATAAAAGACGGCAAGGTGGGACCATCGGTAAAACCAGTTAACCTAAAAAGTAAAAACCTTGTGTTGGTTATGATGTTATCAGTAAACTGCCAATATTAAAATTATTTCTTTTACTAAAACTACCGGTTTCGATCGGTATAAGTTGGTTATGACTGGAGTCTTCGGTAAGACCGATTGGTTAACCGATACCCTTGTTATCGGTAAGCTATTCGTTATTTGAATTTGTCGGTAAAAACGCGGAATAGGCGGATAGAAGAAGGTCATAGATGGAGTCGTCGGTAAAACCGATTTGTTAACCGAAAGAGTGAAAACTTTGTGATTGTTAAAATGTTAACGTTAAACCGTCCGTCTACATTAAAGTGATTTTTACTTAAAGGGGCACAATCTTGATTTTTGGGGGTCGCTTTGGGCCTTTGTAACATTTAAACAGTCCTCAGAAATACTCAAGCTCTAAGAAAATCGCAAAATACCTTGTAATATACCTCAAACAAAAAATTTCACTTTTTATTTATTTTCCGTGCTGTACGCGGCTGATCTCCAGTCAGTCTGAAAATTTTGTGTCCTGTTGACAAAGTCAACCATTGAAAATGCGCAGTAGTCTATTTAATAAAGATGACCGCTATTGCACGATTGGAAGGATAACTCTTTGATTATCAAGACGAATTGTTTTCCAATATGGCGTGACATTCGTAATATCTTAAGACATTATGATTTTCAAACAGGGATAATAATGGATACACATGGATTTGAAGGCTCAAATTTCAAAGGTAAGCTCTGTAGACATTTCTGATTAGTTAAGCAAAAGATTTCATGTGTTTGAGGCTGTCGGATGATTGTCCGAAACAAATCAAGACTGTGCCCCTTTAACTTGTCGGTAAAACGCGGAATCGGTCGATAATAGACGGTCATGGATGGGGAATGGAGACTTCGGTAAAACCGATTGGCTGACCGAAAGAGTGGTAACCTTGTGTCAGTTATGATGTTATCGGAAAACTGTTCGTCTACATAAAAAGTGATTTTTACTTAAAGAAAAACGCAGAATAGGTCGAAAAAGGACATAGAAAACATATGGTTTTCCGATGAAAATTGATAATTTTGACCGGTTGAAACGACTTCCAAAATCGCGTCAGATGTATTCTCTGGGTTTCCTAGTTTGTAAAATTCGGGGGAGAACCCCCGAAACCCCCCGCCATGACGGTAAAACGCAAAATAGGTCGAAAGAGGACATAGAAAACATATGGTTTTCTGATGAAAAATGAAAATTGGACCAGTGGAAACGACTTCCACTATGGCGTCAGATGTATTATCCGGGTTTCCTAGTTTGTAAAATTTTCCGGGGAAGGACCCCCGACCCCCCCCCCCCCCGCCACTGCAAGGGCCAAATACGAAGACCTTTGGCCTGCAGGACTTGCCTGGGAAATATCACCTTTCAGTCCCCCCTCTCAGGCATATTCTAGATACACCCCTGATTGATATGGTTTTCAAATGTTTAGGGTATGTGCTTAATAGTGCGAGTAAGTTATTTTTGCCCACGGAAGAACACGTGTTCATCGGTAAAACTTAGACGTTACACCCCCCCCCCCCCCAGTCAAAATGGTCACGCTACGCCCCTGTATATACGCCCCTTTTCCTCATGGCTGAGGAACTATGCCTAATTCGACGATGCATTTTCGAAGATTTTGAATCTGCAGTAAAGTTCAGTTCAGTAATTTCGCTCATAACTCTATTTTGGAAACTTAGTATTCGGATTGTGTATCCCATACACATATCAGCAGATGAGCAAGTAATGGCGCCACCGGTTTCCCCAAGAAATATGGTTTGTACCCTTATTTTAACGCTATCCTATTTATATGTTTTAAAATAAATGTCGAATGCACCAAATAGATTTTTGTAATGGAAAACTCTCTGAGATCCTCATCGGATGTCTTGCGCATATTCGATGGACAGAACTGACGCATTACGTGAACGTGGAAATTCTCGCCATACAGTCAGTCTGTCCGGTACCCCCGTCTTGAGAAACTGCCGCCGTCACTGAGATGAGCACTAGTTCATTACACTAGTTTTAACAATAAAATAGCCAGTCACAATGAATAAACAACTATCGACCCGCTTTCAATAACGGAAACTTTGGCCAAACTTCAAATTTAACCCACAGTGATTAAATCATTTAAATAATGTGCTTGGTTGGTTTCAATTTTTCACATTATTAAAGCTGTAAAGTTTTGTTTATATTCTGAAGAGCGTTTCTTCTAATTGGTCGATCGAGTGTGAAATCCAAATATTAAAATTTAATTATTAAGTCAATTCTATACATAGTTCAATCAAAGTTTTGACAATTGTTTTGATACAGTTGGTATCTTTACAGGAAGATAAGATCGCCGATCTAGTGAAGTACTAAAGATCCTAGAAAACAAACTATGGATTTCACCTTCTGTTTCTACGTATGTCTCTTCTTTATCGCAGAAAAGACGACTCGTCATAGTAATCTATCAAACGCGTATAATTCTGGACGCACGTATTTTAAGGCTCAAATTTCGACGCTGAGCTGTGAACACTAAAATATGATTAGTCAGGCGAATTTAAGAAAACTGAAAAATAACCACTTGAGTGTCCACTAATATCATTTTGACCGAACAGGTATGAACAATAGGTATTCCAGTGTATCTGCGGTCTTATAAGGAGTTAGAGCATTGCACTGGAATTACAATTACAGCAGGTAGATGTAATTTTAGAGACATTCAACTATAATTTGATTAAAAGCAGAATACAATTGATATTCAGACTATGACAAGAGACCAAACGACGAACATGTCATTGTAAACTTGTTGACATTATCATCTTACGTTTATCTTGGTGCACATAGCACAGCCTTCTTACCAAAACGGGACAAGAAACATGTATATCTGGTTAGCGAATAGTTGAGAATTGGTTGCCCACATCTATCATGTTGTGTAATTTTACAATTTGTCTTCAAGGTGTGAACGCTTTGTGAAGTTTGTTTAATTCTTTTATTTGAAATAATTTCTAACATAATTTATTATAAACCCGTATAACTAGTTTCAATTTTAGATA
This sequence comes from Nipponacmea schrenckii, assembly GCA_030562195.1. Lineage (NCBI taxonomy): Eukaryota > Metazoa > Mollusca > Gastropoda > Lottiidae > Nipponacmea > Nipponacmea schrenckii. The sequence continues at coordinate 32,346,009 of JAUJPP010000003.1, read as the reverse complement.
AAATCGTTGTATATCGTCAGTGTCTCTAACTTCACAAATGTTCTTAAAAGAAAAGAAATAGATAATATGATTCTTAAAAAGTTGAATTACAAGATTCATTATTTATTCAGCTTGGTGGCTTTTCGTGTTAATCTATTGTAACGCGGCATTAGTATAGAATCTATAAAATTGTTCCAAATACATTTGGTCAAGAGAGAAAGAGGGAAAAATAGGGGAAAAAAAGTAATGTGTATACTAGGCAACAATGTGTATCAGTAATGTGTACTCAGCCTAGGCCATAATGTGTAGGCCTACCAGTAATGTGTCCAAGGCCATAATTTGTATCAGTGTACAGGCAATAATACATAGCAGTTATAACCATATGCTTCACTTAGTTCCCTAACATGCTCTCAACAAGACGACCATACTAATTTTACAACCTTGTTTAGTTCGGCCACCCAATAACAGTTAATAGTGATCGTATATCACAATAGTAATCACGATTCTTACGATCACGTCAAAATTCACACCTCTCCAGTTACTTATTTAACAATGTTGCGAACTATATCCGATCTGTTAAAAAATATGTAGAGAACATAATTCACAAATATGTGTTATGTTCTTTATACAATTTCAATCTGAACGAACTGACGCTGTTGGACGTCTAATATATCAATTTTATGAAAATTTCTTCTACAATTCGACCCCAATCATTTTTGTTTAGGTGTTTAAGACACCTTATTTCAATTACATAAACTCGAATTTATTTTTCAAGTGGTCATTTCTTTAGAGTCCCCTTAAGTAGATATCTTATTACACATAAAAATTAATTGAATCCCTCGAAAGAAAAATACTGTTCATAGCAAGATAGTAGGGTATGAATGCCCATTTTCATATCCGACAATTGTATCATCTTTTATGGTTAGCTAATTCTTTTCACACCTATTACAAACATTTCATTTGAACTGTCACTTAACATTACGTCGATACATTTCATAATTTCGTGTTTAAATTCAAGAATGGATTTGGTTCAAATATGTAATGTGGAATACGATTAGTTAATTGGACTCTCACTAGATAAATCCGATTACAATCAGTCTCACTGGTCCTTGGCTGCTACCCCATTCTACCAAAATGTCCCGACCTTGCATGATCAGTTTTCGCTCCACAGGAGACCCAATGTGCTCCATGCGCGCTCCATAACTGTGATCTATGATGCTCTAGCTAGATCTGGTAGCGATCAGTTCGACCTATGGAGATCCACTATCGCTGAATTGGCGCCCTAAAGGTGATTTAAGTGGTGATATGAACGCCGAAAGTTTCATAAAGACTAGGGAATTCCAGACACATTCCTCTTTGTGGACTTAGTTGAAAGATACAGCGTAATGATTGGTAATTACGAGATTCAGAGCCTTGAAAACATGTATGGATCAAAGGTTAGAGGGGTTGGAGAAACAAGTTTTCCTTCTTTTTTGATCTTAACAAAAATAAAAGAAAGTATGTTTGTCAGTGGCGATCTCTTGGTCTTAGTCCACCCCTTCAAACAAACTTATGTCATTCTTGTTGTATACTTGAAAAGTATTTACGATGTTCATTACGAATAAACAGTGAGAGAAATGAATTCACGCTAATATTGTAGTTTATGAGTGGAAGGCCTAGAAGATTATATAGACATGACGTGAACTATGTCACAGCGCAAAGGTAAAATAACAAGAGGCCAAGTGAGTAACCTTGCCACATACCAACGTCTTTTAACAGTGCTCTCATAAATTTGATTTCGTTTGTTTTTCCTTTTCTTAATAAGTAAATTAGGTTTTATAGACTGTTCAACCGATGTCATAAATCTTGAATAATAATGTTATCTTGATGGATCTTTTTATTGTGTCGGTGGTTTGTGATCACAACATACCATACAATAATCTATTGCAATTTCCATATTGGTTGATCAATAAGAACCTATATTAAAAGAAGGAATTTTAGATAAAAACTGAATCGATATCTTAAGATGCCAGAAAAAGCGCATAACATATTGAAATAACAAGCCTTATATGATTCTCTGTCGAATGGGGCAAAAATTCGTCGGTGTGGTGTATATTTCGCCTTCGACTGGTGAAAGGTACCAGAAGGTGGCTTACAAACGAAAAGACTTTTTAGAAAAGATTGCTAATTAAGACACTATTGTTAACGTGTGTCCGTTGAGACGATCATTATCTACGAATGATTTTATCATCGTCAACATCAATATTTTGTGTGGATTGTTATAATTATATAGGTATTTATATACATTAAAATAATATACATGTATATTAATAGCAAGAAATATAGTTAAACTTCATTAATTAGTGACGATCTATTTGAGATTAGGAAGTAAGTCTGTAAAATACCCTTCGTAAACAACATTCTTTTTAAATTCTTATCTCTAGATTCTTACATTAAATGAATTGTGTTATTTTTTTGTTTTGGAAATGCCACAAGTATTGGGTATTTTTTAAGGGGGATTTGAGTCTACCTTGCAACTACTGCGGGCAACTAAAAGAAAATTTGATCATTCGGATGATTTAGCCATTAGCTGAAATGCCATTACACTGACATTAAAATATGGATGCTTGTTGCCCCTCCCCTTACTGTTGTTTCAGTTTTGATATTTAAGAAATGTTGCAAGTATTTGTATTAATACAAAGTCTTAATTTTTACGGAAGCAAATAACAACTTAAGACCGGGTAGTTTGGTACATGTGGTCTCAGGGACCTTCAATGGGTTCTATTTGATGTAAATTCAGTTCAAATAAAAAAGTACATGTATAGTATGAGCGACCATTATGGCAACATCAAATTTTGTGTCGTTACTATAATGTTTATATTAATGAGTTTTCACCATGTGGTCTTAAACGGAAACCATCTACTGCATCCCTTAAATGCTTTGGGCAATTTCTTACAGACAGCGTAGAGTGATAAATTTCGATATGCCATGCTATTATAATGCCCTCTCTAGAGACACTTACGGCCAATCGAGTTCACAAATTATCAATTTAACGAGACTAATATTATGAATATGTCTTTGCATTAAAATACATTCAAAAGAGCTTAGTCTTAATATAAAATAAAGTAAAGTTCAAGGTTGATTATCCTCGAATTGTTCGCCCACTGCACGTCTATCAATTACAATAATAAATGCAGTGGTCGGGAAAATATCAAACAAGGTTCGCTGTTGACCTCTCTATTGGACATATGTTCTTTATTTTTAAAGTGTAAAGGAGATTCTCAGCTAGCTATTTCTTTATTAAACAAGACAATTATTATTATGACTTTCTCAAGAGTTAGCTCTAAAGGGATTCAGTCGATTTGTTTGTATAAATCAACTTTTAAGGTTTATGTCTTACTTTTCTGATCCAGGTTAAAGAAATCATTCAATATCATGCAGCGAACAGTGAATGTTAATTTTGATAAGATAGCGACATTACTTTCCTCTTTTATCGATTTCCAACGTCTTGGATCTCCGTGAATTGTTCATCGTCACAATAAGATGCTATTTCCATGATACCCTCAAACATGCATTACTGATGGGAAAACAGGAAAAACAATTCAAAGGTATAATCTATGTCAAGATTGAACGCTGGACCTTTCCAGTTAGAAAGGGTGACCATCCAACAGATCCAACCTTTATCCCAATTTCTCAATAAAATATTTGTTCCACCCTAGGCCTGTACATCTGGGTGATTCAATCCATCCCTTCCCGAAATCCAAAATAGATATATTGACTTAAGGTCAACACGTAAAACTATGGGATCGAATCCCTTTACGAACAATATTGTTCTGTCCGTTGATAATTGAAGATGTTTGCAAACTTATGAATCGCTGACCAATAATACGTTTGTATTCATGGAATGTTTTCTGCTATACTTGACCAACACAATACCGGACACTTGAACCGCGATGGAAAAATATTCACCCGGATATAATTTCATTGTTGACCCCACTAAGAAAAATAAAGGAGGACATGTTTGATAGGAAAATGGGAGAATGGCGCATGTTGGATATATGGTTGCTAAAGTATACAAACTTCAAATATTTTCTCAAACAATATTTATAAAACTGTCATCAACATAGCCTACTTTCTTCACATATATTTTGCTATACATTTTATAATGCACATTAAATTTATGATTCACGAATAAATGCACATTAAGTAAAGGTTTATTGGCCGTGGTCAACTACAATAGAGTATGATTAATCATACTTTATCATTAGTCTTTAATTTGAATTTGGATTTCATCATACTTTTTACTTAGTGAATTTCGAATATTTTACCTTGTCATCTATCTAATCACGACCAATTTTCACTTTACCACTGTAGTTGTATTGCATATATTTCGGATGAGACCAATTACCATAACAATGAATGAACAAATTTTGGACATCACAAAAAACTTCTGTTCTTTAACAACAGAACATAATATAGAACACAAATAAGAAAGAATGAGGTTATTACTAGTTAAAAATATTACTATGCCACATTATAACTTTAAAAGCTGCACGTAAACAACAAACAATTATAATATTGAAATATAAATATATTTGGGTTGTTATACTTAATGGTTATTCCAGAATGATAAAGTATTAACTATGTTACACATACTCAAATATATCTCTTCAAGTGTTGATAAAATATTGTCAAATTAGCAGTTTGATACATCTACTTTCTCTAACTGTTTAAATACTTTATTTTCAAACAGAAATGGGATGATTGGAAGATTATTCCTTATTGCCCTACGATTTCCTTGTTTAATGATCTCAATAATTTTAAAACGAAAAGGTCCAAAAGAGGAGTTTTGTGTCTTATTTTTTTCTGTACAACAAACATTAGTAGTCAACTTCGTTTATAAGTTTTTGAGATTCAACGTGTAAGTTTGAAGCACCGTCTTCTCTGAGATTACAAGATCTCAAAACACACAAAAACAAACCGTTGTTGTAGCAAAAACGTTCTTCATTTGAATACTTTAGTACTGCTCAGCAATCTTTGACTACAACTTCGCTATAAGTTTAATTCCTATATTCAATATGGTATTTTCATATACACGAAGAGAATCGGGTTTGCGAAGATTATATTTCAAAACCAGGTAGTGGTTATTGATATGGGTGACACGTGCCGACAATAAAGGCACATTATCTTTAATTTATTTGATCAGTAGACCAGTAAATCTATATTATGTAATTATTTTGTATTACATCATGTTGACTTGCTCCTTTAATCCTATCAACAAATTATTATTTAATCTCGTCTTTTGTTGTCTGGTTTTATAGCCTCTGGATGCAGTGATATATGTGGGAGAAAACTTTCACTCTTTCGGTTAACTCCTGTCGCTTCTGGTAATTAAGCAGCCTTACCTTCCGTGTATAGGCTATATTTGAAGGGTAACCTTTCAATGAAGGGGCATTATTTTTTTGTATAATAACGATAACAGTATCAAAATATACAAGACATAAATAGAATATCAAATTTGTATATTTTGTTATTTTGTTTTACCAAATTCTTCAGACAATTGTTAAAACAAACGTGTGTCACTCCAATAATCTGATAGCTTAAATAGAATAATTGAAATCAATTTATTTGCAATTTATTTGTAAACATGGCATTTTTTTTTCTAGTACGTTTCTAAAAGTTAATATTTTGAAACGATGCGGAGGATTTGAATATGGCTTTTATACCTTTAAAATGAAATAAAACAAACCAGGATTGCAACTTACTACCAGCATGGTTCTCTTTGAGGCTTACTGATACTTTTGAAAAAAAAGGTTGACCTTTGGGTGGCCATTTTGACACAGGACCGTTTTACAACTTGAAGCACCAATTACCAACATCATACACCTTTGCTATCTCTACAATTGGAGAGCCACCCAAGATTACGTCAAAGGAAAACGTTAATGTAAATGAAATAAAGCCCTCGCCCTTACAAGATATTTTTCAAAGGACACAGTCGTGTTATCGTTTAAAATGGTCCTGTTTCAAACGGAAGACGTCCTGACTTCTGCTATCGTACGACTTCTGCACCAATTGCTCTTTAATGCATCATGGTTTAAATTTTTATGTCTCACGTTGTTACAGATTGCATCAACATAACGTTAAATTCGGTCACCACCCTTTCTGAGAGAAACAACCAAATGAATTATAATAAAAACTTAATTGAAAAATTTATTAATTGTCGGATTGCTAGCATATTTTTGGGGGATAATAATATATTGAGTATGGGATCGCAATTCTTTGTTGTGGTGTCTGTCATCTTCACACATCAGAAATTCTTTAATAATAAGAATTTTACCCACCAAAATTTCGGCTAATTCTTAGAAAACAGGGTTAACTTTCCATAATCGGGCGTATAAGTATAAAGTAGGTATACGCATTAAACGGAAGGGAAAATTTGACGGCATTTGTAAGTGTACGAAGCGTTCAAAAATCATACCAGAGTCTAGTTTATTTAATGCTGTCAACGACATGCCCTCATAAGGGCAGATTAATTAGTATTGGTATTAAAATTCTACTGAAGAAATAAACAAGTTTCGAGGTACCTATCGGTTTTTACTCCAAAACCTTGACTGGGTATGTATCCTATTAAACTGGAACACTCCATAAGGCTTACATTGTGAGGTTATAAAATGATAAAAGTAATATGGAAGAGGTGTTATATTTCTGTACCTTGTGGTACCAGTATGATTATTTTAAGAAAAAAAAAACCTGAACCACAATTTTAATTATTACATGCAAAGTCAGTAAAACTATAAATTTATGTCATTTTGTCTAATACAAGCAAACTGACAGAAGGAATTTCCATAATCCCTTCTACTAACATCTCCATTTATTGAAAAAATACCCTAATAAAGGTGAAATGTCGTATATGTCAGTTATTTCAGTAGCCGTCATATTTTTTCAAAATGGACAGCTATCACCGACTTAAACTAACATAGTCATTTCATGGGTGTGATAGAGTGCAAACTGCAAATCAAAGTCAAATTGGCGAAAAGTTTCTCAGCTGACAGGACAACAAATCAACCAAACAACCAGAATACGGTGTAATAAATCAAGAATCGGGGCATCTGAATTTTTAAAACCTCTTGTTAGAGCTATTGTCAAAATTATCAACTAAATCCATATTCCACTATATTATTACTGACTATGAGTTTTTGATGGAAAACACCGATTGATATAGGAAATGAAAATTGAAATAAGGCTACTGAAGATATATGGACAACGCCAAGCAGATTACAAAGTAAAATTTGGCTAGACTGTAGATGATTTCCAACAGCGCTGTCTTCTGTAGCACACCTTGATTCTGTTTCCATGCGTACTATATAGAGCATTGGCTATGTTGTTTGTAACAAAAATATTGTTAACGTTATAAAAAATTAGAGCAATGGCCTGTGTATTTTGCATCTCTCTTCGAATAAAGCAATTCATCCAGCCGACTGTTTGCTATCGGACAGTTCAAATGAAGGTTACCAAAGGCAAAGCAAGCCGTCTATTCTTCTGATTGAAACAGACGAGTCTCAATTTGACGACATTTAACAATTGGTCACGCGTTTCCGTTACAATTAAATGCAGGCGTGAGTTGGGCTATTTGAATATATTGTTTGATAATTGTAGCAGATTGGACCTTCTTGCAGGTGAAAAAACATCCCAAACAATAGAAAGGAGGGTTTAAGGACTGTGTCTATTCACAAGAAACTGATACAGTATCATTGTCATATTTGGATATTGGTTACTATTTTTATTCACCCCAGTCTAATGATATCAAATTAATAATTTATTATTATAGATTATAAATCAACTTCCGCCCGTATTTGCATACATTCTGTGGTAACGAAGTCAGAAGTCTTTCCTACATAAAAACAAGTGAATTAGTTTCGAGCCTTGATTTTATATTTAATTTTCACACTCGATTGAAATTCATTGTTAAGGAATTTTTCCACATACATGTAGTTCTGTAAGATAATTTAAAGAGATTGTGAGTTTCATCGAGGAAACTGAGTGAAAGTATCGAATATATCTGTAATGATAAAACGATGTAAGAGGACGCTACAAATTCATGTACAGAACCTTGATTGATATTAGTGATTTTTTGGTTTGATTACATAAGTATCGAATATATCTGTAATGATAAAACGATGTAAGAGGACGCTACAAATTCATGTACAGAACCTTGATTGATATTAGTGATTTTTTGGTTTGATTACATAAGTATCGAATATATCTGTAATGATAAAACGATGTAAGAGGACGCTACAAATTCATGTACAGAACCTTGATTGATATTAGTGATTTTTTGGTTTGATTACATAGCTTCCCTGCCGAATACTATATTTTTCTATTGGTACACCACTTCAACAAACCAAAGTGCTTTCGGTCATGCCATTGATGTACTTGAAATTCAGGGGTCACTTCTTCCAGACTTATTACCTTGAAGTGTCTTACGTAGAAATAATATTATCATTAACGATAAACGGTAAATGTTAAATTTGGATTAGAAAGTTGTCCAATTGAAATAATCCAATCTCTATATTAGATGTCCTATGAAATCGGATTTAAAGTGCTTTTACTCTGATTGTTTGCAATATAGGCTATTAAATTACAGACAGGCATGAGAGAAGTCGATTCATGCGATAGGTATACAAATTTACACTATAGGTATAAAACAAATGACACAGGATTATGCAATGAAGATCCTGGCATTCACCCGCATTCGAGCAACATTTCACTAGGGTTGTTTATGATCAATTTCTTTGAATCAGCTCTGCTAATTATATTCCTTCCATACAAAATAGATCATTTACAGACATAACCTAAAGACAATGTATTCCATTATGTTTATTTGCAGCAATTTCCTTGTAAATAGCTCAGTATAAGTAAACATATATAATAAGGACCGACTAAAAGCAGAAGAAATTAATGATAATGGTTGTTTTTAATGGTACTTTATTTAATGGTTATCCACTAATATTATACAAATTGTGAGTGAATTTAATATAAGTAAACGAAAATATCAAATAGAAACTATGGACTGAAAATCTTCTCAAAGTGATTAGAAAATATTGGACTAAAGCAGTTACTACATCTAGATTCAGAAGAATTTATACAAAGAAGAGTGCTATGTAGTGGGTATAAGAATAATTGACAGTGATAATGAGTGTGAAAGGAAGGGCATATCTATAGCTTTGCAGGGGCGTATATAGAAAATGCCTTAAAGGAAGGCCATCAATGATAAGTGTTTCTCCGAGGCGAGGCTCAAGGTGCTTCTTCCAGAAGCTAAGGGATTTTAGTTGGAACGAAATGAATTTTGGCCATTTAAACGCTACTGTTTTTGTTTTTAGATATCCTGTATAACTAATTCTCATTGAAGATATAATGTCTTGATGCGTACTTTGCGCCATTAAAAGAGGACTTAAATATGGAATGTAGGCCTACCAATAATCTTTGATGTCAACACAGTCTAGTTACAATGACATTTTTGACAAAACCGACATGCCCCAACCCTTTGTTTATAAGAAAATTCCCCAAAAGTTTGAAAGATAAGTTATCCTTGATATTCAATTTGACTGTTTTAGGCATCCGGTACAAGGTCTCACGACTTTCTTCATAATCTCATTAATTTGTTAGGATTAACAATAGATTTAGGTACAGACTCTAACTGTCAGATAGTCGTGTACAGGTAAATCATAATATATGTGTAGGTTTTTTGTGGGTATCTATAACAGGTAAGAATGCTGCTTTATGTTTTTCACTGAGGTTATAATAATTATTTACTATTTGATGAGAATATGTTTGGAATCTCTCTTGGGAAACATGCAATCACATTAATTAAGGGATTTTCTTATATATAAATAATTAGCACCTTTATAAGTTTTGCTACAATTAAAAAAGACAGCAGCCAACTGTCTTAAATGTCTTTTTTGTAAACAGAGAAAGCGAAATGAAACGTATTATTGAAAAGGGTGGAAATAACGAGCAAAGATTATTGAACTTCCCATCCGATACCAAATTCCATAGTTGAAAAAAAGACAACCGCCATTCATAAAATTTTTATTCATACGTTGAATATATATTTTTTTTTTTGAAAATTGGTGTTACATGGTGAACAGATAAACCAAAGAATATTATCTTATGTGTTATATATTTAACAATTCACGCTTATCCGATATTGAAATTAAGTAGTTAAAATATAGTAGTTTCTTTTTCTTTCTTTTTATCTTTTTCAATGTCCGAGAATGTAGCCTTTTCTGACTAAATTATACATGTATTTGTCCTATTATAATGTAATGCTATACAAAACATCCTCGAGTGTGTGATAGATTCTTCTGTTACCTTTGGTGGATTACTATTGACTTAGTTTCTGAGAAGCCGCCGTAGCATATTCACTATTGATGTAGCTTGTTGATTTTTACTATTTACTAAACATTCCTTAAGTCATGTCTGTTGCTCGTAATGGATTAAGTCGGTTGTCTTGAAAGAAATAAAAAAAATCGTGACCAAGTGCCGTTTGTTAATGTTACAACATCGTTGTGTACAAAACTAAACCCTTTTCTTAATACAAAACAACAAGTGTGCTTTGTAAGTGTAATGTATGTTAAGCCTAGAGATTATGCAGGGTAAATAATCCAGACTAAGAAACCTAGAAATTCAGATGATCTAACAGGCCTAACAGTGATTTATAATATAAATGGTTTATTGCTTCTGTAGAATTTGTGCCATCCTCCGATCATATACTCTTTTATTGAGAAATACGCTTTTATTGAGATGCTTCGAATTACAAAACTCCCAAGACTTATTATGGGTCCGAGTATTTAGATCCTTGACAAATTTTTACATGTCTGAACACTTTGGATTAAATTTGCTTTTATAAGTAGTCTCAGTAGAGTGGTCTAATCAAATTCTCCCCTTGGAAGAAAACGTATTATAATAAAATATTATACTATATAAATTTCGATTCACATTTCATAAAAAAAAAACCGTAGCGGACGTCAAAATTTGAGTAACATGTTTCCAAAGAGTACTTGTTCAACAACATAGCAGTACTTACTTACTATATGGATGATTGCAGATCGTCGTTAGGCGGTGTACTCATTAGAAATATTGGATCGAAACTTGTGAATTTCGATAATTGTTTTGTGCAGTGAGAATGTTGAGAAATCTAAGTGTCTACCTAAAATTTTATTAATTCAAGAGTTTTATGGCTATGATATATGTCCAGAGAGTAGACAATCATGCCACACATTTGAAAGTTTTCAACGAGATTTGTCGAGAAAGTTGAAGAAAGTTGAAAATTGTGAAAGGAGATGGTTAATAAATTAGTTGAGCCAGAATTTGTCCCTAGCAGATGCTTCCTGTGAATGTCACGATTATTGAAAATCATATACATACTGCACTACATCTGTAGATTTTAGACTAAATTACAATATCATAATAATAGCAACTGCATATTAACGACTGCACGTGTTAATGATGTCGGACAGATGGTCTTAAAGGCCATTTTCAGTGATTGATTTGGGTCTTGAATATATTTACATTGTCTTCGAGAGCCTTCTGAAACAGCATGAAAATCAAATCGTGCATTCAAATATAATTCAAACTAGAAATTTCACTTTTTTAATTTTCGATATATGTCGAGATCTCAAGAAAAGATGATTCGTCAATTCAAATTTCAAATATGGCTAGTTCTGGACACATACAGATTTGAGGGTACACATTTCGATAGTGTGCTGTGAACAGTTTTGCTGTAAAAATCTCGCTTCTGGCACTAATAAGATTTGTGAAGCTGTCCCTTTAAACGGGGATAGAAATTAAATTAGATTTGGTTATGTTGGCCAAGATACTATTTAAGTTTACAGAGAAGAAGCAACACAGTAAAAGTTTGTCTTGATAGAAATACATTCTGCACAGTTTACCAAAATGTTTTCTCACGCCTAAAATACTCGCTGAGCAAGTTGAATAATGAACACCTGTACGGTGTAGTAAATATTATTATCATGCATTAATTTCATAAAGTATAGTATATTTGATATACATCTGAAGTGGTCTCTTTGCATATTAAACTTCGTATAGATAACCATTAGGGCCTGCACTCAGTGTTAGAAGAAAAATACACTATAATCGTTTGGAAACCATACTACAAATTATAAAATACTCTGGCTGTTCAAACAAAAGCAAGAACATCCTCCTTCAAGATCCGATTTTGTTCCGTTCATGATTGCTTGGTCGTAGAAGGTTGTTATAGGGAACAGAACGATAGTAATTGTGTATTCTGAGAACAGATTTTTCATTTTCCGAAAATTTGGTATTTACATCAACTTCCATGCAGGAAGTCCAACTAGGACGATTGTAATTGAACTTCACTGAATAAGCATCTTAAATATCGTAATAATATGTTTTCATACCAGCTGCGTGGATCATACATGAACATGTTTATTCAAAAGCATACTTATATGATCAGCTCTTATCAAATAGTATCATATAAAATATGCAAAATTTATCAAATTACATAGCGTCGGTAGAGTCAGATAGACCGTCATACATGTAATGATTTTGATGAACAAGCATGAAAGCCTCTTAATCTTTAGAATAGACAGATTTACACTCCTTGAAGGTCAAACTGTGTCTAAAAGCAGAATATCTCTACATTTGTCGGCTATCAACACCCAGATAACACATTATTAGGTTCCATTCTGTCTTCATTTAAGCATTTTTTATTACCAATGAAATAGATAAAATCTGAATTTAAAAAAAGGACATGCACCAACGTTGTGCTGACAGACACGTAAGAGTTAGTTTTAGTTGCCATCAAAATTTCAAACAGAAAATGAAAGAAACAAATTGTCTAGCAGACAGCACAAATATATCTTATGCGGTGATCATTAGGCGAACTGATCTATATATATGCAAAATAATATCTTAAGAACAGCAAAACTTTGTAGCGTTATAAGGGAAGTGATCATTTCTCCATCTCTCGTGTGTGTGCGATGTAACCCGAACGGAATTGTAACTCAAATGATGATGTATTAGAATTGGGCTAATTACTATATAATATATATAGTTAGATACCATAACAGCACAAAACCCATACTTTTAGAAGAATAATGTAATCTAATTGGACAATGATGTTATATCTTAAATAGCCTTAATTCTCAAAAAACTTTCGGTGAGCGAAATTTTGTAGATCACCCAATGCACACGGGGGTGATGAAAAATTTATGTGGGGTTAATTTAGGTAATGGAAATTGATATAGCAAACCCTTCGGGCAATGTTATCATTTAAAATTTAATTTGAGCTTGTGTGGATCCGTTGACAGATTTTGATGAAGAATTCTATTAAGCCATCAAGATTTATGAGTGGTTAAGTGGCGAGTTTTGTCTTGTAAGGAAATACTAAAAGGTATTCTTAAAATCTCAAATGACAAAAATTTCTGTCCCGTTTACAATCATTCATCAACATTTTGGGACGCTCGATTGATGAGTTTTGCACAGAAAGTTCAATGAAACATGTTGAAACAGGTGCAGAGCGTGTTCCAAGTTTTGCGAAAGAATTATTACCTGCAAAAAGAATTCAATAGAAAATGCCTGCATAAAGCCTAAATTGAACCCGCAAATGATTTTTTTTTTAGCAAAACATTAGCCTATCCTTGAATAAGATAAGAGCATATAACCTTAAATGATTGGCATTCCATCCATTCCATTGTTTGTTCTATGTGTTATTACAGAATCGGTTGAACAAAAATATTGTTTTAACATCAACAGTATATAAAGATGCCCCCAGAGAATTGGTAGTCATTTGACCTGGTTTTGGTACTAGACATCTTTCTAAACAAATCAGTACGTAACAGAATATTATCCAATCTCTTGGGTCGACTCGAGGAACTCAAGGATCTTTTGATAAGTTGAATATCACAGAATAAATGTTAGTCTTTAAGTATTCTACATCTGTATTGGGTTTCATTCAGACCACTTGTGATAAGTATGTCCATATTGTGACCTACTAATCATGTGGATTAAGCAGTGTTGTTAAAAAGAGTTAAAGGGATTCAGAAGAGATTTTCTTGCGTATATCGACGCGTTCAGTAAGATAATGTAAGGCTTTTAGGAACGATGCAAATATAAACCTATATCAGGTATACCTGAAGTTGGTACCTACTTGTTTGTGGATATACAATACATTGTACCATGCCATTTCATAAACACCCCTAGTTCCCAGTGATAAATCGATCTTTTGCCACATTATGCATAGAGTCTACTTCCAGTTCTTTAGGTAAATAACTGTACCGTGGATATAATAGCCTTTTATAACGGACATACCAAGCATAGAAACCTGGACGGAAAACAACCTAACTACTGTCTCAAACAAAACCTCGAGCTTCCGTAAAGAAATCTATAAAAATACATGAGAACGGAATACTGTTTCCGCCACATCTTACTAATGCTGACTATTTATAATGGCGTGTGCCCCAAACACATCAGAAACTCATTGTAACTACTCAAAATTGCGGCCAATGCGGAAACCGAAATTTTCGGAAATGTAATGGCGATAGAAATCTGGTCACCTATACATTTGTCTCTAATTTTTGTAAATACACACACACGTAAATATATATATATTTTTTGTTCTAGGAAATTTTTTTATTCCTTATCAAATGCACATAAGGCCTATGTAACACAAATAGCTTCCCATATTCCTGATTGCATGCGCATAGACTTTTTTCCTTATAGACTTAAATTTACTTCACTGTCAGTGTTGAACCCTCTGAATGTACTTCATTGTCAGTACTTAACGAACTATCCACCTGTTTCCTTATATATAAATTAAGAGGCTTGTCTTTTCCTAGTGATGATGACGTCATTTCCTCCATGAATTACTTTATATAAGAGTGGCTGCAGTAATTATGTTCTTGGCCTAGAGTTAGACCTTTCTCTACCGGCGGCAAAAGTGTAAGCCTGGATAGAAATACAGAAATACATGAAAAACGTCGACCTAGTATGTGTTTTCCGTGGTTAAGCTCAGAACCTCTCACCCAGCCCTCGTATTATACTGTGTTTTCGGTCTCAATGACTAGCAAGGTTTGGTTACCTATTTGGAATGTTAATGTCACTTGTTGCCTAGCAGTATAAAAGCCCTCTTAAACAGAGAACATGGAATGTTGGTTTACTTAGCGACATGTAGTTCCTTCAGCTTTTTGAAATGATGAATTAATTAACTACGTTTTAACTGTTTAAACCAACAGTGACTAACGTTCCCGGTACTAAATGCATTTCAATAATAGAGGACAATTAAATTCATTAGTTAACAAGGCTATCTCATTTATCTGGCGCTCACCTGTCAATCAAATCAAAGTGTCGTCTGCCAAAATGTCAGGTCAGTATGATAACGAGGTCACGGAGCAGGTATTTTCTACACTTGGGTAATCCAAGAATCAATATTGACAAAATATCAACATGAATAATATTTATATAATAATAACAAAACTAGACAAATATTTTGACAAATAATGGTTCTGGACGTATTGAGTGGATCTTATGTTTTACTAGACAAAGAAAGGAATGTGTCATTGAAATGGACACCAGAAATTGATCAAACTGTCACAGTATTGAAAAAGCGGCAATCATTGATTGTCGTCTCTTTAGCCCAAAAGCTAATACAAAAACAAGAGAAAATGGAGGATTCAATCCAATTTAAAAAAAACCTTTTTGATCTTGCACATACAGTTTTTAGAACTGGTGAACTCTCCACAGGTACTGTTCTGTCAGTGGTGAACTTTCCTCAGGTACTGAATTGTCACTGGAGAACTCTCCACGGGTACTTTACTGTCAATGGTGTATGGGAAACGTTTCGTAAAGCAATTAGGGTTAGTGTTATACTTATTCATTCTAAGACAAAGTTTTTTAAAGGGGGGAGTAATTTTGGATTGTTTCAAGCGTAATAACGAAAATGGATCTCTTAAGAGTGGAATGTGGGTACTACGATCAAGGATCTTAAAAGGGGTGAAAAAGAAGATACGCCCACTTCCCCGTCACCAATCTTTGTCAAATCGTACCAGAATTTTAACTTGTTTAAAAATTTATTGATTTCAAAATTTTTGAACAAAGATCTTCTCACTATAAATGAGAACACCAAATTTCATTAACATAGATAGTCTCTATTCTGTTCTCAAAGTCAAGGGCAATCACTCCTAAAATATTATAAAAAATTCCTATCATTCGAGCTTAATCAAGATCTCCTTGTTAATGATCACACGAACATCCTGGCGATGTAGTTATATACGGTGTGATACTAATTTTATGTTTTGTTCAGAATGTATATCGATATATAAACAAAGCATCAAGTTTATTCAAAGAGTGTACATTATGATATAATCTGTTTGTAGAATAAGAAGATTGAGTATTTCATTTTCAATTTGACAATACCATTTAAGATCCAAATATATTATCGGTAATAAACATAACGTGAATGCCTATGAACTGGGTGAGAAATGGTTACAATCCCTATATATATTTTTATTATCATAATCTGATCACAAAAAAGGCGACAAATCTGGACCCCTAACAGGGAAAGATTTTATCTGTAGGGTTAATTATGACATCGTCTAAAATATAACTGTCCATCCGAGAATTTCTAGTGGTGAAAACTTTTATTAAGCCTCTTATTTGTTTTCCGTGAGATCTTTTATGATAAACGACCATGTGGTCATTTTAAACAAGATAACTCAAATTTTTATATGACAAGTTAAATCCTATCATAATAGCCCATCTTCAACAACTTTCAATTTGTTATGATTAAATTTAATGTGAATTCAACTATGGACAAAAGTTTGGTTCTTGACGCTACTAGTAGTTAGTAAGTAGCTAATCAGGCCAAAAATGTTACTAATTCTATCACTGAATGGAACTTAAAGCTGTTTTGTGAGATTTGACAACTCCTTGGCCTGAGGATCATCAATAGGTGTTAACCTTAAAAACTATTTAAAAGGGTCTTTGTACCAATGTATATACAAGTCATCCTCATGGTCACTTACACAAAACACGAAGAAAAGAGGACGTAAAAGCGCCCCTTGATGAATACATTTTCGTAATGAATAATGTTAATAGAAAGTATGTTTTTGCCTTCATTTTTCGACAATCTTGTTCATCATGCACCAATTTCTAATTATTTTTAGAATTGTGGGTTATTGATTCTCCTGAGGAAGGTATAAAGAAGCGGTTTGTTCTGTGAAAACGCATAACACTTACTTTTCCCACCCTTATTCATACTTTCTTCTGACCTTTTGAATGGCCTCAGTGTTACGTATTTTCTTTCATAGTAATATATAAATCGTCTCCTTATATGATATCATGATTTTTCTTTTTCTTTCGATAAATATCTGCAAGTGACCATTATATCGATGTAATTTAAATATAATGAATAAACCTGATCTGAAATTTCTTTTCCAAGTAACCCAATTCCATTCTCAAACGATACATCCTAGACCTGATATATATCACCTCTGATGAAATCCTCGCACCCTTCTTTGTTGATCTAAGGGACAATTTAAGGGTCAGTGAACAGATTTCTATAATCTGAAAGTTTTAACTGAATTTGACAACATGATAATTATTTTGTATAAACCCTTATCACACATTATCACAGTTTAATACCAGTAAATGAGCCCCAATTGACACAATTTCTAGATAGCGAGTAAATTTTAAGAACAATAACCTTTGAGAAAATTAACCTGCTATGAGACCGGAGACAGCTTCTGTTGAAAATCTGATAAAAGGTCGGTTTATGACCAGATCAAGCTTCAGATTTCAAGTTTCAAACAATCATCTTATTAGCCTAGTTCGGTATTCGTGAACTATGTATGTCAGTGAGCATGATATAACTACATAGCCAATAGTTAAAAACTCGTATCTTGAAATAAATAAACGGTTGTTTTAACGAACACAGCTAGGGCCGAAGACGTTTAATTCAGATTGCAAATTGATACATCACTTGAGGTCTTTCCAGAAAACAAAAAACGCTAATGAATTTTACATCTTCAAAGATTGTTAATCTGCTTAAATTGCAGGATCGTTTTGTTGTTTGAAATTGCAATGTACCCGATTCTTACAAATGTATTTGGTTTGTGCATAGTCTATGTTTCAGCATTTACAATCCGGTAAAAATTCTACAAAATTCCATTTAAAGAATTTCAACAGAATATTGATAGTAATAAATTAGGTATTTTAATTGAGGCGATAGGGAATCCGAGGTACTTTACTTGAGTAAAGAGCCTAGGGATCTCTGGGCATTCTAGATTCAATCCTCCATTTTAATATATTAACGTGTTATCAAAACGTAACCTTTGACAAACCAGTAGAATGTTGACAACTAAAATGTTAGTTGAGAAGTTATACCACCAACCGAGGTCAATTGATGTCATTTACTCTAAATATCAGTTTTGTAGCCAATATATAGTGACCACCTCAGGCTCCTAGATACATAAAGTCTCCAATTTCATGTTAGCTTGATTCAGGAACAAAACCACTGTTCACTAGGTCTTGACAAGTTGATCAATAGAAGTGTCGAATGGACGTCTCATCATACTTCAGCTTATAATACACTATCAATGTTTAGGCACCTTAAATGTGTTTCGTACAATGGACAGGGTTAAATGAAGCTTCTTGGTAACAAGACTCTGTAATTCTTTAAGATTACATATTAACATACATCAGATGGACCCCTTTGTCCACAAACGTCCGTGGTGGCTATTTTTAATTTTTCTAGAGTGGACTAATGACCATTTCGTCCTCCACTTACTTAAAGTGACGGAATATAAGATGCCTTCAAAATACTGACGAAATCTCTTGTGTCTTGTTTCGTATCTGTCCGTCCGTCCACTTGTTAAGGCGAGTTGATGAAACTTTGTATACATATAGCTTTATTAATGAGATCTGAATGTATTTTTTGAGAAATTTGGTTTTCATGTTAGCTTAATAATCTCAGAATTGGTGATATTGCGATGAAACATGTTATTGAACGAGAACTATGATTCAAATGATGTTTGCATTTAGATTTAAAGTTTTCGATAGTAGTACCTCTCCTATTCCATAATTAACCTACAAGTTTATGATAATTCTGCCATGAAATTGACTTCTGTTTGTGTATATAGTATTTAAGGCGACAGTTCCTTCATTATTTCTGTGATATAACTTTATACATGTACGTTCAGAATTTCCTTTCCACGCAATACCTTCCCAGCAATTATTCAATCCGGAAACAATGTATAAAGTGGAGCCAGTGACAAATTTGTCCTATGGTTGGTATCGCCCTGAAAGGATTGGCTGCATGACTAATTTGTGCGTCTATTGTAATGGCTATTTCATATTAGAATTAAACACAAATGTTGACTAACCCAATAATTAATGTATAAATAAACCCAATCTGCTATAACAATTTCCATTTCCTCTAAAAACTTAAATATGCATTGTGGAGGGAAATACAAACAAATATAACTTGTTTGAAAATGTTCATTACAAGCACATGGCAATATTTCCTTTCCTTATTTGAAAATTTTCAAAGTGTTAGCTTTGTAGTTAAAAAATTTGAAATTTGTGTTTTGTAGGATGTCAATTAAAACATATCTGCACGTAAAAATAAAGTATGTGAACATTTTCAATTCACAACGAAATGTAATGTAACAGTTTTCCTTGGAGAAATATTGGGTGTTTCCAGATGTAAATAAAATTTATCATATATTAGGCCTATACTGCTTCTGTGGCGGGTTTGGAGGGTGTGCCTTGACCTCACGCCTGTGAAAGATCTTATTTTGAAGTGAAAATACATCAAAATACTCGAAATTAATCTCTAAGGGAGCTTCTGTGATCCTCATTCTCCGGTCTCAAAGAGAACTTTAGGTCTTGCCTTGGACAGACACCTATCATAGTTGGTCTTGGTCTTGAATTTTCAAGATAAGCCACCGTATTGTGACACATTCTAAATTATTATATATTCTAAGAATATATACACACACTTTGTTTTTATATACTATAACAATAGTTATTTATATCAATGAAAAATGTTACTTTTAATAGATATCTCACTGCAGACTTAGCCATTCAAATTTTAATTTCATTATCAGGGAGAATCGCAAACAAACACAGGCAAACAATAAATGGTGATTTTTTTTACATACAAAACTTAACTATAAGACATACACAAATAAAATTAGATTGAGAGGTCATCTAATGCTGTCCTCAAGATAGTCGGTTATGAAAACGGGTTATAACTCTATAATATTGGAACTGGGCATCCAAGCACCATGAGGACGAGTCCAGTAATTCATTTGCAATATGTTTCCACGAAATTCAACCTTCTATAACTTTTTCAAGAAATCTCGTTGAAAACATTCCAATATCTCACAAAAAAGCCTTGCCAATACTTTGTTTCTGTTCAACAAATCAATAAGGCATGCCAATGAAAATTTTGATCTAGTAAAAATGAAAATAAACTACTACATTTAATCAACATCTACTTGACTGTCACTGCACACAAAACCACTATTTCTAGAAATAACCTGCCGCAAATTAAATTTCTCATTATCTCAGAAACTCTGAAAGAAATCAAATTCCAAAAATTAGTCATAAATGGACATGCAAAAAACCCCAAAAGAAAGGAAGAATAAAACGCATGGACTAAATTCGATCATTAGCATACAATTTTTTTGTGGTCTGAGTCCGTGAGCAAGTGCCTATAATGAAAATGATAAAGAGTTAAACGATTTTAATAATTGATATATTCTACGATATCGTCAAAAAATCAAATATTGTTTTGAGAGCGAAAATATAATAATGTAGTCAACTGAGAACCCTAGATTCTGCCAAGTTATATAGCTGTAAGTACTAAGAAGTGATAATAGTTGAAGTATTAGCAGTGATATAATATAGACACCCACCGTCTAATTAACAAATTAGATGATATATAATATAAATAGGTACCAATTAACATAGTTTTTACCATAATGATATATGTATGTACATGTAATACAAATTGTACCACAAATAACAAAAATTCTGAGTTCTGATTGGTCGAAATACATGGGGTTTAATAGCAATTTGACATCATGTCTTTGCAATTTGGCGTATTAATTTCAGCGAACTAGTTACAAATCTTGTTAATGTTAATGATAAAAAGGATGTCTTCTTTTTCATTCCATAGCGCACGTGCAGTTTGTTGTTATGTGCGTCATAATGCATCTAACGTCATAAAAACCGAATAACCCATGTCTAAATTATCCATAAAAAAGAGTCCGGGAACAAAATCATCACAATTTGTGGTACAATTCCGATAAACGACTTTCTGTTTTAGATTTAGAGGGGGTTTATTCCATATTAACCATGCTTGAATATACCATTAGAGACCCTCGACCGCAAGCGGTCTCGGGATCTAATCGAGGGCTGAAAGCCAAGAGTGGTTAAGTCCAAAATTTCTCAAAATGAGTTAAGTCCAGTATTTGTCATTCACTGTTGTATATTTTATCCCCAAGAAATGTCATACTGCTATCTATATAAGTTGCTGAAATATACCGACTTGATAAATGTTATGTCCATTACAATTTTAAAAGAATTTCTGCAAAAACTGGTTATCTCCACTTAAACACTTTTGGCAGACAAAATTTTCTATATAAATCAAATGTATCCTGGAAAAACTGGTTATGTCCATCTTTGTGACTTATGATATCTGAGTTCTTTCCCTTTAAAAATGGAGCCAAACCAAAGTAGATAAAACCAGAGAAAACCAAACCAAAGTAGATAAAACCAGAGAAAGCCAAACCAATGTAGATACCAGAAGAGAAACCCAAACCAACGTAGATAAAACCAGAGAAACCCAAACCAATGGAGATACAAGAAGTGAAATCCAAACCAAAGTAGATACAACAAGAGAAACCCAAACCAAAGTAGATACAACAAGAGAAACCCAAACCAATGTAGATACCAGAAGAGAAATCCAAACCAACGTAGATAAAACAAGTGAAAACCAATCCAACGTAGATAAAACCAGAGAAACCCAAACCAATGTAGATACAAGAAGTGAAATCCAAACCAAAGTAGATAAAACAAGAGAAACGAAAATCAATGAAGATACAAGAAGTGAAATCCAAACCAAAGAGGATAAAACCAGAGAAACCCAAACCAATGGAGATACAAGAAGAGAAACCCTTACCAATGTAGATGCAACAAGTGAAATCCAAACCAAAGAGGATAAAACCAGAGAAACCCAAACCAATGGAGATACAAGAAGAGAAACCCTTACCAATGTAGATGCAACAAGTGAAAACCAAACCAAAGTAGATAAAACCAGAGAAAGCCAAACCAATGTAGATACAAGAAGAGAAACCCAAACCAACGTAGGTGCAACCAGAGAAACCCAAACCACTGTAGATAAAAGAAGAGAAAACCAAACCAATGTAGATACAACAAGTGAAAACCAAACCAACGTAGATGTAACAAGAGAAACCCAAACCAATGTAGATACAACAAGAGAAAACCATAGTACTTTAGGTTCACGAAAACGAAAATGTCAACCCGAAAAATGGAAAAAAAACATAAGAAAAGATAAGACTAGGCATGGAGAAGAATTCACAGACGGAACTGGGAAAATTAAACCTAAAAAAACACCCCTTCCAGTAAACTGCGGTTGTCGATATCGATGTAAAGACAACTTCACCGAAGAAAGAAGAAATGCTATATGCAGTGAATATTGGTTGTTGGGAGATTTTGCCAGACAGAAAGACTTTTTGTTAAATAGAATTGAGGTTTTGGGGGTGCAGAGAGTCAGAATCCATAGCAAAGATAAAATACGTAAGCGTAAAAGAGAAAAAACAATTTTATATTATTTCCTAAATAGCAAAGAAAGGAAGAGGGTGTGCAGAAAGTTTTTTGAAAAAACACTACACATTAGTCATGGACCGATTGATACAGCACTACAGCATGTTGGTGAAGCTGGCACATTTTCAGGTTCTGATAGTCGTGGAAAGCATGAGCCTGGAAATAAGTTAAGTGAGGAAACTTTGAACATTGTCAGGAATCATATTAAAAGTTTCCCTAAAATTGAATCACATTACACCCGCAAGGACACCAGAAGATTTTATTTAGATCAGACTTTGTCAATTTCGAAAATGTATCGTCTTTATCAAGAATATTGTGAGGAGACCATCCCAGCAATAAATCCAATGGGAGAAAAGATTTATAGAAGAACATTTTGTGAAGAATTTAATTTGTCCTTTTACCATCCAAAGAAAGATCAGTGTTCTAAGTGTGTCAAATATAACCTTCTTACGGGGGATGATAAGAAAGCCTTCCAAGACGAACATGAAAAACACTTGAAGCGAAAACAAGATGCCCAATCAGCAAAAAGTCAAGACAAAATGAGAGCTGCTAATGATGCATCTTTTGTTTCAGCTTCCTTTGATCTGCAAAGTGTCCTTCAGATTCCCAGTAGCTCAGCATCTTTATTGTATTATAGCAGAAAATTGTGCGTGTACAATCTTTGCATCTACAATGCACTTCCCCCAAACATCGCATATTGCTATTGTTGGTCAGAAGTTGAAGGTGGTAGGGGCAGTAATGAAATTGGTACTTGTCTTTATACCTGGTTAACAAATTTACCTGACAGTGTTAAAGATGTTTCTTTGTTTTCAGACACATGTGGGGGGCAAAATCGTAATCAGCATGTTGCTTCAATGTTTTATATACTGTTTTAACATCTCATATTGAATGCATTACTCACAACTTCCTCGAAAGTGGCCATTCACACATGGAATGTGACAGCATGCATGCTGCTATCGAGCATGAAAAAAAGTATACACCTGTATATTCAATGCTCGATTGGATGTCAATTTTCAAAAGATCACGTCGCCGCAATCCTTATAATGTTATTAATTTTCACCACGATGACATCATAAATTTTCAAAATCTATCTCTTTTATTATTAAAGAATAGACGAAAAGATACTGATGGTAATATTGTCAATTGGCTCAATGTTAAAAGTTTCCGCTATGTTAAAGCTGAACCAGGTACAATCTTTTATCGATATAATTATGACGATGATTTTAGAAAAATATCAGTATATGGTAGAGGGCGCCCTACCTTACCAGACATTTTAGATAAGGCTTATTCGACCAGAATACCTATAAGTGTTGCCAAAAAGTCTGACTTATTAAAACTTTGTAAAAGTAAAGTTATTCCACAAGAGGTCCATCAATGGTTTCATGACTTGCCATCATCCAGTCACCAAAAGGACCAGCTTTCAATGCCACTTAGCGATGATTCTGGTGAGGAGGATCAATGATCAAACTATGTTATTAATTTCCAAATGTTTGTTTATAACATTTATTATAATGAAAATTTTAAAATAAATGAATTACCTATCAAATTAAAAAAATTTATTCAAATTAAATAATGTTTTTGATATCAACCTTCAAACTATAAACATTGGCAAGTCCATTAACTTATAAGAACTCATATTTTGACTATCTGCCAAAAATGGTTTTGTCCATTTTTGGTAATTTCCCCACCAAATTTATGTCGTTCTAATTAGCAAATATAACCCTTAAACAGTATGCACATATTATATTACCTGCAGAAAAATTAAAATATTTTATACATTTCCTGATTTTTAGTGTTAAATCAAAACTAAAACATTGATTTTCTCACATGTGTCATTTTGGACTTAACCAGTTTTGGCTTTCAGCCCTCGTAATGATTCAAGCATGGTTAAATATCGAATAAACCCCCTCTAAATCTAAAACAGAAAGTGTTTATCTACTAATTGCCCTAGTCTGAAAGGTTTTCTATAGCTCTTAGAATGAATATTAACATAATAAGATTTGAATTTTAGCGTCAATTAAATTGAAGGGACATGGTAGGCCTGTAGGCCGGGAATTTCTTAGTTAAGCTAATCAGTTAATGGTGTTCACAACAATGAAATGAGGCCTATAAAATAGTGAAATTTCTATATTGAGGTAGGCTATATTTGAAGGGAATATTCGATGTTCGTGCGATCTAGTAGTCCTGAAGGCTTTTTACATCAAGACCGAAAGTGGCGAACCAATGTATTTAAGGTGGGCATTCAGTACGATATATTGAAATCTCTTCCTACAATTAAATCGCCGGGAAACTTCCAGGGTCAATAAGAGTAAATGTTTTCTTATCAATAATAATATCATGTTAAAAGATTTAGGTTATCAATATTTTCATACAAACACGGATAGATGCAATCTTTAATTGACAAGCTGATGATGACTATCAGACCACAATAAATCGAACAGAAAAATTTTATTAAAATTTCACACCATATTTGCGATGGTGCCTTGGGAGGATTGCAGGAATGTAAATTAAGACTCCCTCTAAAAATGCCTTGAGTAGCGTCGCCACAAACTATTGTGTTCTTCAGAAATAAAAAGTTTGTCTAGTTAGATGTGGATCATCCAACAAATTCACTGCTATTTCATCACAAGTAGGCTAACAGTAACGGAATTTAATTTGCAATTTAGAGCGTCAATGAATAATTGTAAAACTTTTGTCATTTTTCTTGGGAACCACTTGAAATAGTACAAGGTCTGTAAGAACAACCATGTTTAGGGTAATAAATGTGGGAATAGAGTAAACAAAAGATAAGAGTTTCTAACCTACTGAGATTATCTAGCTTCCTGACACCCTAGTTAACATCCCACAACAGACAATGACATCAATCTTCCAGTAACTTCTATTGTATAAATCCACAAGTTTTGGGAGACTATCATTAGGGATATAATTTATATTCGTTTGTGATTCATGATGTTTATTTTATATATTGAGTGAATGTGGGTTGTACCATAGACATACTATTAAAAACTATGATATTCAAAATTCTAGGCCTGGGCAATGTTTTTTTTGGTCAAAAATAGGAAATTTAGTTCATTCCAAACCCTTATTCTATTTACTTACTTATGGAAGGACAATGCTTATTCTTCTTGTCCTGACCAGTTGTTGGCTTAGAACTTAAGTTGATTGCAGCACAACACGGCATCTTGCTTTCCCGTATATGGCGTCTGCGTCAGTCGAAGGGCAACTCAAGATGGCGGACAAGGCCTTAACACCTCCTTCTGATTGGCCAATGCTCAATCTAGTTTCAAATAATAATATCTCTATGGGTTGTACCAGCAAATATTAAGACCGGGGGTTCTGTGATACGCCTCTATAATGTGTTTCATGTTTTGGAAATATTTCAAACTGGGATATTGACTGAATGTGGGTTGTTGTCTGCAAATATTATGTCAAACGCAACTGCTTAAATGAAGGTATGAAGATGTATGTACAGTTATGTTTCACGTATTTAACGGTATACAAATTCGGGATAAATCGCGAACTGTCCAGTACTCCCCTAAGTTTTTTTTTAGCAATTTGATTATTCTTGTGGGCAAATAGTTAATTACCAGATAGGCTATGGTTTTGTTGAATCATTAGATCACTGTGTTAATTTGAATGATTTTACATGTTGTTAATAAAGCAGATAGCGACCAGAACTCGCCATATTAAAAGACTACAATCTCCTACACGCCGTTGTTGCCAAAATCAGATCTCATAATTTTGGTAATACATACATCATGAAAAGAACTGTTTACTCAAATAACCAATTAACTGAGTTATAAGTGCTCGCGTTAATTCAATCTGTTTTTACTTCAGTCTGTCAGGAATATATTAAGTTCAAGACTGAATGAAAGATCCAAATAATATGTTGACTATGGCGTATTTACAAGCTCATAGTGAACAATGAATTCAGAACAAAATGTTCCAGGAAAGTAGTAGGCTAGTAGTTGCTACCAAAGGTTTTAGTCTCACAAGCTTCTGTTGGTTCAGCTGTTTTAGCCGTAGATTAGTATTCAAGTACTTCCGGTTAAAAGGGAGACAGGAAGGACTAGTCCGAACGCGCGCTCCCTATTCCAGCCTCTGCTTTGCCAATAGTTCTAGTTCCCTAGAATCTCTCGGCCGCAATCACAGAATGCATGTAAGTCACAGGGTCACAAGGTGGGAACAAAACGAGCTGATACTCAACACAGTAAGAAAGCTAGGGATTTTATCACTTATATGCTATGGAATTTACAGTTTTCATAATTGCAGTTTCAAATATGATATAATGCATACGGTGTATGCCTCTGAATCTAACGTGATGGGAAAGTAAATTGTTGAAAGTGTGTAAAGTAAGACTCTAGAATTGTATACCATAAAATTGTGTTCCGTTATTCAAGATAATTATAATACATTGTGCGTTTTATTTATGGTATTGGACCAGCCGATAATCGTCAAATATGTCTTGTCAGAAACGGGAAGAATGACAACTTCATGGCTATTTTAATTACAATGCATTTCAGGATGTTCCGTGTTTTCTGACCATTGACATCCATGATCAGACGAAGCTGCTATTTATATTCTAGGTCGTTTGACACGAGCTTAATATAAAAATAACGGATTTCCAAACCTTATTATTGCTCATTGCCGTGTTACTCTTGCAGTGTTTTCTCTATTGCTTCAGAGAAGATTCTTAGAAAATGTCTTACAGGCGAGTACATTGATATTGCTTTAGAAAAAATCATACAAGAGACAAAAATAGATGCTATTAAATCACACACAATAATTTGCTCTTCTTGATTTTCCCGAAACCATTTTCAATGTTTATTCTTCTAATTGGTAATAAATAAAAAATACCTCATAACAATAACAAATTTATTATTTGTCCAAACAAATATACATATTAAGCCAAAATTGTATTTTGTGTAAAAATTTTAAATCTAAGATACAAAAATTCCATTTCATTATTTTTGAAAATTTGAAAAAAAAAGTTTCATAGAAATATTATATAATATTATCATTATAAGAACACAAATTATTGGATATAATTTTATAAATATGTTTATGAAAAAGTTTTTTGGTTTCAAATTATATTTCAATAAAATTTAAACCATGAAAATTTGAGCATATTTAAAGGATGCTAAATTACCATTTGAATCACTCTGGAATTGGTATCCTAGTTTCCAATGCTAGAAAACAAATTGTCATTTATGTATTGCCCAGTAAAAATACCCCAACCTTCAAAAGCCAATTTGATTAAAGCAGTCAAAATCACCGCTTCAACAACAAGATAAATCATAAATCATGTAGGACTGCCAATGAAACCAACAAAAACATTTCATTATCAATGGGATTTTTCATTTGAATAAACAACTGAACATTTTGAGATAAGCAACATTGTTACTGTGATAAAATTTGTTTACAAACTCTTCTGGTGAGAATACTGACAATGTGTTTTCTTGGAATAACATACAAAAAGATACAGGGTGTATTCATCTTTATCACTTCTGGAGATCTCAATCGGTCATTTCTCTTTGGTAAATAAAATCAGCACTATTATAATTTAAGTTTCAGCACTTATCCATGACTTCACCTTGAACAATTTCTTCTTAGAGTAATGTTTCATATTCAAACATATATATAATGTTTGAAAAGGCTTGTTCTGGTTCTCAACTTTCTTTACCAAGATGATTGAATCACAATAACAAATGTTATGTTTGTAGGAAGCTAATTGGGTAAAGGTTTTCCTGAAGCTTAGAATGTATAGATTAATCATATTCAAAACATAACAACAGACTTTACACAACATTACAACAACAAAACATGGTTATGACTTTGAGAAAATTCAAAATTTCTCAAAAAAGTATATAAAAAATGGCCATAACCATGCTAAATACTCACTGTGTATATTTCTAGGCTACTGTACCTCAGTAGATATATTTTATCACAATTGAATTACTCTGGAAGGACTAGGAAGCAACTTCATCTTATATGTTGAGGAAGGGATGGTTTGATAAATCAAGTCTATTCATTGCCACATGACCAATAATTGGTTTTTTGAAAGCTTTTCAAGAATTTTTGGGCCAAATACTATTACTACACCATCACTGCATTCAAATTCTTTCCATATGGTTGGTAATATCCATTTGTAGTGTAGAAGTAGCAAATATCCAACCATTAACTTCAATTTATGATGATATGGTGGCGACAAATCCTTTAATATTTAGACCATATTCTTCAGAATTGTGCAATATCTTCTGAACACCTTCTTCGTCTTTTTGGGTTACTTCAAACAGCAGAAACTGAGAAAAGAATATCATAAAGCTCCAAAAATATTGACAACATGCAAGAAATATTCAATATTTTTGTCCATTAAGAATACCCAATTGAACATGCATGGACTTCCATATTCCATCATTTATAAGTCATGCAAATACATGCAAATTCTCAAAATAAACTTCCCACTTTCCTACACCTTCAAGACTGAGTGAAAATAGGCAATACTAGGACAGCCACATAATAATCCCATGCATTTTCAATTTTGTACTATTCATCTCCCATCTTCAGATGATATTACTGTCAAAGATGATATAAAGGTACTTCCAATTCCTTGCCTGTGAACTACTGCAACTCAAAAGAAATACATAAGCTATACCAAACATGTATTAGGAATCTGAGGGACCAGTAAGGGACCAGTAAGGAATTGGCATGCTCCAGATAAAATTTCAATACAAAGAAAAGAAAGACTTATGTTGTGTATTACATCTTTCCACAAGGTAGCTGAATAGGGCAAAGCTTCTACACTCTTCTGATATAACTTCTTTACCTAGAAACAACACACACAAAGAAAATTTGCCTCAATTACTTAAGTAAAAGCCAATCTGATTTAAATGCAAATGATGATTCTTTTTTTTGTCGCTCAAAATAACCTTAAGATAACATATAAGCAATATGTTTTAAGATCGTAACTATTGAGAAGTGTATGTCATATTATCAGAAAAGATAGCTTGCCAGGCAAGGTAACATATGCCCACTGGCAGCATTGAATTTGAATAATAAATAGAGCAATAACTCAAATACACTCACTGAATTAATATTGAAGTTAAGGGCAAAAACTAAAAAACTGTTCATGGAAAATTGTCAAATTAGAACTTGACCACCATCTTATATATTTCAATACTCATACCAAGTTTCATCAAATGTATTAAAAAATTGTAGCTTATTTTGCAAGCACAAATATTTTTGACGCAATTTTACTAAGTCAAGGGCAATAACCCAAAAACCATTTGTTAAAAAAAGTCAGAAATTCAATCTTGACTAATGTCAATTCTGATACTTACACCAAGTTCCATCAAAATGCTTTGAAAATCACAACCACAATAGAATTTTACTAAGTCAAGGGCAATAACTCAAAAACCTTTCATGCGATAATTTCCATTTTCGAACTTGACCGAGATATCATCAATATATACATGTATACCAAGTTTCATCAAGATTGGATAAAAACTTTAGCCTCTATTGTGGATACAACCCGAATTTGACGCATTTTTACTAAATCAAGGGCAATAACTCAAAAAACGTTCATGCGATAATTTTCCCTATTTTCGAACTTGATCGAGATATCCATAATATATACATGTATACCAAGTTTCATTAAGATCGGATTAAAACTGTAGCCTCTATTGTGGATACAACCCAAATTTGACACGTTTTTACTAAGTCAAGGGCAATAACTCACAAAACGCTCATGCGATTATTTCTATTTTCGAACTTGACAGAGATATCATCAATATATACATGTATACCCAGTTTCATTAAGATCGGATAAAAACTGTAGCCTCTATTGTGGATACAACCCAAATTTGACGCGTTTTTACTAAGTCAAGTGCAATAACTCAAAAACCGCTCATGCGATTGTTTCTATTTTCGAACTTGACCATGATATCATCAATATATACATGTATACCAAGTTTCATTAAGATCAGATAAAAACTGTAGCTTGTATTGTGGATACAACCCAAATTTGATGCGTTTTTTCTATGTCAAGGGCAATAACTCAAAAACTGCACATGCGACTATTTCTATTATCGAACTTGACCGAGATATCATCAATATATACATGTATACCAAGTTTCATTAAGATCGGATATAAATTGTAGCCTCTATTGTGGATACAAACCAAATTTGACGCGTTTTTACTAAGTCAAGTGCAATAACTCAAAAACCGTTCATGCGATAATTTCCATTTTCGAACTTGACCGAGATATTATCAATATATACATGTATACCAAGTTTCATTAAGATCGGATAAAAACTGTAGCCTCTATCGTGGATACAACAAATGTGGACGGACCGACAGACCGACGGACGTACGGACAGACAGGGGCGACGGCAATATACGTCCACATTTCCATGTGGGCGTATAAAAAGTATTAAGCTGTCTTTCCTATCCCTTTCAAACATACTCCTATTAAACTTCAAAATGATACAGTATTGTATAAATCATCTGACTGGATTCTCACTAACCTCCTTATGTCTTCCTTCTTTCAGTTTAAGTGACACGGCCCTACAATAATTACAACTCTTGCTTAAACTTATTACATTCATAGTATACTCTATTACTTTCCTTTATATTAAAAAAATACAAGTTAAAGGCCACAATAATACCTATATACCCACATACATTGTAGTTTGGGGGATAAATCATTTTTGTTATTTTGGGACAAGGGCAATAACTTTGTTAAACACCACTCCCACAGGCTTCAGATGATGAAATTGCTATGCATTGACACTTACATTTTCCAGAAATCAATATTTGCCACTTGATCATATACAGCAGTATTAATTAAACTGGAAACTCTGTAATATTCACCACGTCTCAATCCTTCCCCACACGTTCTAAAATAAGAAATCTTATACATGGGTTCAAATAAATATCACAAATTTTAAAACTGTACACTTTTATATAGAAGGCCTATGAAATAAGTGTGACCAATTGGAGCATTAAACTGCTCTGAATAAAGAATCAGTTGAAAATAGTAAAGAGACAAAATTGAATGCCTCTTGAAGTTTTCCCTAACACCTTAGAGAAACAGCAAACACCATAGCCGAAACCAGACAGGCATAAAATCAGATGTAGACTCAGACACTCTGTTTACTGTTTCAACAAACCATGACTGTTTCAGAAGGTTGGGGAAAGGAACCTAATTCATTTAACATGAGACCCTTACATATTTCAATTTCCTCTACGAAGCATTGATAATATGCATACTTGCAACACAATTGATAGACACTTTGTGTCTTTTTGTAAAGCCTATACATTTATACTAAATAAACAATTTTTCCATAGGATGTACAGAGCTTAGTTCATAAATGTCTGATCAAAATATTTCAATCTTTGATGATGAAAGAATCCATTTCTCATCCTACCAGTTAAAAGGGTAGTACTATCAAGACCGGTTGAACATTAAAATGGCTAATTAATTAAGCCTAGATATTTTCATAAACATTTTCTCATATATTCCCAATATTTTTTTTGAAAAGGTAAATATGTTTTCAAGATGTGATAACACTCTTAAAAATTCTTGTCTTAATGTTGAACTACAAGTACCTAGAATAACTTGAAGCCACAAAATATAAAATCTTGCATTACAATTTTCAAGTAAAGAGCTTGAACATATATCTTCAGGTCTCATGGTTCAGTTTTTAACATTTAAAATACACCAAATAAATTCACTGATGAATATATACCCATATTTACCATTTTGGAGAACTTAATTTTTATGTTCATTATAAAATGCAGTATCAGAATTGCTTAGAATTGAATTGGGAAAAAAAAGAAAAGGTAACAATATCACAAAAAAAAAGATTTTTCTAAATTACTAAAATTCTATTCCTGGAATCAAAGCATCTCTTAATCTGACCTTATTAATAAATCCACATTATCTGGCATCATATGATGGTATTTCTCTAACACGGTCATGTGATCATTAGTAGGCAGACGACATAGATAATAGTCAATCAATCCATTCACATGATTATAGTTGACCTGCAACCTGTCTTCACACCAAGCTGGATGAAATTTAGTTGGCATAGTGGTTATGCTTCTAGTCATTATGTGGAGTAACTGGTTTGATAGGCGAGGGTTGTCTGTATTCTGTTCCATTTGTCGACAAATAGATTCTGCATACCTGAAATTAATCATCAAGGCTGAAATTTGAAACAAATCCTGATGCAGTACTCTAGAACAATAATGGTTCACTGCTATAGTGTCTGATTGATAGTTAAACATAATATTTGTGTCCCCTCCTGCTCCCAAAATAATAGAGAACAACAATTGGAGGATAGTGTCATTTATTGAATTACTTATTAAATGACTGAAATGTTATAATAAATAAACCAACTAATTAAGAAACATACTAATATCAGAAATCCACCCAGGGAAAACCACACTGGTAATCCACCCAGGGAATACCCCCCCAAGTATACAAATAATAAAACATAATACCCTCCACCAAACAATACCAGTAAATATGACGTAAAATGGCGTCTCAAAGACTCCTTTTAAAGCCAGGTTAGCCTTTATGATTAGACAAATGGATACCAAACTGAGCAAAAAAAAACAGCCCATAATGTAGATGTTTCCAAAGGGAAATTCGTACCTCTATCTCACACAGTTGAGAAAATATCTCTACACATTTACGGAAATTCAACTGGGCCACTCTAGAACTGTATTTGACATAAGGAACTAGTTTTCGAGGATATGATAACACATTTCACACCAAGAAAATTCAAAATATAGTAAGCAAAAAAAACAATTTTACTTGAAATCTGATTTGGATCCACACAACAATCACAAAGATGGCCCAGTTTGTTCAACTCAAATGAAGCAGAACAATATCCATGTTTTTTAAAATGCATTTCATTCCTATGAAGCAAACGCCCATGTGGGACCGATTTGACGAGAAGGCCTCCATAACCCCAAAAAAGAAATTAAACACAGTCATGGATCTAAACCCAAATTAAAACGAGCACCATTTCCCCCTCACGAAAGTTTCAAATTGTTTGATATATGAAGTGCCTAACACACAAATATTCAGAGGAGCTTCTACTGGCACAAAACAAAGGAACTGTACTTCGCGATTCCACTGTCATAACCAAAATTTACATGCGATCAACATAGAGATGACATGTACACTGTTCCAGAGATATACCAAACACCCCACTACAAAATAATAAGAGAAATCAGTCAATTAACTGATAAAGAAACTTATTAAATGAACAGCAACAATACCAATTAAAAGCAAAGAAATCACTTGATAAAACACAAGTATCAAAACGTGTGTTTGCTGCGTCCCTTCTCTAGAACCAATGAAGAACATTACAGAAGACTGATAATGTAAACATTCGTTCCAACAAATGTATTATTTACAATACCTATTTTGTATGAAGCATGGAGTAAAAGAAAACACAAGGGAGAGTTTTGAAGATTGTGAAAAACTTGTCAGGAATATTTTTGTGAATGAATTCAAAGTGGAAGGTGGTGATAAAACAAGTGTCATAAAGATAGAACGTATTCAACGTCTTGGTAAGAAGTCATCAAATCACAGGCTTATCCTAATTATCCTAATTGTTTTCAATAACCTACGTCACAAAGACTTGATCTAAAATCAGGTCGTAAATACTTGAAAAGTTCTCAAAACAGTGAACTGCGAGTGTCAGAAGATTTTACACAACGAGTGAGACAAATTCGGAAGGCACTCTTACCTAAACTCAGAGAGGAAAAGGAAAGAGACTCAAACGTAAACGCTTTCTTAAAGTATGACAAGTTAATCATTGATAACTCTGCGTTCACTTATGACATCGACTCAAATGAATTAGTTCACATCGACAGAAATAGACAATAGCAAATACTAAATAATGAACTTCGACTGAAAACTTATCGTGAACTAAGACTCATCTCATGGAATATAGAAGGACTTGAATATAAACTATCAAAAGACTATGATGATGTGTTACAAATTATCAACCAGTTTGATATTGTAGGTTTTATAGAAACATTTCATAAACCAGGTGACAGCTTAGAAGAAACCTTCCCAGGCTATTCTCATTATGATTCCGCAAGAAGAGTCGAAACAGGTGGAGCTTCCGGTGGAGTGGTCGTATTCATTAAACAATGGCTTGAATGTGTTACAGAAATTCTTGATTATAGGTGTGAGTGTGAAGAAACTCTGTGGTTGAAATTAAGGTTGACAAAATTTGGTATAGATCGTGATATTATTATCGGTGTAGTTTATGTGCCCCCTGAAGGCTCGGTGTTTTATTCTGCTAAAGTTACAAAGTGCAACATCGATTGTATACAAGCTGTTTTAACTGATTTAAACAGAAGATTCCCAAATGATGACATTATAATTTTAGGAGATTTTAATGCTAGAACCGGATCTCTAGATGATTATATATTCTCAGACGAAAGTGATTATATCCCTATACTTAAAGATATAAAGGACAGTGGTATCGGACATGACGCGCTAGTGAGTTTCAGAAACAATAAAGATACAGTGATCAATAATTTTGGAAAGGTTTTAATTGACGTTTGCCATGAATTTGAACTTGTAATAGTAAATGGCCGGGTATTCCCAAATCTAGCTGGTGAATATACATACATAACTACAACTGGTGCAAGTGTCATAGACTACACAGTCATAAACTACAGACTTCTACAGAGTGTAATATCTTCTCAAATATTAGAAAATGATATATCCAAACATTTTCCAACAACATGTGTAATAACACTAGATCCAGGAAGTAGACATGAAACAGCAAAATCTCAACAACCAAGTAAAGAACACTCATCTACAAAATTAAGATGGAAGGAATCTAAGAAAACAGAATACCAGGAAGCCTTTTTGACAGATTACATCGACCTTCACACTAAGGAAGTATGTGAAGAAATAGATCGGGATGTGAACAGTGTGGTATCTAAACTTAGTGGGATTATATACCATGTAAGTTCATCCTGTGGACTACAAACTATTACATCTAAGCCATTTCTTACTCATAAGAATAAACCATGGTTTGACAGAGAAACAGCCTCACTTAAACATAGTAAGGAGAAACTTTTAAAATCATTTCGAGCATTTAACTCAGAGACAAAGCTGCAAGAATATTGCGAAGCAAAGAGAAATTACAACCGCCTATGCCTGGAAAAGAAAAAAACATACAATGAAAAAATTGAAAGCGATCTGACAAGCTATGCAAGAGACAATAATTCTGTTTCCTTTTGGAATACCGTAAAGTTATCATTAAAACCTAATTTGAACAACACACCTAATATCGATGATGATAATTGGTTACGTTATTTTAAGGAACTTTTAAATCCAATTCGTAGTTGTTGTGATGAAAACTTTGACTACCTTGTGAACTCAGTGGTAGACGAGTTCAATTATATCCCCACGGGCGTGGATAACCCTCTAAATGCAGATATAAGCGATGGTGAAATAATTCGTGCATTAAATAATATGAAAAATGGTAAAAGTGGCGGAGAAGATGGTATACCAATCGAATTTTACAAAAACTCAATCCATGTTTTACTTCCAACACTGAACAAACTCTTTAACTCTATATTTACTACTTGTATATTTCCAGAATGTTGGTCATCGTCCATCATAGTTCCATTATTTAAGAAAGGTGATAGAAATGAACCCTGTAACTATCGTGGAATCTCTTTGCTAGATACATTAGGCAAACTATTTACCTCTATATTAAACCACAGGTTATCAGAATGGTCTGATAGTAATGAACTTCTTGCTGAAGAACAGGCCGGTTTTCGGAAAGGCTACTCGACTATTGATAATGCTTTTATACTAAATTGTCTTATACAAAAGTACTTATCAAAAAGCAAAGCTACTCCCTTATATTGTGCATTTATTGACTTTAAACGGGCCTTTGATGGAATCTCGAGAAACAAGTTGTTTTATGTCCTCATTAAAAATAACATTGATAGCAAAATGTACAAAATTATTTACAGTATCTACAAAAATGTACAAGGCAAGGTCAGGTGCAATGGTGGTTTGACAGATTCTTTTTCGTGTGACTCAGGGGTTAAACAAGGATGTATTCTCAGCCCCTGGCTCTTTGCAATCTTTATCAACGAACTAGCTCAAACATTAAAATCAGAATGTACATCTGGAATATTTGTAGACCAGAACGCTGATGATGTTTGCTCGTTACTTTTTGCTGACGATCTTTCCTTAGTGGCAGATAGTATTGGTGGCCTACAACAGCGCCTTGATATTTTAGATAAGTACTGCTCAAAATGGGATATGACTGTTAATTTAGCTAAATCTGAAATAGTTGTTTTTAAGAAAGGTGGTATATTATCCAAAAGGGAGAAATGGTTTTTTAAGGGTGAAATGATAAAATGTGTATCTTGTTATAAATACTTAGGTATCTTTTTCTCGAACCGTTTAAAGTGGAATATGTGTTGTAGTTATCTATCAAATCAAGCACTCAAAGCGATGAACCAAATTAAACATTGTCTTACAAAAATAGCATTTAAATTGTTCGACTCTATGATTGCACCTATTCTGTTTTATGGTTCGGAACTTTGGGGGTTTGATAAAAGACCTGAAATAGAAAATGTGCAAAATAAATTTTGCAAATGGTTGCTCCAGACTGGCAGCAAAACCAGTCATATCATGGCTAGGGGAGAATGTGGCAGACTTGATCTTTCAGTCAAGTATATGTGTAACCCTATAAAATATTTTCTTAAGTTACAAACAATGCACGAAAAAAGATTGCCAAAATTATGTTATAACATGTTGTTTAAATTAGACGCAAATGGTAGATCAAACTGGTGCACCTCTGTAAAAAATTTACTGTTCAGTTTAGGATTTGGAGATGTTTGGTTCGCCCAGGCTGTAGGAGACACACGCATCTTTATAAACATATTACAACAGCGCCTAAAAGACGTGAATCTACAAACTTGGCGGGCTAACATCGACAATTCAAACAAATGTTCATTCTATTCTGTTGTAAAGGCTGAATTTGGGTCTGAGTTATATTTAACCAGCAATTTATCACAAACTCTAAAATTCCATTTGGCCAATTTTAGATGTTCTAAGCACGAATTGAATATTGAAAAAGGTCGCCACCTCAATATACCTGTCAAAAACAGAATTGGTCCCATATGTAACACAGGAAATATTGAAAATGAGTATCATTTTATTATGGTATGTCCAGTTCTTCACGACCTAAGAGTAAACTTTCTTCCCGGGTATTGCCACAAGTATCCAAATGAACATAAATTAAAGTCAATATTCCAATCATGTTGTCCTGTAACGCTCAAAAACCTTGCAATATTTATCCAGAAAGGTTTTATTATAAGAAATGAAATACTTTCAATCTAGCACCACTGATGGTCATATTAATTATTCATCCAATTGTATATATATAAATATTACTGTATATTGTGTATAAAATGTGTTTGTACTATAATTTACAAAGTACTTGAATAAATCTATCTATCTTTGTATGAAGCATATGACTTTTACTCAATGACAGTGCCAGCATCTCGATATAAGGGGGTCCCTATTCCCAATCTGACATATAAATACAAATAATCATTTTCATCAAGGATACATAAAAACTGCACAAAATATATCAGATGTGCATAGAAAATGTACTCAATACCATCTTGTAGTCAGTGATTTTAGATCTCCTATCAGACATGACTGGCAAATACAGTTAAATCAACAGGTCTGGGGCAGAATGACTTAATAGGTGACAACTGTAGAGGCTCTGGAGGTGAAATAGGCGTAGTCTTTCAATGGAGCATCTGAGAGCATTTAGACATATAGTTTGAGGTAAAACCATATAAAAATCTGATTTTACACTTCGAACAGTTGAACAATTAGTCCAAATAATGGAACTTTATGTCTGTTTTTTCTTCTTTATTTTTGTCTTATCAAGGCAATATCAATGAATGCAAAATCAAATGTTTAATCTTCCATTTTGAACGATTTATATCAAAAGCTGATAAATGATAACATTTGAAAAACTTCCTTGCCTACAAAGAGAGTTAAATTGCATTTCCAAAGTTTTTTGCCAAAAAACTATTGTTCAATTCAGAGAGATAAATGACATTGCATGCCATAAAAAACGAAAGTCTCAAGGGGAAAAAAATGAGAAGACCTAAGAAAATTTAGAATTCTTGTTCAATGAAAACCAGAAAGAAGACATTTACAAGATCCATCTGTGCTGAGAACAGTGGGTGGCATTACTAGTGTAAAAACTTTGGTAATGATGAAGTTTAAAAACTCAACATTCTGTACATATCACACTAGTTCCAATAAGTGGTATCCATTTTTGCTGTGCTGTGTATCGACTATAGAGCTTAGTTTTTATAATGTTTTTCCTTGTACAACTCTAAATATATATATTTGTTTGTTCAAGGAAAAACATAAAACTTTTGACCCAAGTCCTTCCCAAGATATTCAAAGCCAATCAGTTTTTTTGTAAAGTTACAGATTATGAATGATCTAAATGATTGTGTTAATTTAAGATTTTGTTCAAACAATTGAAATGTTTAACTGTAATACATGTAGTATAAATAATATAAATTAGTACATCAGGTCATCCATAAATATTATCTGGAAGGCATTCAACTTCACTCTCAAGAGGGTCTTCTTTTCTCATCATGAAACCTTTTGACTTCACAAATAATTCTGTGAAATGCCAAGGTCCTTGAAATAATGTAATGCCTTTCATCATGGGTGATTTTTGTACATAAAAACAGTGGTAGAATTGTTGTCAAATAACTAGTAGTGTTTATGTATGTTTCTACTTAACTTGTAAACACAAGCAGCAGACGTATCCGGAGGCCATGTTGTTTTTTATGTAAATCCATTATAAAATAATTTGACATTCAAGATAACATAGAACAATTGACAAGGATGATAAGTTTAAGTTTGTGTAATCAAATGGATTATATTGGAGAGTATAATAATGGAAGAGATAATTTTATGTTAAAATTATAGAAGCACTACTTCTATATTTTTAACATAAAGTTATTTCTTCAATAACAGTTGTAAATGTACTATTTGCTAATTTTTCTAGTCTTGTATTTCCCCTTGACCTTCAGGATAAATTTGAAATAATCCTTAACTAATATCATCTGGGCCATTAAACACCATACCCCATTTCTTCTCCAAATATATATCAATGCACCCAAAACAATTTAGTCTGGTTATGGAGTTGTGAAAGTGTAGGCTAATTTTTAATCAAAACTCAGATACTTACCCTACCCATAATTTACAGAGTTCTGAAGATTGACTAGTTGATGATAGTGCTGTTTCATACATCTCAATACATTCATGTAAATCACCTTGTAATTCTAATAGCAAACTGAAAAAATAAATAAAAGGTTTATGATTCTATTAATTCTTGTTTCTTTTAAAAGGGGAGATTGGGCTTTACATTTACAACAAAATAGATGTAATGTTATGTTTTGTTACATTTTTTACTAATTTTAGTGGAATTGCTAGGCCCAATAGTTGTTCCTAATGAAAATGGGAATGGTGCAAATTTATTCCCTAATACAACTAAAAATTTAAATATTTCTTTAAAATCTCTTTAGAATTTTTGTTTTATAATGGGTACATGTACCGAAGGATAATACAGCTCCAGAACTGTCTGCTACTTTGACAATATAAAATTTTAGCTCCGAGATATAGATTCAGTTTCAAAGTCTACAAAAATTGTTTACCAATAATACAAAGTAATCATTTATTTTTCCTGGCAAAAGAGATCATTTATTTTTCCTGGCAGACATTTTGAAAACAGTATAATTCATTCACACCTGCAGATATTACCATGATTACAATTTACTATTCAACTCAGATTTTGAGGCAATATCTTTGAAGTCGAAATACTAAAAACTGATTTCCATCAAGAAATGTTCAAAATTATATATTGACTTTCATGAATAACACTGAATGAATTCACCATTTTCAGTTCAAATGAAAATCATTGAGCAATGTCAATAACTGTGTATCCATTGAGGGAAACATCAACTTTGAGCTAGCTTTATTGCATTTCCGCTAGGTAAATGGCATAAAACAGTTACAGTGCGGGTACTGAAAATTCTCTCTTTGGCATTCAGCGTTCTTTCAAGAACTTCTTTGAATTTCATTATTTTAATAGGGGCACACTGGTGCTTGTTGTCAATAATGTGCAAGCTTGTTCATTATTTCAAATTTCATTAGGGGCACACTGGTGCTTGTTGCCAATAATATTAAATTATAATTAAATAATAAAAATTTCACTTATAAGTATTTAAGTGACACTTACCAATAATTTAGCCACAAATAGACTTTATCTTGTGTTATTTGACTGTTTGCAACAGGTTGTTGTAATGAGGGTAAGCGAGTAGTAAAAGGTAATGGTAGACCAAGGATGAAACTGAAATACAAATACATTTCAAGCAGGTTATCAAACAAAGGTTATAATGGAAATATACAGTAATTTTTGGAACAATCTAAATTTTGACTATATCATTTCATGTACCGGTATTGCAAATGATTTGTGTAGTATTCTTTCCTGTGATGTACTCATCTTGCTAACAGTGATTTTTGCCCTTACAATTTTCAACCAATCATATACCATATACATGCAAGGGTGTCAGGGACATTTGTTGTTAATTAATGATCTTTACTTATGTTCTTTGTTAAAAGATGTTTTTATATTAAGAATTCACTGCTTTTGAATCTTTCGCTAGGGTCAAAATTCAACTGAATACAAGAAAACATGGACCATTTTTTATGTAAGGTCAAAGATGGCGAGTGCAATAATCTGCCAAGAGAGAAAAAGCCTACAACCTTTAAAGTTTACAGTTTGATACTAGTTGAATAGTATTTAGTGTAGCATAGTTTTGACATCAACAAAACATTGTGTAAAAAATGTCCGTTTTGGAAAAAAATAAATCAACAGCCCTGCTTTAAACCTATTTTAAATCAATGTTCAGGATTCTTTGAAATAATAGGTTTTAACTGACTAGAAATAAAATGAAATGAATGGAGTTTTAAGTCCTACTCATCTGCAACTTATGGGCTAATGAAGACAGGCAATGCCATGCAGTGTGCATTGAGGGAAATTTTGCCAGGACACCTGCATTTGTCTACTTATTTTGTGATTTCCAACCATCGAGGGACCTGCACAGTCTGTAGCACACGGGGCATTGGTTTATTGTCCCATCTGAACATCTTGACCCTTTATTTTAGTGGGACTTGGGTGGACCTGAGCTCATGCATGTTTCAGATAAACATATCCTCATCAGAACACATTTTTTATCTTGAAAACTTTCGAAATGGTATCCTCAATTTTATTTTTGAAATATATACTATTACTGCCAATAAGAAGTTGAAGAAATTATACTATCACAGATTATATTTCAGAGACATCAATAACTAACACATCTAATTATCCTAACCTTTAACTTGCACCTTGTTTTATCATATATCTTAACTTTGTGACCTAGGCCAGTGCTTTTATGAGACTATGTTCTCATCACCATTTAACAGCATTTATTTAACATATCCACCTAATAGAAATATTCTCACCCAAATGCTCTCATCATAATAATAAAAACTTGTTGAATAAAAATATTGGATTCTGTATGTGTGAAATAGATAGGATTAACAGGAGGTGTAATATGAACTAGATAATAATAGAAATTGTATCAAGATAATAATGTAGCTAATGAATTCCAGTGGTTATGAGGGAAATCAGCTCACTTCAAAGGGAAGTGTTTGGCAAGTCTGAGATCAGAATGATGAGCTATCGTGATAAAATGCTACAAATATTATGTTAATCAGTTTGGCCTGAAAAGTGATTGATTCAAGAATAGAGGGTCAGAACCAGAAATATCCCAGTTGTAAAAATGATAGGTCAAAATTAAGCAAGCGGTTGCCTTGCAAGATACACCCACTCTTAAGTATATTTTCTGTTTTAACACAGGTTGAAATTTCAACATTATTTGAGCTTAATCCAAGATCTCATCAATATAAATGTTAACAACAAATTTCATTCAAATCAGATGAAAACTGTAGTGTTTATTGCATCCACAAGCTATTTTTACATGTTTTATCTAATTCAAAAATCGTCAAAATCGAACATGTCTAAGATTTCATCAATATAAATGATCAGATTGATCACAGCAAATTTCATTCAAATCCGATAAAAACTGTAGTCTCTAGCGCATTTACAAGCCAATTGTGGGTAGACAGATAGAGGTGACAACAATATATGACCACATTATAATGTCGTTAATAAAGGAATAACTTCTTAGAATGGACATACAATTTCAAGTCTCAAACTTAGTCAATAAGAGTAGGCTGCCATGACTAAAAGATAGAATCTCTAAATAAGATTATCCATTAAACTAAGTAATTATTGTTATTGAAATTTTTTTTTCAAAGCATGTTAAAAAATTTGTTCAATGGACTAGAACTTGAGTTTTAATTATCTACTGGATTATA
Organism: Nipponacmea schrenckii; assembly: GCA_030562195.1. Classification (NCBI taxonomy): domain Eukaryota; kingdom Metazoa; phylum Mollusca; class Gastropoda; family Lottiidae; genus Nipponacmea; species Nipponacmea schrenckii. Next base: position 32,302,624 of record JAUJPP010000003.1, on the reverse strand, counting down.
CAGGGCTTCTGTCCTTTAGTCCTGACACCGGGTAAGTCCACTCATAAACAAACATTCATTTTGGTCAAGTATAAAAACCATAATTACTGGTATTTGATCATCATAGTGTCATCAAATGTTGGAATAAGTATTTTTCAAAAAGACAAATATAGCATAGATATCTGACATAGATGCATGTAACAAGCATTCAGTAGAATAAATTTTAATAAGCTAAATAAATTTGTTTTGTGAAGTGTTATAAAACATGGACAAAGGCCTGGAAGTAATAAATCTTTAGTCTTACCAGATATGTTTTTAACAAAACAACAAAAATACTTTTGCTATCTCTCTCACAGATGATAACCTTGAACATTATTGAGCTGATAATTTTTCTCAAAATGAAACCAAAGAATGACATTATCAGTTCCTATTAGAACTTTGTTTCTTAAAATGATTGATGTATTTTGATCTTTCTTTGTATACTTTCTATTTTTTAATTTAAGGCATATTACCCTTAAATTTTGTTTGCAATATTAGCTAAATATATAAAATAAGCATTGTGAACACTCTAAAATAAATTTTACACTTAAGTAGCAGAGTAACAGCAGGTATTTAGGAAGATAGAGCAATTTGTATATTACTAGTAGAGACACAGAGGTCAGCAATTTGTATATTACTAGTAGAGAAACAGAGATCAGAAATTTGTATATTACTAGTAAAGACACAGAGATTAGCAATTTGTATATTACTAGTAGAGACACAGAGATAAGCAATTTGTATATTACTAGTAGAGACACAGAGATCAGCAATTTGTATATTACTAGCAGAGAAACAGAGATCAGCAATTTGTATATTACTAGTAGAGACACAGAGGTCAGCAATTTGTATATTACTAGCAGAGAAACAGATATCAGCAATTTGTATATTACTAGTAAAGACACAGAGATCAGCAATTTGTATATTACTAGTAGAGACACAGAGATCAGCAATTTGTATATTACTAGTAGAGACACAGAGATCAGCAATTTGTATATTACTAGTAGAAACACAGAGATCAGCAATTTGTATATTACTAGTAGAGACACAGAGATCAGCAATTTGTATATTACTAGTAGAAACACAGAGATCAGCAATTTGTATATTACTAGTAGAGACACAGAGACCAGCAATTTGTATATTACTAGCAGAGAAACAGAGATCAGCAATTTGTATATTACTAGTAGAGACACAGAGATCAGCAATTTGTATATTACTAGTAGAGACACAGAGATCAGCGATTTGTATATTAATTACTAGTAGAGAAACAGAGATCAGCAATTTGCATATCACTAGTAGAGAAACAGAGATCAGCAATTTGTATATTACTAGTAAAGACACAGAGATCAGCAATTTGTATATTACTAGTAGAGACACATAGATCAGCAATTTGTAAATTACTAGTAGAGAAACAGAGATCAGCAATTTGTATATTACTAGTAAAGACACAAAGATAAGCAATTTGTATATTACTAGAAGAGACACAGAGATCAGCAATTTGTAAATTACTAGTAGAGACACAGAGATCAGCAATTTGTATATTACTAGAAGAGACACAGAGATCAGCAATTTGTATATTACTAGTAGAGACAGAGAGATCAGCAATACTAACATTTCAAATTGAAAAGAAGTAGTCCATTTTGTGTATATCATAAAAATATTTGACAAAAAAAACCTTCAAATTTTATCTCACATTTTCAAACTGTTTTATCTAAAAGATAGTTAATAGTTGTTTGAAAATAAATATCAAAGTCAAACTTGTCACTGATATTGACCCAATATTATCAGCAAGAAGGTACTACATATCATATATATTTTTGGTCCAGCAAAAAGACACAGTAATTGTGCTGAATGACAAAGATGGCTTTTGGTCGGAAGTAATTACCAGACTCATATACAAACTTGTAATTTTCCGAATCATCTTTTTAAATCTTATACAAGTATTGGCCCTCCACTAATCAAATAGACATAAGGAAACATATTTTAGCAAAAAATAACTAACAGACCTTACCAATTTCTATGAATCTAAAACCCATTTTATTTAAGAATTCCAATAGTATTTTTCAATGTGTAAAAAATGTAAAGACCACCTGATAAACACATGATCTTTCAATATTTTTATTTATAACAGAAATATTCTGACAATTTCACTTTATCATTGGGAAATTCTATCAAATATTTCATACATGGTTCATTCATTGTTTAAAAGTTTAACAAAATATTTGAAAAAAGAGGGCAACACATTTGTCTTAAAGAAATCCAAAAGAGGTTTTTTAAGTCTTTATATGTACAGTATGGTGTTTCCCCATAGAGTCTAAGGTTAAATCTCATTTGTATCAATTGTCTATGGCTTTAGTAAATATATTGATACAAATATGAATTGATCCATGAACAAAGATGACACAAACATCTATATTCATGATAAATATATACATTATTAACAAGCCAAATTATTTTCTTATGAAACACCAAAGAAAGAGCCCAAAATAGCTGTTATGCAGTAATGAATTATAGAGTGATCAAATATAATTGATTATCTTGGGAATATTGCAATAAGATTAAGAGTAAAAACACCTAGATATTGATATATAGTGTCTAAAAAGTACTCAACCAAAATAACACTCAAGATTAATACCATCAAAGAAACTGACAAATGGTAATAATTGATAAACGATATGATTAATATGATAAATTTAAACTAAAAGCTCTGTTAATTGTACAAATTAGGGAATCAGCAAAATAATTACAGTTAACTAACATTCCAATTAACTCTAATTGACATGAAAGAACTAATTTTGGTTTAAAACAGGAATATAAATTTTAGCCAGTCAATATGGATGAATATTTTAGGTGAAATCTTATGGCAATAATATATCTCAAATCAATGTTTAAACACAGCTGGACAGCCAATTCAACAGCCAGGTGAAATCTTATGGCAATAATATACCCAAATCAATGTGAAAACACAGCTGGACAGCCAATTCAACAGCCAGGTGAAATCTTATGGCAATAATATACCCAAATCAATGTTAAAACACAGTTGGACAGCCAATTCAACAGCCAGGTGAAATCTTATGGCAATAATATATAGCTGATGTCGGTTGAATAAGTGGTCCAACAAGATTTAAAGAAAAAAGTTAACATTTAATGAATGTAGTACACAGAGATAAGAGTATGTAAAAAAAATTGTACAATTACCAGAAAAATGTCATTAGTAATATTAGTAATGTAATCTATATTTCAATTAACTTGTAGTTCAGAAATAAAAGAAACTCATTTGGACAATATCCAATTCATAATTCAAGTTAAATATTATAATTAAGTTGGTCTGGAGAAATTTAACCTATTAGAAATATGTTACACTTCTAAAAAAATTACATCATTATAACTTGTAATCTTGCTTAGAGTGGACATAAAATTTATTCATCAGACTTTGACTTACCAGGTGAAATGAGTAAAGAATAGAATCTATTAACAAGATATATTCATTAAACTAAGTAATAATTGTTCTTTAAATTATGATCAGGAGAGTTGTTTTCCATTTAAAATTATTTATATATAACTCTGAAGGATCAATTTAGTTAATTTTTTAATCCTTTGAATGAGTGTCAGTTAATAGAATCTTGGACATCTGAGACTCCTAATGCTACAAGCTAACTTATCGTTGGGTATTTGATTTTCGATGGTCATTGCTACCTGCCTTTTCTCTTAGGAATCAATTATATACATTTCATGTGAACATATTAAAAGTGCTGTAAATTGATGGATTGGACATGGCAGAATTCATGTCTTTTTTGAAACTTCATAAATAAGGTACAATATTACATATAAAGTTTTTTTAATACACTGTCATTTATAAATTATCAAAATAGATTACTTACCAATATAGTACGTTTGGATCTGGTGTTTCATCTTGAGTAACATCATATAAACTCATAATATATCTCTCTAATACTTCTAATGCTGTATCATGGTTACCCTATACAGTAAGAAATTTACATTTATCATTTGCTCATCAATGCACATATGTTAAATGAAAATTTATGGATATATTCCTGTGAAAAATGTGATCAACATGTTTAGTGAAATGTTTTATATTCATTTCATAAAAAAAAGTGATAAACATGTCTAGGATAATCCGGGAAAGATCAATGCAAAGGAGTTTTGCCACGGACCAGATGGAAGAAAGGATCCCTGTCACAACGGATTTGTGAACATAAGTTGTTATCCTTGTAAAATATTGTGATTTCTTTCTTTCTTTCTTGCTTGTCTATTGAAAATTTCTTAATATTCATTTTATATGCAAATCTAGTTAGTAAAAAAACATGATAAACATGACTAGTGAAATTGTCTTTATATTCATTTTATATCTATGTCTAGTTAAAAAAAAATTTCTTTATACCTATGGCTTGCAAAAATTTCTTTATATATTTATTTTGTTTAGTGAAATTTTTCTCACGTTACTAATGGAAGTTTTATTTTATTCTATGAACATATCTTTATATTTGGCTATGGCTAGTGAAAATTTCTTTATATATATATTTTATATACATGTGTAGTGAAAATTGGCTCAAATCTTGTTTTAACATGTGAAGTTTAATTATTTATTAAATCATACATCTAGTATATAAATATAATCTAACACATATCTTGTAATATCTCTTAAATTATATCTAGAAAAAAAAATTGGAAAATCAATAGTGATTTTTGTGAAATCATCATTACACATCTTGTTTCTCTGCCCCCTTAACCTGCCTAGAAAATATCATTTTCTCACTGAAAAATGTTAATCATCAGAGAATTTAAAACCAAAAATTTAAAATAACAAGGAACTGAGGAAGAAAACTTTAGAAGCTTACGAGTAAAAGGTCAAAGTTGGCCAGATGATTAAAGAGTTGAGCTGATTGGTGATTTTCTTTGATGGCCTCTTCAAAAACCTGTAAAAATAGAAAAATACATTAAGTAAAAAGTACATGTTTTTCTAGTAGAATACAGGTATCACATGTACAGTTAAACCAATAACCATTTATTATTTACTAAGTTTAAAGAAACTAATCACTATATTAATAGTCTGTTTTTTAAGGCAACAACAAAGCTAGATTTAGAGCAAAATAACATCAAAATCATCATAATGCTTTTAATAGCATGTGGCAGTAAATCATTTAACCAGTAGTAAAAGTTAAATTTAAGCTATGGAAATAGTGTTTAACTTAAAAATTTAGCAATGTAGATTATATATCTATATAACTAGATTATGAAATATTAAAACAATTTAAAACATGTTGTTACTCAGAGTTTCATGCTTTGTTTTAGATTCTTATTTATAACTTAGATGTATTGAGCTCTAATTTCTTCTGAACAAATAAGGTGGTATTGAACAAGTCTACCAAATAATTGTGTTTTGTGAAACTTGATAGATTTTATGCAATAGATAAGTATTCTCAAAAGGGTGGTATGACCTAATATTTAAAGGAATGCTATAAGGAAATTACATTAGGTAAGAATACATGTCAGGTCACTACAGGTTACTCAACGTAAGTTAATTCACATTGATTCGTGTAATTCAGTAAGATCATAGAAAATAAAATAAATAAGACAATCATTCTCTACATTTAAAAACAAGACTGATAAATTAAATCCTTACAGACTGCGCACTGTGTAGGTTCTCTTCTCCACAACTTGCATATAGATTAGCAGCTGTTAACCACATGTCAACAGCAGATGGACAAAGCTGCAGCACTTTTCTACACACTTCACATGCATCCTTCCACCTGAAAAATTAAACCCCTTCATCTAAGCTATCTTATCACTATAAGTAAAGATCAAAAGGTATTTCTATACAAGGTTACAATGTTGAGGTCATGTTTAATGTTTATGCGATATGTCTGCTATTTTTGACATATTTAGGCAGGAGTAGTCCAGGTTGGAAGCAGAAGTGTTTATTTTCCTACACTCTATCAATGATAACTGAAACACTGAAGATGTTATTAGAACTGTTAAAGACATGCTGAGATCTTCATATGAAGAACAATTATAGAGAAACAATTTCATTCATTGTTAACAGAAAATAACTTTTAATTATCTTTTAAACGGCATGGTTTGGTATAAAGTAGGCCAGATTTTTTAGTCTGTTCGATGGGCAAAGATTGACAAAAAACGCATTCTTATCAAGGATACGCCACAAAAATATCAATAATCAAAACAGAAATATCTAAACAGGTTTCTCTTCTGTTTGAATATCCATATTGCTATACAATTGATCAATTCCGCACTATTTTAAATGTCGAAATGTGTGTCACTGTACATCACATAGAATAATATTGGATATTTAGATGTCTATTGCCTCCCAAATTACGTAAATTAAAATTATTATTAAGAAAAGAATTTTAAACTAGAATTGCTGACAATTATGAACTTATTTCGACAACCTTAAAATATCATGGAGCTCAAATTTGCAATTGCCAACATCTAGGCATTATATTGCATTTCATATGACCTAGTTTTCAAAGTAATAAACTAATTAGCTCACACCTTCCGTAGCTGTTAAAGAAAGCGACAAATATGAAAATTATCAATTTTAGCTATGTTTAAGTACAAATATTGCTGTGAATTTTTTGAGTAGGACAAATTAAAAAATACCTACATGTAGACAACATTATTTGACCTTATTTTCCAGGTCATAGATTAAGTAGGTCAAGCCTTCTGTAGGCGTTAAAGAGACCTAATTTGGAAAAAATTTCTAATTTGAATATTTCGATATTAAATGTGCTAAATTTCATTGAAATCGGTCGATCAACAGTGCCGGAATTAGGAATTAAAAAATTGTAACAAAAATTCAAAATGGTGGCCAATATGGCAGCTAAATCGTTACTTAATTCTTTTCAAAGGCTTTTTTGTTAACTTCCTATCGATGTTTACAACCATAGGATAGTTCAGAGTAAGGCACACAGTGAAAAATCAACCCACTCAAGTACCCACCATCAGAATCTGAACCGAGATGAAAAAGTAATGGTAAGCTGACATGAAGGGGAATGAAAGTGAAAATTCTCTAAGTTCTTCAGTGGAAATAAGTTTTAATTAAAGAGGGGGCAGATTAAAGTATTTTATCAAGTTAAAAGAGAGTAATCATAGATTCTCAAGTCTTTTAAGTTGAGCGAGAGGTATATTTGTCAAGGTGATCTTTTTCTTCATTTAAACTTGTACAAATTTTACTGATGGTCAGCAGAAAATCAGGACCCTGTTTCATGAAAACTTAACTTAAAATGATTTTAGTGTTCCAATGGTCATATTGGTCAATCACTAAAATTAGGTATTTATTAACCAATCAGGTTACTGTATTTCTTAAAATCTTGATTGTATCTTTCTTTGTTAAAATTTTGTGAAACAGGCTCCCGAAGGCATCAAATGTGCAGTGTAAAATTTAGCTTGACAAATCAGGTCCTACCCAGTTCCTCGTATGTGATATTAAACTGTGTATAAGGCCAGACATGTCTATGTTCATTAGACTTTTGTTTCTTCTGCATTTGTACAGAGAGTGTTATGTAGCAGTAAATGCAGTAAAAATGTGCAACCAAATCAAAAATAGAATTCACAATAAAAAAAATGTTGCTAACATGATACCATTAAAAATTCTCAAGCAAATGTGTGCATATATAAATAAGAGTTTTTTTGAGTTCCAAGTACACAAGCCATATGAATTTGGTTATTATAAATTATGTTTTGGCACAACCAGTGCAATACAAATTAATACACAGATGTGATTTATTACAAGGAAATTTAATTTGTAGAAGTTTAAAACTTGAAATGTGTGTGAAATTGATTGTGGTGATCTGAACTCTGGTCAATTGACTGTAAAATACACATTAAGAGAATTTCATATTCGGTTTTGAAGTCTGGTTGAACAAGATTTGAAATATTTCAATGAGCAATTACAGAGTTTATATCAAAGGTTTTACTGTCAAATATTAACATGTACTAAATATAAAATGCGTCTATATTCTTGGTACAGATCTTTTAACGAAAAACACTTGAAACGTTAAAAATCATGATATAACTCAATCAGAAAATCATTCAGAGGGAAAAGTTGTTAACTTGCAATTATTTAGGATCTAGAATCACACAACTTCAAAAACTTTCTTAGCTAGCTACAGATACGAAAAATAAGATTTTTCTTTGCTTTTGCCTTAAAATAAAGTGTTGTATGTAATGTGTTTTTGTATTATCTAATTAATCAAATTATCTTTCAAACATGGGTTCCCTTCTTTTCATTTATTCATATATATATTATATTCCATAATTGGAAGGCTTATACTTCTATCAATCAAGAAGATATATATTGGGAAAAATACCAAATTGTCTCAGAGTCCCTAATTAAGTTGTAATTAGCATAATTAACGAGGGAAATTTTCCTCTCATTCCACACATTGTTAGGTCTCAAGATGTTATTCAATCTTAGTATCTATCTTCGATTACCCAGAACAAACATGGAGTAAAAAAATAGTGTTTTGAGGTGGAATAGAGAATTACCCATGCTTTTTTTATTGTCCAAATATGATTTAAATGATTAATCAACTAGTAAGTTTGATTTGACCCTAAACAAAGAGATTATGTAAGCTTATCTTTAAATGAATAAACTTCTGTTATTGTCTACGTATCGTGAATATTACCATACATAGAATATTAGCCATACAAAAGGGATGACAAGTTGATAAAACATGTTGAATAGTGCAATCAGATGTCTCCAGACTTTGAAAATAGTATATTAAAATCATCTGAATTATATTGGCACTGACTTTTCTGCAAGAAAAGTTTGTAAACTTAACTTACCTAGATACTGAAGTCAAGAGGGCTATGAAATTATCAAAGATACTTTGACAATAAAGTAGATTAGGATTAGTTTCTGTTAATCCACCAGAACACTGCTCTATAGCCTGCCAGAAATATTCTATCAATAGATCAACAGATGTCAATAATTCTTCTGCTGGTCTCCATTCTATCATCAAATTACTCTAAAATACATACAAATAACAATAAATTATTTGATATAAATGGTCACATATATACTAACAATTTACTAAAAATATGATCAGAATTTTGATTATTAGCACTACATGTATATATATTAACAATTTACTCACCTTGTCTAAAATATGACCAGGATTTTGATTATTAGAACTACAAGTATATATACTAACAATTTACTCACTTTGTCTAAATTATGATCAGAATTTTGATTATTAGCACTACATGTATATATACTAACAATTTACTCACCTTGTCTAAATTATGACCAGGATTTTGATTATTAGGACTACAAGTATATATACTAACAATTTACTCACCTGGTCTAAAATATGACCAGGATTTTGATTATTAGAACTACAAGTATATATACTAACAATTTACTCACCTTGTCTAAATTATGACCAGGATTTTGATTATTAGAACTAAATTTATATATACTAACAATTTACTCACCTTGTCTAAATTATGACCAGGATTTTGATTATTAGAACTAAATTTATATATACTAAAAATTTACTCACCTTGTCTAAATTATGACCAGGATTTTGATTATTAGAACTAAATTTATATATACTAACAATTTACTCACCTTGTCTAAATTATGATCAGAATTTTGATTATTAGAACTACAAGTATATATACTAACAATTTACTCACCTTGTCTAAATTATGACCAGGATTTTGAATATTAGAACTACATGTATATATACTAACAATTTACTCACCTTGTCTAAAATATGACCAGGATTTTGATTATTAGAACTACAAGTATATATACTAACAATTTACTCACCTTGTCTAAAATATGACCAGGATTTTGATTATTGGAACTATATAATGATGGAGGTAGATGGTGGTATTCTAAAAGATGAATGTAACTAATCCAAAGTATACATTTATCACCAATATTTAACACATTAAACAGTTCACTTCTATCTGTCTTTGTATTAACCTTGATTATGCTCTGAAAATTTAACAGATTAATTAGATTGTGATCATTCCCTTTATTTGTCCAATACATTGGAAGAAGCTTATGATTGTCTTTTTTTGTATATGTATGTATCTTACAATAACAAATATTTCTCACTACATAAGATGTAGGTGTATAATTGATAATTGAGCCAAAAGGCTGTCATATTACTCTACTACAGTCTGGATAAACCAAGAACCAATGATCTGGACCACAAAACAAACCCAAAACAACATATTGACAAAACAAAAAGACAATCATAAGCTTCTTCCAATGCATTGGACAAATAGCAGCTAATGACTTTTCACATGAGGAAGTGCACCAATCATGAGTAAGTATATCATAATGAAAAGTGGTATCAAGTGTATCAGAGTAAGTGTACCTCGAATGGCACCACACCTAAAATTCCAGTTAAACAAATACAACAAGAGGACAAAAACAAGAAAACTACATAAATACTGAACAGCAGATAACTTGCAGTTGAATTGTCTTATTATTTACTCTTAAATATAGGAGTACAAATCAAAGATTCCTATTCAGTTTGATACTACAAGCACTACAGTTAACCAACATTCCACTTTGTCTGTAAATAATCAATGCAAGGTAGACAACTTGCAGTGGTATTATCTGATTAATCTCAATCTAACATGGCATGGTAGTGAACAATACATATCAACACAAGATTTCTTCTATCTAGTCAAATTGATACTTAAAGCAATATATTTTAGTACTTTTGGCATCGAGGGGTGACTCAGATTTGACACAAAGTTCTTGTGTTTCAACTTAACGTCGTATTTTCTAGAGTTGAGACTTGTCTCACTTATTATTTGATCTGGAACGTTGCTATTTGAAGAGTCAAACTCAATATAACATGGAAGCAATGATGCCCATATAAGGTTAAAAGTGCCACCATATTAATTCAATGGTGACCCTATATCTACATAGAGCTTAACCACAGAGCTTCAATTTCAGTCACCCTAAATTTTTAGTTATTGCATAGTTTATCAACATTGTTAATATCACTGATAAATACACACATAATGCTCAGAGCTAAGAAGAGGCAGTTTGCAACATTTCACAGAATTTTCTTCAAGAAAGCTCATTTCTTCTCCTATCCTTTAATTAATAACATGCACCTGTATGTATTTTAAATTAACTAACATATGTGAATAACAGGTTACACCTACTATAAGTTCAGAAAATTCTTCTTAATGCTTAATGTGTATGAATCATAGCAAATATTACTAAAGAATAAGTTATGAAGATGCCATGGAGGGATGACTAAAAAGATTTTAGGCAAAACATATAATGATAACTAAGTTTGTATTTGTTGAAAGCAACAGTTATTTCTAAAGAAAAGGATTCACAAGGATCCTATCTGCCAGCTAGTCCCTTGGTAAATCTGCTTTTAATGATTTATCCTAAATTATCCCAATCATCCCTTCAGATTTACAGAAGAGATTTATTCACCAGAATTTCACACACCAACCAATATTAGAACCCTCTACCTTTAATATTTATAACAAATTTTCACATCATATTTAAAACTTTTTAGTCAACCCTAGCATTGTTCTCATTAATGTTAATTTCTATTAGATTCAACCCAGTTGATTCAGTGCACATCTTTTCATTATCACTTCTGAACTATTATCTAGTTGGCATCATATGTTGTAAATGTCATTATAATATATAAACATAGATATGTGGTGCATGTAAGTTGTCAAATATATTCTAAATGGTATCAACATGGCAGACAACAGAAACTATTTGCTCACTTCATACAATTTTCTAAAAATCTAATCTATATGCTGCCTCACAGCACAAATAAAGATTTCAGATGACAGATAATATATTTTCCATCATGTATAAAATTATGTGATACTGTATCAGATATATTTTTCCTGTTATCCAACAGATTAACAGAAGGTATATAGCCATCTAAGCATTTGTTTAATCATCTAAAAGAAGACCATTTCAACCATTTTTACCACTATGCGTTGCTTTCAGAGCATTTTTAAGATTCACACAAGACATGTTTTTGTTCATTGTAGTAGAATGACGCATCAAATGAAAAACTGGCTGAAATTTAGCTCCACCATCTGGTATAGAAAGATATTTCAGACAATATCAGAATACGTTTTAGACAGCATCACAGGACTGTCAAGCTCCTCAATCTAATATCTTAAATATCTTCCTTCAAAACCTGGACACTCTTCTACAATATTTTGTCTGTCAACTTAAGGGATGAAAGTTTGGAACTGTCTCCCAATGGCCAATAATACATGTATATTTAATATTGTCAATTTTGGTCAGTATAGGGATTAAACAAAAAACTTGCGTATAACACAAAATGATATTCATAAACTTTCACTATAAGCTTCATTACAACTATTACAAAGATAGTTCAAACTAGAATTGCTTACAATTATGAACGTATTTCGAGAGCCTTAAAATATTATGTAGGCTAAGTTTGCAATTACCTACATCTAGACAATATATTGAATATCATTTGACCTAGTTTTCAAAGTTATAAAATAATTAGGTCACACCTTCCGTAACGGTTAATGATGGCGAAAATATGAAAATTATCAATTTTTGCTGTATTTAAGTACACTTATCTCTATGAATTTTTTAAGTAAGCCAAATTAAAAAATATCTACTCGTAGACAATATATTGAATATTATTTGACCTAATTTTCAAGGTCATAGATTAAGTGGGTCACACCTTCCGTACCCGTTAAAGTGACCTAATTTTGAAAAAATCGAAATTTAAATAATTCGAAAGAAAATACGAAATTTGAAAATCGGTCTCCAAGAAAAGGTAGATAATGATCCATTGTATCTATGTGCTAAATTTCATCAAAATCGGTCTATCAGTAGTGTCTGAATTTCGGATTTAAGAATTGTAACGAAAATTCAAAATAGCGGCCGATATGGCAGCTTGACCTAATTATTTAGGTCAAATCAATTACTATTGACAAGTTATTTATAAAACAGTTTTCACTTTTCACCTAGCAGTTATAGACCGGAAGTTACGTAATTACGTCATTTGAGGTTAAACCGGAAGTGGAATTTTTTTTTTCACATTTTTTCAAAAATTATAAACATATCGCCTATCAACTGGTAAAGTTTCAAAATTTTACCATTTATATTAAAGGAGAAATCACGGTCTGAAATTTTTGCCGATGACCCTTGAATATTGAATTGCAAATCGTTGATAAAATATTTAACCTAATTGCATAAAACCTATAATTGTTAGTTGACAAATACATTGAAGTTTTCAAATCTGAAAATCCGGTCAAAATCGAACTGAAAATAAACTTGCTAAAGCAAAAAAACCTGAACTTCCGGTTCTCACTTCCTGTCAGAGATAGAACTTCCGGTTTTGTTTTATTTGATAATAGAAATCATTCTAAGATCAACTGTAGATTTAGAATTTCTGCACCTTTTACCAGTTTGTCTGCAAACTCATCCAAGAATTACAAAAAAAAAAAAAAAAATAAAATAATCCGAACGATTACAATACGTTTTCGCCAAAGTCGAAATACGTAAATATACCATGGTCTTTATTAGTGCACAGCCTCACACTATGACTATAATAGTACACTATAGGTGTCTTAGTCTAGACTGTAAGTTTTTTATGCAGGGTTGTAAAAGTTGAAAAGATCAGCTGAAAAATATCAAATATTTAATCCCTGCATTATTTAGACCAACCCTTTTGTGCTTCTAATTTGAGTTATGTTTTGAATGAAAACATGGGCTGAACGTGTAGTAAAGCTGTACAGCAAACACCATTGGAAAGAGAAATAAAACTAATGTTATTTTAATAAGCATATGAGTTTCAACCCGTCTGAGCTATTTAGTTTTCACAATGTGATCCTAAGATGCGTTCAAAGTTATTTAATTGCTAAAATTATAAGCTAAATATTTAGAGTGTTGATGTAAACGTCCCTCCTTACCCTTTCGTACATGGTTCTTATTGCACCTATTCTATAGTGGGAACACACTGAAAATATGTTGTCTAAAATAAACAAGCCTGTTGTGTTTAAAAGAACAAAATGAGTTTGTTTCTTATTTTTATTGTGTCATTCTTTCTTCAGTGATATGAAATGCTTGCTTCATTGTTAAAGTCCACAATATCTAAAGTAAACATCTTATTTAATGATATAGAGTAAGGTCTAACTAAAGGAGTATGGTAACACTATAGGCCTACAGTGTGCATTGATATATTTTATAAGGACAGCAGCATTAGTCTTTTTGATTTCCAAATGTCCATAGTATTGTTAACTGACACAGACTGTATTTATCCCATCCAAAGAACGAGGTGCTTTTTCTATGTCATCCTCTGGTTTAAGGGCTACATCACTGAATGGGGTAAACCTATTGGAAAATCAAAATACTGTAAGGCTAGAAATTAATGCGTCAACAAATTAAAGCAACATGGGGTATAGAGACAAAAATGCGAGTACAAATTAATGCGATCCGCGATAGGTGTCACATTTTTTAATATCATAAAAAAGAAAATGGCTTCCTGGAATTCTACAAGTGTTGAATGAAGAAATGAACAATGATCAAGATTTTATCTTTAAATAGTCAAGTGTGAAAATCTTTTGTTTTTTTAACGTGATTGATTACTAATCACCTTCAAATTTAGAGATAATTACCTAATTACTTAATCCCGCCCAGTCTCTAAGCTTATTAAAATACTCGACTCATTCTACCTTTTGTCCATAATTTGATTTTTTTTCCTTTTATTCACTTGGAAATATGTATTTAAAAATGCAGATACAAATTAATGCGATCGCGGATAGGTCGCATTCAACGCATTAATTTCTATCTCGCAATAATTTTTAGCCTTACAGTATATCATTCAATAAGAATTGAACCCAGGATCCTCCAGTTACCAAGCAAGCTACTGACAGAAGCAATAATACTACTGGACTGAGAAATCTGAGTCACTAAACATGTGATTCTACAATTTAAACATATAAAATCTGACACCTGCTTCATCTACAATTAAACCTAGCACCATTCCCATTCTGTGAAGATGGTACGAAATACAACATCATGAACTCATGATATAGATTGTAAAAATTAAATAGTGAAACAATAACCCTTTTATTTTGTTGAATTCCATTATAAAGTGTTTGTTTAGACAGCTAGTTTACCATGAAGTTAAATATTTTATTATTTGTGTATAAATTATCAAACAGTCACACAATAAAACACATTTTATTTCAAGAGTTAGAGAGAAAGGAATCTCGTGAGTAGGAGGTCCATAGTAAATATACATCAATTAAAATTTACCAAAAAGGAAATGAAATATACTGTTCTAATATCTACAATCCCAAAAATATGTCAACACATCAAATGTTAGTTCCATCAACAAACACAAAACAATGCTACTAAAAAATGACTTCATAGACAAGACCCAACTCCTAATTCTTTACAAATTTCACTTTCAAATAAATTGACAATACATGTATATGTAGATAATTTGACAAATATATTTTAAAATTCTGAGCACAAATAGAAGAAAGTTTAATTACTTATATTTTGCTAGTCAGAAATTTTGTTAAATCAAAAGTAGCATATAAGTTAACTGGAGGAAGGAAGGAATTTGAAGCCATTTGCTCATAAAGCTGTAAAAATGGTCATCATGGGTTCTAATCTACCTGTCCATGTGAGTAAAATCCAACACTGTGTGCTTTGCGTGTTAGCAACAAAACAAAGAGAAATCAAGAAACAAGAAAATAACGATGGATATCCTAATACACACATTAATAATGGCAGCCAATTTGTCCGGCAAGTTGACAAAAGTTATTGGTAGATATAACATTTTTATTTGAAAGGTTCATTCTTGGGCGATCACACAAAGTTTCATCAAAATCCACAAAAAATTCAACGCATTTTGAAAAACAAGGAAAATAACCGAAAAAAACTTTGGATTGGTCGAATTTCAATGGGCTTCAATCTTTGGTTATTACAAACATTCACACCAAATTTCATCAAAATCCATCAAGGAACCAGCTCTCTTATCGTGTCCACAAAGAATTTAAGAACAAGGGCAAAAACTCAAAGTAAATAAGATGTGATTGGTCTGATTTTCAGTACGGTTCATCCTTGTAAGAACAATCACTCACACCAAGTTTTATCATAATCAGGGCCCACATTAATGTGTGGGCATATAACAATGATCGATGTCAACAGACCAAGGATCAGTAGGCAAACTGGTTCCTCATGGACTGAAGTTGTTATCCTTGTTAAATAGTTGTTTGTTTTGTTAAAAGTTAAAATGAGTCACTGCCTGAAGTTAGGCCTGAAGGGAGATCCTAACTTTAAAGTATACAAAGGCAACTATTTTATGATACTGTTATTCTATTGTTAAGAGGCTAGTAACTGATTAAAGCATATTTTATGAACATCTTCACACACAGCTTAAGGCTTTATCTATCAAGATAACAAGGTTACAATATCCAATAAGAAGACAGTTTAAAGTGCTCCAGTAAATATCCTGAATTGCATAAGATAAAGATATTTCAACTTAAAAACCGATTAAAACTTCATTTCAAGTGCACTCCTATTTTGTGTGTTCTACTTTAAAAAGGTATCTGTTTTATGTTAAATATTGAAGTGGTCTATCAGACATGCTATCAGTTTTTAAAAGAAATATATTGAGTTAGGGAAAAAAATTTGATGTAAACCGCAATTTTCTTTTTTGTTTATATTCAAATCCCTTTAGTAGTGAATCTTTAAAATTTTTTTTCATGAGGAGAAGATGCGTGCCATGATTAAAAGTTTTTCCTGTGCAAGAAATCAACTTTTCAACTCCAGTATGGTCTGATGAATATCAATGTCAGGAATTATACAATGAAATTTTGGAAAGACAGCAGCATTAACCTGAACAGCTGAACAAATCTGGCCCAACCCTACCTTAACTCAGTACATTTTTGGACATACCTAAAATGTTACTTTTCATGAAAGTTGCTTTGACACAGTTGTGGGTCACTAGTTTTTGATGATTCAGTTTTGTACAGTCGAACCTGGATATAACGATATAACGGGATAGCGGCAACTTCCGAAATCCCCGATCTTCACTAAAATTAAATTTCTTCGCAAAAAACACAGTTATAAAGTAATAGCTATAGCGAACATTCGCTTCTAAAAACAGATTTTCGTTTCCACAAGAACTATTTTCAATACAATTTTTAATGATGACTGAGAAATCGTTTCATGCACATGTATCTTCAGTGCCAGAACTGTCAAAGGGCCGACAGCGAGTTTGAGTTCAGTTTCTTTTCACATTGTTTGTTCATTTAATTATGGGTTTTATGAATAATAAAACAGTACAGATTCTTTCAAGAACATTATTTGTTACACCTGATTTTACGTGTAATTGGATATAACGAAATTCAGATATAAAAAACGGATCCATCGAAAAAAAATCGTTATATCCGGGTTCGAATGTACAAACACTTTAAGTTATGATAAATTTGGCATGTTAAAAATTGTCAAAAAACTAGTTGGGTCAGAGCAATTTTCCAAAAAAGTGACCTTTGTAGGTTTTGCCCTTAAGGTGCCAATATCCTATCTGTAAATCACTTTCTAGAAACAGATAGGCTAAGATTAGGGTGATCAGATTCAACATATTGTTGGTAAATAGAAATCAGACAACTCTGTCCTTTATTACCGTGATATAAAAGTATTTTTTTCAAGTCTCTACAGCTACTGTATATTTAAGACATGGATACGGTACTCTATCAATATTTATCAGATTTTAACTGAAATAAGACCTTACTAATACCACAAGTTATACACCAGATTTAAAAACTATGGTCACTTTTGGTATATTCAGAAAATATTTTCAAAATAGTGCCTAAGTTTGAACTTAGGAGACTTGTGGAAATAATCCTACACAATTTCTTTTACATAAAAAACTCCATCACATCATTTTCACATTATGAACACCGTTTTATATGTTGACGGCCATCTTTCTTATATGGAATGGATTGTGATTCGAGCTAATCAGAACTCTCTGATTGGCTGTATTCTGGTGCATACAAACCAATCAAATTACAGCATTTACAAATGGCTGTGATACAATTGTAGCTATTGTTAAAAGTTTGTTATAGCTCAACATTGTGAAGATACCATGTGTTAACAGGCCAATTTATATTCAATGGGCCAAAATGGGCAACTATATTTATTGCAAAGTAGGCGTAATAAGATGATAGGAACATAAACATACCTGTAAGAAATTGAGACCAGTTTTAAAGCGACCAGTTTGAACAGCCAAGGTGACCTTATAGAGTATGATTTCTAGTAAATAATGAGAACGTTGCTCTGATGGTAAACTATTAGTAGTTGTCAAGTATTCTATTATTTTATCACATATACTGTCTTTATTACTGTAATCTTTACTGGACTCTAAATACTGAAACACAATTGTTACTGATTGTAAATTAACCTTTTCTTATTATATATTTGTAACCTTTGTAGTTACTTTTTAAATGTGTTGCTAGTAAGGCTTATTTTTATTATAATACATGTATAAACAAGTGATTTGATCAAAGTATGCTGGAGAAAATTGATACAAGGGAAATAACTCTAAAATGCTGAATAAATAAGATTTGAACAGGTTTTTGTCTATTCTCACTCTGGCTTCAATTGTACTGTACAAATATGTCAACATTCAAAATTCCAATCTCTGCCATTTTGAATTCTGTCTATACATACTTTGTATTCAGCACACATGTTTGATCTAAGTTCCAAATTGTTTTTCTTGGATTTCAGTTGATTCCATGCATACCACACAAGAGAACACACCAATTATAGAATGAATGAATGAATTTAAAATACTAATAAATACCTACCATCCAGTATATGTTATAACTTGGTGATAATTGTAAAGCTGTATTATATATTTCTATTATATCTTTCTCACTATGAATACGACGTTTATACAGCAATAGATAATGATACCATAAATCACTATTAGTCTTATTAGACTCGATACCTCGAGCTAATACATTCAATGCCTTGTCTAAACTTGATTTACTGTTTCTGAAATAAATGGAAACATGTTAAATTGCATTTCTAATACTAATCAAAATAAATGAAGATTCAGTGAGAGACCGAACAATATCAAAGTATTAAAACAAACCATATATGAAGTTAGGTTTCTTTATTTGATTGCATATACATGTATATACAACACTTAACCCGTCTGCAGGGTATCTGTGGCATTTTCCACTTCCCTTCTTGTTGTTTGTTTATTTTATCATGTGACGGCGTAACATTGAATAATTGTTCAGGATAATGTAATTTCATAATTTCTGCTGATTGCATTTTCTTTTTTTAGACAGAAACTTAACTCTGCCATGAGATGCCATTAGCAGTTTGAGAATAAGAACTTTTTACTTGACTTACCTATCAGAATCATTGAGTTTTTTATAAGCCAGTTTAATCCATAAAGATATATTAGTAGGGTTATCTAACACACCACTCTCCATATCTAACATTTCATTGTCATCTTTTATAAAATATCTGATATCTTCTTCTTTAATTATATTATCTTCAGATGTTAATCTTGTAGTTATATCTAAAACACAGATAAAAGATTCATACCAGCCTTCTTTCATTTCTAACAATTAAGATAGGAATCAGAGATTGGCATTATAATTTGGTTCAAAATACTGTCATTACTGTGGTATTATCACTTAGTTTAAACATGCAGAAAATATATAACAACATAACCACACTCTGTGGCAATCTTAACTTCAGGAAGGTGATTTATACACCTCCTGTATACAAATATATCAATATAAGAAAAATAACTATGCAATGAAACCCCTCCAAACTGCATCCTCTATAAACCGACATCCCCTGTAGACCGGTATATTTGAAAAGTCCCATCCAAATCACTATATAATACATAGGAGATAAACCCCGGTAAACCAGCATCCCTTCAATCCAATTCATTGCACTTTTATGTATTACCACTGTAATGGGTAAACCGGCAACCCCTCCTAACCAGCATTTTTCACGGGTCTGACAGCCTGACGGTTTAAAGGGGTTTCACTGTTTAACCCTTTCCATGCGGAAAACGCGTTAACGCGTCTTTCACTTTCACCGCTTATTAACTGATAGGAATGCACGAGTTGCTAAATATAGACATTGTTTGATGACATCAGAGGAGTTTCCCTATTCTAAGCTACTGATTGGTTAACCTTTGACACATTATTTAATAATTTATGCAAAGTTGAAGGACGTTCTTCTGCTTGTTGTGTTTCTATAAACAACAATGGTGGTGCCCATGTCGGGCGATAGCCATCAGAAACTTTTAACCTACTCTGCTGAGCAGGCAAGTGTCCTGATTCAAAATTGGTTAGTGGATGATGTAACTTATTCCAGTTCTTCCGATGACGAATCCGATGAAGAAAATAGGCCGCCAGTTGAATCGCTAGACATCTAGACATTATGGTGTAGAAGACGCAAAATAAATTGACTTGACGTCATAAATTGGAAATCTATCATGTGACGTTATGGTCACTTTACCACTATCTATGTGCACCCATTTCCAATAAAAGCCCCATATCTGGATGTCAATGGATTCTTTATAAATTTATCTTCAATTTGATACCAAATTCAAACCCATTGAAGCTATACAAAGACAGTAATAGCTTAATGACGTGATGGAATTTGGTGTGATTTGAACGTTATTTCTATGTTAATGTTGCAGTATGCATAGTAAAAATTGTTTGCCATTGATAAAATTATCACTAAAGTGTTCCCCATCCATTTATCTTTATTTTTATACCAACTATACTTACCTGGGACCTTTATAAGCAAAGTAATATTGATTTAACGTCATGTTTTAGAAAAAGTGATTATTAATTCCGCACAGAACGATAACGTTACGTTATAATATTACGCATGGAAAGGGATAAGGTTAGGCAAGGTGTGTTCACATTTATTGATCAGTAATTTGCAGGAACATTTTCACCAGGCTTACAGACAGTAGATCAACCTACATGTAGGTCAAAAACTTAAAATTCTTTTCAAACAGGAGGAAAATAATGTCTCACTTGCTGAAATTTCCGGTTTATAATTAGTCAGTGCTGTACAACTTTCTTCAACTGCAGTTGGTCTCCATTTTCTACTTTCATAAAACATTGTAAATGGAGGCACTGAAAAAATATAAGAATATATAATCTTAATGAATTAAATACATGCATTTATAATGGGTGTTCTTTTAACGATTTTTAACATCTAGTTTAAATTCTTTTTCTAGGGGTTTCTATATAATAATAATCTTATTTTACATGTTTCAGAACTTCAATGGCATTAAAAATATTCTTGCATGGAATCATTGAAATTTATTGCTAATTTGATAAATACAAATTTAAAATGAAAAACATTTTATGTATCATGTTGAGTATCCTATCCAGATTCTCATCAGATTTTTTTAATCAGCTGAAAGGAAATACTTGCTTATTGACAGGGCAAAAATAATCTTACCATGTCCTGAAGCCTCATTGACTTTAGATATTAATAATAAACAAATCTGATCATTGGTCATTTTATTTCCATGTTGTTTTAGTATACCATCTACATATTTACCTAGAAAAATAATTACAGTGATGGACCGACTTTGTTACAATTCATGTATACTCCTAGATATATTCATTGTTATGCAAAATAATACTTTTTATAAGGGCAATGAGTTTTAGTCAAAAAAAATTATACAATCTGACATATTGAAAAAAAAAAACAACTGAATCCCTAGGAATCTGAAAATGGCAAAAAACTTACTAATATAAGCAGGATATTCTTTCAATGGAGTAGATTTGGTTATTCCTGCTAATTTAGGACAGTTTGATACAATATCCTCCATAATAGACTTGTCTGATAACAATGTATCTCTAATGTGTTGGCTGAAAATATATAAATGAAATGAATGGAGTTTCATGTCCTACTCCTCTGCACCTATGACAATTCATCCAATGCAATGTGCAATGAGGGAAACAGCAGCATCTGTAGAGGGATCTTTAACATGTAAATCCTGTAGCACATAGACTCGTACTTTAATATTACTTACCCTTGACATTTATCATCATTACATTTACCCTGTAAATCATATCTACACAATATCTTATTCATATCTATCTTATTGCTATAGGTTGATGATAATATAGACTTATTTTCTTTTGTACGAAAATAGGAACTCAATCTGAAAGACATAACCACAAATAACCGATCTTAAAAATATATATACTATTGTCAGCTATTAACGTTTCAGCTAAATACCTTCTTCAGAAACACTTCAAGTAGTCTATGATCACATTTTTCTTGTCCTAACTATCCAAGAAGGACAAGCAATATGTGATCATAGACTACTTTAAGTGTTTCTGAGGAAAGCATTTAGCCAAAACATCAACTGACAGGACAATAGTATATATTTTTAATATCTTTTCCCATTAAGGGAATGTGACCAATCTTAACTTCAAATATTGAAATGACAGCAGCACTTGTCTATTCTTTGTTAATTTCCAAAATCTTATAGACCTTTTCAATAAGAGATGCCAATTAAGAAATTCCTGCAAAATTTGCTATTTGTACAGTAGTTCTAACTACAACAGCAAACCATTACTTGGTTCATGTCTGAAGAATGTATCATAAGCTACCTATATGCTTGAAACTGTAATAAAGGACTGGTGTATGGTAACTTTGTTATATCACTGGTGCTATCTTTTATCTTTGGTGTACTGTTCTTCTGTATATCTAAACCTTTCACCTGTAATGATTATATATAAAACAATAGGCTATGTAATTATAAATATCTGTATAACTTGTGAAGATATAGCAGGATATTGTTTATTATATCTACTATCTTATAATAATAACTAATAAACCCTTTTTTATATGGGTCAGAATAAGGTCCAATACACAAGGACATGGTCCTGTCTTACATTCAACCCATGGGGCAATACAATGGATGAAAAAAAAAAAGATAAAATAAACAATTCATCTAAAACTACACAAGTACATGTGTATAATAGACATGACCACAAAAGACATATACAATATTCCTAAATACAATTTGTTTTAATATACATAAGTACATGTATAATAAATGGACAGATAATATACATAAGTACATGTATAATAAATGGACAGATAATATACATCAGTACATGTATAATAAATGGACAGATAATATACATACAGTACAGCAACTTTATAACTTATCTTTATCTGCAGATCATCTGCAGATGGTCGGCAGAATATTTGACGACGAACTGGCGACGAACTGGCAACCGTCTGTAGACGGTCGTCGAAAATTTTGCCGACCGTCGTCAAATTGCTGCCGACGAACTGGCGACCCTCTGCAGACGAACTGGCGACGGTCACCAGTTCGTCTGCAGACGGTCGCCAGTTCGTCGCCACTTCCAGAAAGAAAATCCATCGCTTTCCGTTGTCAAGAAGAGATGATGACTGATGTCATAATTTAATGACCATCACGTCACGATCCAAATCTTCATCTTTTGACGCCAAGAATCATAATTCTTTCATGAGCGAAATTAACAATGCGCTAGGCCTGCGCCACTACTACTAGGCTAAGCCTATTATTTTGAAATACTTGTCATCAGAATTTTTATTATGTACACATGCATGGAAAAAAACCTTTGTTTTGAGTTGATATGCAGAATGTGCCCATTAAAGGCTTCATCAATCTATTTTTTTCGTCAAAAGATTAAACAACGATAGCCGGCCTATGAGACTGAGAGTGACAAGAGGAGAACAATGGGTGGAGTCTATACTTCAACCCTCCACGGAATGCGCGTTGGGGCACTTGGGGTGTCCAACCAAAGAACGTAGAAATGTAAAGCCTATAACAGATTATTTAACCATAGAAACTAGGATATCAAGCAGATTCTCAATTCGATGAAAAGAATGTGTAACAACCCTTTTACCATGGCTTTTCGGGACTAGGCCTACGACCTCGGACTTTATAATAAATTAATTCTCGGGCCACCGGCTCTATTTTTATAATTTTAAATTCAAACTTATCACGGGGGATATATTTAAAAGCACGACGCCCAACCCAGCCTAAATCTACAGCGGTCAATATAGCAATGATGCTTAACCAGTTCCGACTGCGCTCATTGACGGATTATAAATATTTATTCTTCTTTTTTTTCTCTATTATAATATTAATAGGTAGACATTCATCATTTTGCTGGCACCACTTATTATTATAAATAACTCTATGAGACCCACCTACTTCGGTATATTTCATTCTCATGCATATGAATGAGTATAAATTATAACCAATAAACGCTTTGTTCTATTTTCATCATCCAATGGTAAAACAACGATGTCGGGATTGACGTTTTGAGAAGCCACGCCTACTTCTTCGTAACTGCCTGCCAAGATACATTTGGGCTTAGTTTCATTTGAAAGCGTCAATCCAAGCACTACTTTTAAGTTCTTTGGGCACCATATTGAAATAGGATTATCACTACTAACGTGGTAATGAATCCAGTCTCAGGTTCTGGTATCGGAATTTGTTCAGGTGTAATAGTAACTAGGATTTCACGGGCAACCGGTTAGAATTTCAACATCGGTTATCCGGAAACGCTTTTTATAAGTTGACCTACGGTAAAATATCAGAACGAATAGCAAGCTCAGTTTACAAATATTTCTCTTTGTGAAGGTGAACTGATATGCAGAATGTGACAATAAATTTATTTGTTCACCAAAAGAGATCATTCTAGTATCGAAGCTAGATGATCATTCTGAAAAATTAACTTCCAACTAATGAAATAGGCCTAGTCTATTTAGTTTCAGGGTGAGTGGGGACATGATTTTAGGCTTCTCTTGTCATCAATATTATTTTATGAATCATAGGCTAATAAATTCATATATAAATCCCTACACATCGTGGCCTAATCATGTCTGCTTCCTCGTCGCATTACGACGAAGATACAAGGATTTGGGCGACGGGCGTGGTCCGGACACGATGATCCATGCAGTCATCAGTAGCCTAGCTCTTTTTTCGTTAATATTCTTCGTACCTATCTTGCTGCATACACTTTATAAACGAAAGTACAACCATATCCCCCTTGTTTTCATGGATATATTTTTTTCACGATTGAAACAATCTCAATAATTAATGCTAAGGTCGATTTGAATGACATTGTGAGGTAAAGCAATGTTCCTTGTTAATCAGGCTGACCAGGGAAATGTCTTTCGTAGACTAGTTACCGATCATTAGAATGCAATTGTGAAAAATATGAAAAGTAATATTTAAAGTTTCTGAACCATTGTTGGTAGAAAAAAAAGAAAGTTGCGTTGTAGACCTACAATACATGTAGCTATATTTAGAAACTAGTCTGTTGTCAAGCAAAGTCTTGACGTCATGATGTACACAAAGATTATAGAAATTTTGACGACGGTCGTCAAATATTCGGCGACGAACTGGCGACCGTCTGCAGAACGTCGCCGACGAACTGGCGACCGTCTGCAGACCGTCGCCGATGAACTGTCGACGAACTTGCGACCGTCTGAGCTTATTTTGCTGACGAACTGCAGACCGTCGCCGGCGACGAAGATAAGTTATAAAGTTGCTGTACTGTAAGTACATGTGTAATAAATGGACAGATAATATACATAAGTACATGTATAATAAATGGACAGATAATATACATAAGTACATGTATAATAAATGAACAGATCTATGTTCAGCGATCAAGTAAATGACCACAAAATAATGAACAATATAAAGTTATTATATAAAATAAGTACCTGTATTAATGGTGAAGATATAGCAGGATATTGTTTATTATATCTTCTGACACACCATGTTCGACATTTTTTATTCTCTAATATCTTCTCAATCTTTTCTTTCTATATACATAAAGAAAAGAAAATAGCATTAGTAAAATGTCTAAAACAAAATGAAAAGTTCATTGAGATTTCATTTCTTCATCACATTGAAAATAATTTTCATGTCATATAAATCACAAAAAGCTAATGTTACATCCATTTGTTATAGGGACTCCCTATTAGGGAGCTATGGTGGCTCAGTGAGTTGGATACATGCTCTTTACCTTACAGGGGTTTTCAACCGTGTTGTAGCAGCCCCGAATTATATCTAAATTAGAAGCTTATGAAGATACATGTAGTTTAACAAATTTTTATATATTCTATTCGATAGTTATGGTAAGTCAATATTTGAAATGAAATGGGGAGCGAACTTTTCATTAACCAAAAAATGGAGACATTGCTGGAAAAGGTTGAATACCCCTACCTTAAGGTTAAGAATTTAAGCCTACCAAAGTTTGAGATGAATTTTCAGATTATTTGGATGGGAAATAAGCTGAGGTCCCAAGTCCTACATTGCCTGTCTTCAATAGCTCATTAGGTGCACAAAAGCAGATTTAAAACTCCTCTTATTTCATTTCATTTTGTATAAAAGCACCAAGAATACTTTTCATATATCATAGTTGTAAAAAATCAAATACTTCAATAAAGAATCATGAAAATATGCTTTGCACAAGCTTACCTGAAGTTTACAAAGATTATTTAGTTGGTTCCCACTAGGTATATTTAATGTTAAAGGTTTGGCTATATTGACAGGTGCTACAGCAACAAATGACTTCTGTTTGTCAGGGGTCGTTACATTGGGTTTGGTACTGGAGTTCATGTCTGCTAGGGAACGTCTTCTGGGTTTAGGTAAGCACATCTCTCCAACAGACTCATTCCCTTCAAGTTTAATAGCATCTAAATCAACTTCTGGTGACTTTGGCTTTTTGAATTTTTTCTGAGATTTCAAGCTTGTGCCAGTTTGAATAGCTTTGACTGCTTGAGCCTCTTTCAGCACTCTGATCTTCTCAGCAAATTCTTTCTCCAACTGTTGCAGACGCTTTTTCTCTTGCACAAGTCTTTCAGCTACTATGGCTTTCTTTGGAGATAACTTTACAGGAGGTGCATTTTCTTTTCTATTTGTGCTTACTGAGTCTTCAATAGTGTCCACCTTGGGTTTCTTTACAGCAAGCTGAAAAATATATGAAAGATGTTTGTTTCTCAGAGCCAAATATGACTTCTATTACATGTGAAATAGAGTAGCTTGGCAAATAAAGTATTTGCTATATACTAGCTATATGAAATGAGATGTGACCAATAAAACACTTGTGCTTTGACTATCAATAAGCCCTAAACGATCTTGAGATGTTTTTTGAAAGGCATCAAACATTGTCTTTTACTTCTGAAAAGTGATAAATAAGTTGATGAAGCAAACATAGTATGCAGTTTATTCTCCTAAAGCTTATAAAACAGGTCAGAGAAAACTGCAAAACTTTTTTGATATAGAAAACAAAAATATACAATAATATTTGATTCAAATATAAATGACTTACATCATTGTTTACAGTAATAGAAATATTAGCTGTTTTACGTTTCTGTTTATTGCCATTATTTCTATAACTATCAACAGCTTGCTGCTGTAACGTTATCAATCGTGGCTGATATTTCTCTCCATAAACTTCATTACCAAGTTCCATTGTCTTTTCTTCCAACTCTTTTAAATTATCTTTTCTTTTTAATAGTCTGTCTTTTACTTGATGGGCCTAGGTATAATATATATGATTAATCTTAGAACATGTTTCAGGGTCCAAATCAATTTATTTGCATAGCAGTTTTCTGCTATGGGTAGCAATTTAAAATTTTGTAGAGCAGTTTGTCTCTGAAATGTGAATATGTACATCCTGCTTTTTTTTAGGACTATGTTGGTCTATGGTAAAAACTCAAAATTAGTTCATCAAAAATCATGAAAATACCAAGTTCCATCCAAAACTGAACAGCACTGTTGTCTCTACTAAATCAAGGGCACATCCGTACCAAATTTCATCATATTACCATCCAAAATACTAAGACAATTTTGACTCATTTTGATTCAAAGAGCTCTAATAACTCATAATAAGAGTTTCATCAATACTTATGAAAATGAAAATCATCCGATATCAACAACACGTATACTCTTTCTTAAAACATAACAACTAACCTGTTTCTTAGCCTGTTCTAGTTGTTGTTTATTAGCTCGTGCTATTTTCTCTGCTGCTAGCAACTGTTCACGTAAAGACATAACCTTATCTGTAGCTGTTTTTAAACTGGTCAGATATTTATTGGCTTTACCAGCATATAACTTTAACATTGTCTGATCTTTAGTTATCATTTCTCTACATTATGGAATACAAAAGGCATCTATAGTAAATTATAATTCCTGTCGTCCACATCAGTTATACAAAGCCAGCTTTTTGTCTCAAGTGGAAATGCAGTGAGTTTGAAACTTGAAAAGGTTCACATTTAAAGTAAGTAAGAAATGTGACTGACCTTTGTTTTGACATTTCCTTCTCAAAACCTTGTACTTCTTTTACTTTCATCATTTGTATTTTTGTTTTTTCTTCAGTTGAATTCACCTAACATCATTAATGATAAATAGGATTTTAATTATGATATATAAAAGTATATAAAATGAACACAGTTGATGCATATATAAATATGCATAATTCACAATGCATGTGTATCAAACATGATCAGTTGATAAGGGAATGGTGGGCATTGAATTTAATTCTAAAGATTTTGTAGAGTCCATAAGGATTCTCCTCTTGTTTTGATTTTTCTGAGAAAGACTTACCTCAACAGACTTACGAGCCTCTTTTAAGAAATCATCTAAACCACCTAAAAAGGAAGTTGAAGGCGGAGCAGAAAGATGATTGACATTCATCACATACTCTTCTTCTTCTTCGGTTGAACTGTCATTCATATTGATCACAATGGGCTTATGTTTTGGAAACTAAAAAAGAATGAATAAATTGAATAACTAAAGGCTGAGTAAAAAATTCTAAACAAATGAATGGAGTTTTACGTCCTACTCTTCTGCACCTTATGGGCTAATGAAGATGGGCAACGTCAAGCAGTGTGCAATGAAGGAAATTTTGCCAGGACAGCGGCATAAGCCTACTCTTTTTGAGTTCCAACTGTCGAGTGATCTTTAACATGCACAGCCTGTAGCACACAGGCCCTAGGTTTATTGTTCTATCCGAACAACTAGACGCCTTTTCCATGTGAAGAAAAAAATAGCCATACACATTTTAGGTCATTGACATTTACTTATTACTACATAGCAGGAATTTTCTGACTTTGAATTGTATCAAATAAGAAAAGATAGCTTGCCAGGCAAGGTAACATACGCCCACTGATAGCTTTGATTGTAAAAGTAAAAGTCCAATTACAGCTGGTTCCTGATTTACAAGGAACTTGGAAGTTAACTATATTGTATTGCATTCAGAAGATCCAATAAAAACTGTAGTCTCTACAGTGTCCACAAACAATTGTTGACAGACGGATGAGAAACAGTACATTCGAAATTCCAAGTTCCAGAATTCCAGGAATTTTTTTCAGAATCATATCAAAATCAATAGGGGTCTTCCTTGGATGTATTCCAGGAATTTTTTTCAGAATCATATCAAAATCAATAGGGGTCTTCCTTGGATGGTAATAAACAAATATACCAAGTTACAAAAAGATTCATAAAGAAATGGAGTCTCTACAGTGTCCACAAGCTTTTGTTTACAAACAGAACAATTTGAAATTCAAATCCAAGAATTCCAGGAATTTTTTTCGGAATCATACCAAAATCAATAGGGGTCTTCATTGAATGATAATAAACATGTATACCAAGTTTCAAGAAAATCCAATGAAACCTGTAGTCTCCACAGTGTCCACAAACAATTATTGACAGACGGATGACAAACAGTACAATTCGAAATTCCAAGTCCCAGAATTCCAGGAATTTTTTTCAGAATCATATCAAAATCAATAGGGTTCTTCCTTGGATGGTTATAAACAAATATACCAAGTTACAAAAAGATTCATAAAAAAATGGAGTCTCTACAGTGTCCACAAGCTTTTGTTTACAAACAGAACAATTTGAAATTCAAAGTCCAAGAATTCCAGGAATTTTTTTCGAAATCATACCAAAATCGATAGGGTTCTTCCTTGAGTGATTATAAACAAGTATACCAAGTTTCAAGAAATTCCAATAAAAACTGTAGTCTCTACAGTGTCCACAAACAATTGTTGACAGACGGAACAACGGACCGACGGAATTTGAAATTCAAAGTTCAAGAATTCCAGGAATTTTTTTCGGAATCATACCAAAATCGATAGGGGTCTTCGTTGAATGGTAATAAACATGTATACCAAGTTTCAAGAAGATCCAATAAAAACTGTAGTCTCTACAGTGTCCACAAACAATTGTTGACAGACGGATGAGAAACAGTACATTCGAAATTCCAAGTTCCAGAATTCCAGGAATTTTTTTCAGAATCATATCAAAATCAATAGGGGTCTTCCTTGGATGGTAATAAACAAATATACCAAGTTACAAAAAGATTCATAAAGAAATGGAGTCTCTACAGTGTCCACAAGCTTTTGTTTACAAACAGAACAATTTGAAATTCAAAGTCCAAGAATTCCAGG
This sequence comes from Nipponacmea schrenckii, assembly GCA_030562195.1. Classification (NCBI taxonomy): domain Eukaryota; kingdom Metazoa; phylum Mollusca; class Gastropoda; family Lottiidae; genus Nipponacmea; species Nipponacmea schrenckii. Next base: position 32,272,068 of record JAUJPP010000003.1, on the reverse strand, counting down.
AATTTTTTTCGAAATCATACCAAAATCGATAGGGTTCTTCCTTGAGTGATTATAAACAAGTATACCAAGTTTCAAGAAATTCCAATAAAAACTGTAGTCTCTACAGTGTCCACAAACAATTGTTGACAGACGGACCGACGGACCGACGGACAGGGGCGACAACAATATACGTCCACATTTCTATGTGGGCGTATAAAAACATGCATCAAGTTGGTCATTATGATTGTGAGGAATGACATTTTAATACATAAAGCTTGACAATGTACACTGATGTCTTTAGCTTGAACCAAAACTGGTCAACTGATACAAATTTTGATATAAGAACATAAAAAACCTTATTCACTCCTTGTTTTTGAGACGAGTCCAAGTTTCAAACTTCAAATTAAGACATCCGATGATAATATGGTGACATCATAAGAATGAATAGGTAGTGTGATGTCACTAGACACCGGATCGACACTGAGAAAGTTGGCTTAAAATTTCTCTTCCTAGAAATGTGTGAAGGTAAACTTCATTTGAAAGTATCATTAGATACTGCTTGAGTTACAAGTATGAAGGATGCTTAAAAGATGTCAAGATAGCGATTCTATTGTTAGATTCTTTCTAGATTTAAAATGGCTGACGCATGAATATGTACTTTTGAACAAGAATAGATAATTGATAGTACCTACCGAAGATATGGTAGAATAAGGCTTATTATAAGTAACTTGCTGTATAGTCGTAGAAGTGTATGTACTGCTATAGGTTGGGCTATAGGTTGGACTATAGGTGGGGCTATCATTAAATACAGCAGTTCTCTGAATTTGGGAAGGCAGTGGTGTTGGATCATATCTTACAACTGGAACCTCTTTATCAGAGCTTGTTTCAGGAACCATTCCATCATATCTGGTTGCAGGAACCACTTCATAATATTCTGTTCTAGTTTTTGTATAATTTGTGTCTACCATCTCTGTATTGTCACTTGTAACTGAAACGGCTTTCTGCACAGAAACTGACACATTATTACTTTTCTGAAATAGTAGAATTACATTTTATCTTTTTAGGATGACCAAAATTTTTTTAAAAATTGATCTAAAATTTGATCTTTACAAATTTTTACTACATTATGTTCTTCACAAACCGAATATGTTGTCATATTTGATCTTTGTTATTTTAAGCCAATGGACGATAACATTTTGAAGATTAATAAATTGAGGTGTCAAACAAACAGTAATTTATTAATATGTGATCAGAAGTTGGATGGAAAATTAGCGTAAAATGTTTTGGGTCATGAATCAGTATCAATTTTCAATGATAAGGAACAGGATTTTCATCAACATAACAACTATCTAAAGAAAACACATACCATTTCTTTTTCCTTTCTTTTCTCCATTAAAGATTTTAGAAGTTCTTCTCTCATTAAAGCTGTTTCTTCATCATCATCTTCTAGAGGAGGAAGTGGTGGTCTAGGTTCTTCTTCAGGTTCAGGAGGTACATCTGGTGGTGGTGGAGGGGGGTTTATCATGAGAGATACACCACCAATTAGAGGTGAAGACTGAATCAAAGATGTGGATTGTTGAAGGCTATACACAGGATCTTGTATCCAGGTAGCACCGCCGTTCTGCTGTTCCGCAACGCCAGACCAGTAATTATCTTTTGGAAATTCAATACTCTGGAATTTGGAATTATCAATATATCATTAAAATTTAAAACACTTCATTGTTTTGATCTATATTTGGGCTAACAATTTGCTGTCTTATTGAATTCAGTTATAGAATAGAAGAATCCATTTAAGATTGATTTGATTCAGTTTGGTTTTCTTTAGCACAGCAATCCTATCTGGATAGACGCTTTTGCACTGCTGAGTAAAGTGATCCAGATTTGTAGTAACATATGTTCTGTGACAGGAATGAATTTTCTCTGCAAATAAGTTTTGGTTCTGGTGCAATAGAACTGGATAGAACCAAATTACTTTTGCAGTTCGAAAGGGGAATAAGTCTTACCATTAATGGAACTGGCTGCATAGCACTCTGATAATCAGCATCACCGAATTCTTCTATTAGATTACCAGCACCTGAAATAATACAAAAGAATTGCACTGAAAGGCGGTAGCATTGATTTCTTAAAATATTTATAGTATATTGAAATATTTCCTCCTTTTCATCTTCTCGACCATATACTGTAGCCTTCACTTAGCATTTTTAAAACAATCATATGATAAACAGAGGATAACTGTAAATTTGAATCTCTACTACAGAATAGAAATCTAAAATCAATAATATAATATTACTAGTTACACAAATACTGTGTCTTAGAAGGATCATAAAATTCTAAAAATTTCATCAGTACACAAACCTGCTGCCATAAATAATCCTTATATAATCTGATAAACAAACTTAGTAATTATCCATTTGATTGCATTTTGATTATTGAAAAATGCTTAAGAAATGTTTTTTTTTTAAAAATTACTAAGTTTTTTGCGTTTGCCAGATTTTACAGGGATTCGGTTACTGAATGACACCAGATAATATTCTCATATTGACAATTCTTGAGAACTTAAATTTCATGTTCATTCTTAGACACAGTATCACTTTAAAATAAAATAAATTCCAGACTGAAAATAGAAAAAACTCACTAGTTGTAATGGGTGAATTAGGATTACTATCAATTTCCATTTCTACTTCTTCATAATTATCTTGTAAAGGTACATCACTCTTACGTTTAGTCTTCACGTTCTTCTTCATTGGTAAACCAAAATTCTGAAAAACAAAAGACACTTGGTCAAAACTATTTCTTCAAGATTTTATGTCCAATATATATAATGTCGCGTAATGAATTGACCAAATCTTTACTTACATTGAACTGACTTAAGATATTCAAAGGAAGAGATTCAAAATGGCTGTGAATCTATATGTTATTTCCAGTAAGACCATACGCAGTTTTGTATGACTAATGAGTAAAGATAAGCTTTAACTTACAATATTTTCGTTGGTTAGAATATCAAAAGCACCCGGTTTTGATGAATCTTTGTCATGATTTAGTAACTTCAAAAATCTTCGACATTGTTCATCTGGGTCATCAAGTGTCAAAATCTTTTGGATTTCTCGTTTCTGATTTACAGATTCTTGTCTTCTTCTCTTTTCACTTTCCATCTCGGATCTCTTTCTTTCAGAAAAATGACGATATCTTCTTGTGGAATTTCCTGGTGTCCTTTGCGTTCTTACCAAATTTTCTCTATCTAAAACACAATGCAAATCATTTAGATGAGATTTCATTTAGAAATGATACGATACAGACAATCCTTAAAAAAATTTATTGAAATGTGTTCCTGAACATATCTGAAAGTTTGAACTAAAAAAATCTAACCGCTAAACTGCCAAAAATATCCAAAAAGTTACATAAATTTAAAAGTTTGTTTTATGTAAGAAAACTACTGTAGTTTGAAAATTCAACAAATACTATTGAGCCATTTTTCACCAGAAAACTAAAACCAGATCAACTGATATATCAACAATTTGAAACAAATTCAGTTTCATCAGGTTGATATACGGATGTAACTAGCATATTTTAGAAATACTTTAAAGTGTTATATATTATGTTTTTATGATAAATATTTTGCATACTGCGCTTTAAAGATATGGACATATTCTAAGCTTTAATGTAAGTTAATCCAACCTTCTAGAAATCTTCTTTTCTCAACAGACAACACTCTTTTAAAAGAGTTGCTTTTATTTTTCAAGCCTTTTGGTGATGTTTTCTTCTTGCTTTGGGCACCAAGATCAGATGATTTAGCAGATATTACAATATTAGATGGGAGAGGTGTTTGGGATTTATTGTTTGGTGTTGATGATTTTACTGTTGCAGCTAAAGCCAATCTTCTTAATTCAGCTAAATTAAAGTCATCATCATCATCCTGAAAACAGAATCAATCAATTTGAACTTTTAAATATTTAACAAAATATGTTTGAGGTAATAAGACTGACTAATGAACAAAATATAAAGTGCAGTCTGTTTATATAACAATGGAGGCCACATATCCATCCAATTCATTTCAGCTCTTAGTCAGTGATACAGTTTGAAATGAGAAGATTATTTATACATTGGATAGGACAGGTCAACAACAATCCTAAAGTTCTTTGATTTCCATCTATTGAACAGATTGTAGAACACAGGCCCGGTGTTACTGTCCAATCTGATCAACATGTTAGCCACTCCAGCTTGGACTGAAAGGGGAAACAAGTTTGAACTATCGTAAGGTATAATCTTGATCTATGCCGTAAACCTTAAACCATCAAGTAAGTAATCTTACTCACTGAGCCACCACAGCTCCCAAAAATTTAGTGAAGGTTTTAAATCATATATGCATGATGATTAAAATTGCAGATTCTAACCTTTTCTGTCATAGCTTTTAGTCCCATGGTTTGATTATTTTCTGAATTGGGCATTTCAACCTTAACTATCTCTACATCTGTAGAATCATCTCCTGTTTTGGAAGCATGTGGTTCATCTTCTTCCTTTTCGAGCAAAGCAATTTGTTCCTGAATCTTTTTATGTTGCATTAACAAATCTTCATAGTTTTCTTCATTGGGTTTTTTAATCATAGCAGCATTTGAAGAAAATATGCCTTTCTTCCATGGAACTAAGTTAGTTAAGGAGTAAAAACAATCTTGTTCCACAGAATTTTAAATTACATATTTACAAAGGCCTTCAGAATTATTCAAACTTCTAAATATGAATTCCCATTTCAGAAAGTCCTGAATCTACAACTTAATTATCTATTAATATAAAATTAAAACAGCTTGTCTACATTTCCTAATTTATTTGAAAAAAATAGCCTAAATTTGGCTTAATAATACTTTGATGATAAAGTAACATATAGGTAGGCAGACCCTCACATAGGTCTACTTAATATTCAGTTGTATAATAGATATTTCAATATAGGTCTGTTAACTAAATTTCACTTAAAAAATCTCATAAGTAATCTTAAAATTATCTAAAATTAAACATAATGAAAAAAAAAAAATTCACGCTTAGGCCTAGGTATTAGGCCTATATAATTTACAACTAGATCTACTGTATTAAGAATTGTGATCATTAATCATGATTCAATAGGCTATTGATGCATTACTACAGTGTTATACTATTATGGAAAAGGATACATCTTGAACTAGGTGTTTGCTGGGGATACATTTGATAGGCATTCCTATCCAGTTGCCAAGGGCTATTTTGCCCAAATTTTACATTTCTTGGAATAGTATTATTATTAGGCCTAGGCATACTCAAAAAATTTTGATTTGCATTTTGGCGAATGGGATTCTGGCCAGGTTTAGATTGCTTGTTTCGTGGCCTTCTTTTTCTTTTAGGGTTAGCCGGATAAGGTCCTTTATTGTTCTGACTATGCGGTCCTTTCCGTATTTCATTAACATTACCAATAATGGCTCCTTTTTTATGAACACCCTGTTGACTATTACTTTTTTTGGCTTTATTATCGACGATTGAAGCACTAAGACATAATACTTCATCAAAAGAAATGTCGTCATCAGAAAGTTCGCCATCTTCTTTGGCTTCTTGGACGATATTTTTACTCATTTCCCACACTATTCATGAACTTCCAATTAGTTTTTCAAAAAAAACATGTAACTTCGACATAGTTTCTAAAATTTCTTAGCAATGTGACCACAGCATGGGTTATTCCCCTTTAGTAAAGCAACGCCGTCTATTAGAAGAAAGATAATCCTCATTATACCGGCTACAGACCACAGCAGTTGTAAATCCCTAATTAAATAGCCTTCATTGAATTGAATTTCATTTGGGTAATTGCAAGATTGATTCACCCTCAGTTTTATATGAAACTAATTGATGGTATTTGCTAGACTATTTCACCATCATTATTGATTCACCCTCAGTTTTATATGAAACTAATTGATGGTATTTGCTAGACTATTTCACCATCATTGTTTTACAGCTTAAGGGGAAATTGCCAAAGTGTTTCACTATCAACTGGTATTACAAGGGGACATTGATGGACTGTTTCACATCAACTAACTGTAGTTATATAACAGGAAATAGTTGGACTGTTCATCATCAGTTAGTGCTATTGAAACAAATTGCTGGACTATCAATCGGGCCAAGCAGACTATGCATACATTGGAAATTGCCAAGGTTAAATTACCTTTCAAGAAAAAATGACAGCAAGTGAAAGGTAAAAGAATATTTACAAAATTTAAAAATATGAATCTTTAATTATACTCAAAATTTTTTTGATTAGGGCTTTAATCTTCCAGACTAATCAATTATGCTTTCCCCCCCCTTGGGAAGTTTAAGTTTGACAGACCCAGGGAAACGCCCCAAGCAAAACTGGCACGGGTTAAGAAAAATTGAAAAAACTATTTAAAAATTAGGTTTTCAATTCCTCCCTTCAAGACAAATTTAGCACCTTGGGAATTTTTTGTTCCCTGACCTCAGAAAAAGCGATTATGCACAAAGTCACTGGGTTAACCCAAGGGGCCCCAAGTCTCTGAATTGGAAACACTAACCTTAACAAGAAAATTTTTCAATCTCTGAAAAATTACCCCAAATCAATAAAAGGGGAAAAAAGTCTTTAAAATAAAACAAGATTTACTTATGGTTGAAAAATTTCAGAAAGAAAAAAAGAAATTTTTGTTTTCTTTTTTAAAATTTTAATTTTGGTTTTAAAATAGTAAAAATTTACTGTGAATAAGCAAAATATATTTTTTTTAATTTGCATTCAAATATATACAAATAGAAGTTATATAGATTTTCTGAAGACAAAAAGTGAAAACCATATTTTTAATCATGATTTCAGTTGGCTCAAGAATTTACAGTCAAATCTAACCATTATCATAATCAATATTAAAATCTTTTATACAAAAAAACATGATTCGATGTTCAAAGAAAACATTCAAAATATAACAAAAACAAAAGTATAAAAAAATATTGAAAACTATCACAGATATTTCTTTAATTTCAAATACTTAAAAATATAAAAGAAACTTTTTTATGGAAATGAAAGTTGTTAAGCCTAATGCTGCATTCGATTGATAAAAGATATATCCTTATTGTCAAACCAAATAAATGCATTCCAAGCATCACAACATGCTGACATTGACTTCATCCATTAAATTGTCATTTACTTTAATCTAATAGCCTATCTATCTATTAAAAACATCTAAATATCACATTGTGTTAAAGATAAAATTTCTTAACAGTAACAGAGGTAACTGTAAAACTATATTTATGTATGGACAAATATATATATTTTATAAAAATTAAAATCCTTCACAAAAAGGAAAAAAATTCCCTCTATGGAATGTCAGTTCACATTTCAATCTATGCTTACAACCTGAAATTTATCGGAATCTTTCTACAATTCTGGAAAGTAAAATTTTCGAAATTTCATTCCAATTGACCAACAAAATTTCTGCTTTATATAGATATAAAAGAATAGCCTAATTAAAAGATCAACCAAGTTCTGAACAACAAAGAATTAAATCGTGGTTAAAAAAGTGAACTGTGACATAGAAAGCCCATTTTGAATAAATAATTAAAAACTGGATTCAATTGTTTTTTAACTGGTCTCCCCAATTTTAAACCGTGACAGTATTATTAGCTTGGGCTAATCTCTCTTCTCTTACATGAGCTGGGGTTAAAGGTCGAATTCCATATGGCGGTTTTTCAGTAAACATTTTTTTCTTCTGTAAAGCCAGTTCTATTTCAGCGGCTTTTTCATCTGCTGGAATTTTAAACCAAGCATCATAATCCAGCTTGGAAGAATTCTTCTCACTTCTCATTCGCAACCTGAAGAAATGTATAATATTTTGAAACCCAGGTAAAGGAAGTATAATGCTGCAATCCATATTTCAGATCTGACATTCTAGGGGCCACCTTGACTATTGTATTTGGGGCCATTTTGATATAATTTGAATATGAATTGCCATATTGACTAACTCAGCTTAAAATTTAGATAAAGTGCTTATTTAAGCCAATTAGTTTTAGTTATCAAATTGGTTTAATATGGATGTATTTATCCTGAAGTAGATTTGAATTTTAATCTACATTAAAATAGAGCTGTATGACAAGAAGTTGTTAAAACTAAATTTAGGTTGAATTCTACAAAAACTGGTGCACAATCAGAAAATAAACAAACCTAGCACAATGAACAATATATGCAATCATTTTTGGGTGTGAAAACCTCCATGAATAAAATTTAAAAAAAAAAATAGTTTTAAATATGTTAGGCCGTGCAAAGTAAATTGTCTGTTTTACAGGCCTTTTTTTTTAAAAAATGGGGCGAGAGGGCGAATTTATTATTTATTATTTATAAGCACTTTTTTAAATTTGGCACCAGAAGAAATCGGAGCGAGCGAAGCTATTTATTATTTATTTCCACAAATTTAAGAAATAGATTTAAATCACCATTCAGATGCAACTATCAGATGTTTTGGGGGTTTGAATGATAATAGTTGATAGAAATAACAGAACTTTTTTACCTTTCAACTTCACATAAACGTAATCATTCCAACATATTTACTATCACTGACAATGATGCACTTAGGGTGCATCAGGGCTGATAATATTATGTCAAGACAATGTTATTCTACTACAGTACTAATCCATTTCTATCCATCTGTAAACTGTATTTTAAATGCCATTGTATGGTAATAATTATTATTATTGGAAATTTTGGAACAAATTGTCATACATCACATCACATGACAAGAACAAAACAATCTGATTAGATCGAACTTCTATTTTAATAATTACGTATTTCGACTTTGTCGAAAACGTATTGTAATCGTTCGGATTATTTTATTTTTTTTTTTTTTTTTTTTTTTGTAATTCTTGGATGAGTTTGCAGACAAACTGGTAAAAGGTGCAGAAATTCTAAATCTACAGTTGATCTTAGAATGATTTCTATTATCAAATAAAACAAAACCGGAAGTTCTATCTCTGACAGGAAGTGAGAACCGGAAGTTCAGGTTTTTTTGCTTTAGCAAGTTTATTTTCGGTTCGATTTTGACCGGATTTTCAGATTTGAAAACTTCAATGTATTTGTCAACTAACAATTATAGGTTTTATGCAATTAGGTTAAATATTTTACCCACGATTTGCAATTCAATATTCAAGGGTCATCGGCAAAAATTTCAGACCGTGATTTCTCCTTTAATATAAATGGTAAAATTTTGAAACTTGACCAGTTGATAGGCGATATGTTTATAATTTTTGAAAAAATGTGAAAAAAAAAATTCCACTTCCGGTTTAGCCTCAAATGACGTAATTACGTAACTTCCGGTCTATAACTGCTAGGTGAAAAGTGAAAACTGTTTTATAAATAACTTGTCAATAGTAATTGATTTGACCTAAATAATTAGGTCAAGCTGCCATATCGGCCGCCATTTTGAATTTTCGTTACAATTCTTAAATCCGAAATTCAGACACTACTGATAGACCGATTTTGATGAAATTTAGCACCTAGATACAATGGATCATTATCTACCTTTTCTTGGAGACCGATTTTCAAATTTCGTATTTTCTTTCGAATTATTTAAATTTCGATTTTTTCAAAATTAGGTCACTTTAACGGCTACGGAAGGTGTGACCCACTTAATCTATGACCTTGAAAATTAAGTCAAATAATATTCAATATATTGTCTACGAGTAGATATTTTTTAATTTGGCTTACTTAAAAAATTCATAGAGATAAGTGTACTTAAATACAGCAAAAATTGATAATTTTCATATTTTCGCCATCATTAACCGTTACGGAAGGTGTGACCTAATTATTTTATGACTTTGAAAACTAGGTCAAATGATATTCAATATATTGTCTAGATGTAGGTAATTGCAAATTTAGCCTACATAATATTTTAAGGCTCTCGAAATACGTTCATAATTGTAAGCAATTCTAGTTTTTATCTAGGCCTATGTTACAAATGCCGATTTTTCGAGAACTCGTACTAACGGAGTACTTCCGGTATTAACTTGAGGAAAGCGGAATGTGTTGAGTGATACCAATAATGAGAAAATCGATCGTATTCGAACGTATAAAATTCGTATTTTCTTGTATTCGTTCCTATTTTTCCATAAATATTAACTTTTTCAAATCAATAACAGAAAAAAAACCGGTGCATTCTTTTACTTGTAATTGTAACGGGTTCCGATTTGTTGCACCATTATTATCCATAAACGAAATCATCAAGATTAAGATTAATTTAATGTTTGGATTGTCCTCACGAAAGTGTGAATAATTTTCATAATTGTGCTTCCTTCAGCAAATAATTGAATTTCCGAACGTTAAATTGTATCAGAATCAATTTCAGTTTAAAGTTGAAGAAGAAAATCTTTTTATCGGTGATGAAAAACACATTCTAAGCCACTTCCGGTTTTTCGTTAAACGTCAAGGGAGATAAAAATATTTTCGGGAACGGGGAAATAACTCTATTTTACACACAATTTTGGAGACGCGCGCGCATTATTTATTCCAAAATGTCAATAAATAGTTTTGGAGCGCGGGGTATTTTACCGGAGCGCGCGGGGCCTGTAAAACAGACAATTTACTTTGTATGGCCTTATCATCTTATAAGAGCTTTCTATGCATTATCAAACTAAACTATTATGTTCAGTTTAACTAATTCTAGTTCTAACCAAACTAAGAAAGTAAAACTGTACTAAAAAAAGTCAACAAATAACTTTTAAAAGATGAAATGAAACCAAATAACTTGTTTTAAAAAAAAAGAAAAGAACTTTAAACATTGTCAAATCAACCCAATCAAATTGTTGGTAAAGTTTTTTATTCTCTAGTTACCGTATGTTTTAAAATGTAGATCTTTTGTTAAAACATTTTCTAACAAGATTTATTCTCTACCATTATTCATTTAGATATACTTACCACTTTGCTTTCTTTTTCAATCGTTTCCTAATAAAGGTGCAAGAAAGAGTGCAAGTGAAACAAAACTAGCAACAGCCAAGTCACCATATTGGATAATCCTTCAGCAACACAATAAATAGTAGAACACAATTTTATGGTATACTACTGAGTTTTATTGTACGTATGGTATACTACTCCCCTGGAGTTTTATTGTACATATGGCATACAAGTACTGAGTTTTATTGTACATATGGTATACTACTCCTGAGTTTTATTGTACATATGATATCCTGAGTTTTATTGTACATATGGTAACTACTACTGAGTTTTATTGTACATGTGGTATACTACTACTCAGTTTTATTGTACATATGGTATAAAATATGGTGTTTTTGGTATTTATTTTACTGCCGATGATAAGGTTAATAGTTGAAACATGTACAATAAAACTCGGTAGTAGTACCAGCATACCATAAAATTTGGTTCTGTTATTTATTATTTTAAATTTAATTTATATTTATGTGAATATAGAATAATAGTGAATATTCTATCAATATATATATATACAAAGAGGCAGTAATTAATTATTTATGGTTTAAATACATACTGACTGGATTTTCTAGGTTGACTTTCAATATCTCTCAAAGGCATTTCTAACCAAGTACGACTGTTGGTACCATGACGACCAAGAGGAACCATAGGTAATACTGGAAGTTGAACTTGTTTGATATCATTATCAGTATAACGAACACCAGTTGTACATCTTAATATAGTTCTTTCTTCTTCTGTTCTAGAACGACTTTGTGAAGTGAGGGGATCTCGTAATGGTGCTGTTTCAATCTGCAAAATAAAAATACTTCATCTTAATTCATTAAAATTTTATTTGAGAGTCAAAAAGTTTTCAGGTTGAGTGAACACTTAATTTACCTCTAATTACAGTATCCTGCTTTTCCATACCAAAACAGTGAAAGAAGAATTGGAATTTAAATGAAATGATTTAACTTACCATCAATGGTGCTGGTCTATGTCCATTTAAAGCTTGTGCATAATAAATATTAGAGTCTATTGTATCTAAAAACACATGACCCTGGAGAGTAAAAAAAAAAAATAATTAAAATCAAATATCTAGTAAGCATTTATGCTAAGGTCTATGTTAAAAGTAAGCTACTTTTCTTTACATCAATGTCACATTTCAAATCATCTGTTTTCATATTCATCTGACAAGTTTATAGTCTTGTCTTTATTTATTGATATTTTTTCATTTCCTTATAAAGATGAATAATAGGTATCAAATTGAGATCTAAAACTACAAATTAAGATAAAAAATATTATTTCATACCTTTTTATTTACAAATTCCAGATATTGTTTGTGCATTTCTCTCTTCCTCCTATCAGCATTCATAAAATCATGTCCTTCCATGACTTGAACAATTTTATGACGTAATGGTTCATAGACTCTTTCAGTCCATTGTTTATGTAACATTTCTTTCTTTCTTAAATCCAACATCTTTTTATAACTGATAAAATCATCTACATCCTAAATATAATAAAAGAGTGGATTGTATTGAAAACTGCTTGATTTTTTTTAAAATGTTTCTATTTTGATTGTACTGTAGGCAAACATTACCTTGACAAAAGTCTCTTCTGTATCTAACAAAGGTGAATAGAGTTTTCTTACTGATCTTGATTCTACATCAGCTTTTTCCTGTAATATAGAGAGATGTAGGTTATGGGCTATGAAAATTTAATGAAATTCAATCAAAAATGGAATGATGGTAAAACAAAGTAAATAAAAAAATTGCCTTAATTGACAGAAAAAGGCCTGCTTACACATTTGAAATCAAATAAACTGTATTTTACAATTGCTGACATAATTATTTTTTTTATTTTGAATTAAAAACTTTTGATAAATCCGGTACTTCTTATTTAAAAACCAGACTTATCACCCACTTTTCACTGTGGTGGAAAATAAAGTTTTTAATTCAAAATAAATAAAAAATTATGTTGTATGTGAGCCACTGTGTATTTAGTCAAATGAGACAGACCACAACAATGACACAATCTAATACTTATGGAACATTTAAATAGATGCTCACATACATATAATACAGTGAAAATTAATTTAATAAAAGTACAGTAGAACCTGTATTCAGAGACCACTCAAGGGAATATTCAAAAACGGTCGCTGAGTGAAGGTGGCCTCTTAAGAGAGGAACTGCAAGACCATTTCGTTTTGACATTTTTGAAATCATAGGATCTTACTTTTACTCATACATGTATAGTTTCTACTGCTTTGCATGCTATCTCCTATCTACCCACGGGATACTCTATTTTGTCGTATTTTATTTTCTATTAGATACCAAAGTTCTTACAATTATTATCGTTTTCAAAGTCAAAATTCTCTACCTTAAATCAATAAGATATCCTTCTTTACTTGCATTTTAATTGCCCGGTAACACGCTTAATTCTATTTTCACCTGATTAATATGTTTTTATAACAACATCCGGTATACCCTACTTTCGCTTTCTGATCAAATTTACGGTAGTCTAAATTTTACCAAAAACGAAATATTGAAGCCTTTACAGTACTTTATAATAATTGTCAATACGATGATATCTTTCAATATTAATCAGCAACAAGGTATAAAATTAATCTGTAGAAGATTATTTAATTACCGATTAGCGATAATCTCTTTGAATATCACCGACGCGTGAACGTGATTTTTGTTACGGGAGATAATCAAAAGTGTCATGGTCGCTTAATTGAGTTATTTTAATCAATCGGGAGTGTAAATACATGGCCACTGGTCGCGTAATGAAGGTGGCCGCTTATTAGTCGATAATTACATTGAAAACTCGTAGGGGGGAATTTATTGTGGTCGCTTATTGAAGGTGGGCTCTTAATAAAGGTGGTCGTATGAGCAGGATATACTGTATCTGAATGCAAACTTATAAGAATCAAACCCTCATCTTTGATATTTATACAATTTATGACATGATCAATTGCGCTTACACACCAATAATGTTATTGACATTTAATTCATTATAATGGTACAAGATAGGTTGATACTACTAACTCCTTTATTGTGACAGATTGACATAATGTCGGCTTGGTATGTCTCCAACTGTGTTACTTTGTTTTGCATAGTATATACAGGTATATGTCTCTTTATCTTATATTTTGGTGTCTGTGGGTAACAAAAATCATCTTTCATGTCTTTCAAACTTTATTTTAGGAGTATGGATATAAACAGTCTGTCAATGACTGTCATTTCAAACATTGAACAAAATTCAGTAACCTCAACTATATGGTCTTTGCAACATGAAGTAATGAGTCATTGTCCAAAACTAAAAACCATAGAACATAACTGTAACATAAGGCAAACCTTGACATCACACACCTGAAGATCTTTGACTGTTTTCTCATTCAACCAATCTTGTATTTTTAATGTATGATTTAGTAGGTTACTGGAATCAACGCCACTCTGTGACCGACTTCTAACAGATGATGACCTTCTCGAACCACCTGCTGATTTAGTTTTTGAAGCTTGTCTTTCTAACATGGCTGAATACTAAAAAATAAGAAAGGAGAACTATGACTAGTAAAGTTATCAGCATGAGTAGGCTATTCTCTAGCCTAGTACGCTACTTTACTACTAGCCTAGATCTAGTAGCCAAGGCCTATCTATGATTTTTAGCCCAAATTTTGGCACATTTATGGATGAAATGTCTGGGAGGGGAAGTTTCCATTCAACCCCGATAACACAACTAGTGATTTATTGGATCAAAATCATTAAAAGATTAGCCTGAAAATAGTGCTATTGAATTTTTTTAAAAAGCGACAAATTTCAATTGTCAACGAATTTGCAGACAGTAAACAAACCAATATTTGATGTCGATTATCAGTTGAATGCTTGATGTCATTAGCTAAATTTTCATCGTGAACTTTAACACTTCCACCAAGGTGCCTGACACACAATAGAGATGTCATCTTCACGAATTATTTCAACGAAACAATTGGGAACCTGCGATATTCCAAAGCCTGCTTTCATTTGGACGCCATGTTGTATATATAATGACGTCACATAGTAACAGTTTAAAGCGCTTAACTGTGTTTCGTCAGATTTACGATTAAGTGAGATAATTTCTAGCAAAGGTTCATAATTATATTAAATTTCAATAACTTTCATTCATATAATATAGCAAAGATTTAATAAGAAACAAAAGAAAGAACAGATTATATTCCTAGCAACGGGTTCAGGAAAAGATAACTCTTTCTGGTAAACATTGTTGACTTGAATGACCAGTCGTTTTATTACACTGTCAACAAAGAGAGATTGTCAGATGGGATAACTTTAATAATATCTTTCTTAGTAAATTTAAGTTAATAAGGTAGGCCTATGAAAATTACATACAAGCCTTTCAGTAGGTCTATCACTTCCACTCTTCAGACTTAATATTTAACTGTCCAGTAGTAGGGTATCATGAATTCGTGGCAGTGATCAGTTTGATAAAGTTGATGGTCATGTTTTTGTCCCTTTTTTCTTTCTATTCCTAATAGACTAGAGTCCATGACAAAGCCATCCATCCAGACCAGAGGGGTCTTAGTTACAAGTTAGTTATTCATACGTATCTGTAATTCATAACTCAAGATTAGTTGAACATCAGAGATATAGTCACTAAACTGGAATTTTGAGAGGATAATAATGCCTATCACCGGTACCAAACTACCATTCTTTCTTTGTCTGTGTCAGTAATGTAGTAGTAGGTATGGTTGTTTTCAACAAAGGAGCATCGCTGTTATATGTGTTTGTCTCAGTCATATCAGAGATTAGTTCATCAAAAGGACCAGGGAGATATGATTTTTATGAACCATAAAGGCACAAAAAACACATCTGATCTGTGATGTTCGGTCATGATAATTTCAAGGAAGGCCTACCAGTTATTAATTTCATTATGTGGCATAAGGCCCCTGCTAATAATATAACATTACATCTGTATTTGTAAAGAGCACAGATACTAAGGTTCCTAGTGAGCTGCCAAAGTTGTGAGAATTGTCTATTATAGGTTTTCCTTAAAGGGATAATAGGTCTTAGAATGAAAGAGTAAGAGCTCTATTCATCAGTAAATGTACCTGCTGCCATAAATAACTTAAAAAAATAAATAAATATCCAAAAAAAAAAAATAATTATCATAAAGATACATTTGATTATTGAAATACCCTTAACCCTTTCAACCCTATAAGCCGGTATACCGGCTTATCCTTATATGATACATACCCGATGAGCCGGTAAACCGGCTGTTGTCAATTGACGTCATACAACGTTAACGTCATACAAATTAAGAAATATTGCTTGGAGCTCAGGGTATATGACGTTCTATCTAAATTACACTCAGGGTTCAAAGGGTTAAAAATTTTAAGATACTCATATTGAACTTTCTTGAGAACTAAAATTTTATGTTCATCCTACCTAGTATCCCTTTAAATAACTCCACACTTTTAGATTGTTTTAGATTAATTGGTAGTGGGTTTAAGTATAAGGTGATGAGAAATGGAAACCATTTATTGATCATTTTATTGAATGATTTTGGATATCAAATTCCTCCTTTTTCTGAAATACTACTACCCTCTATGGAATAATTCATGAAATCCTGACCTACTCATTAATCGTTACTGCTAAATTGGGCCAGCTTCCAGGTACTAGCTGTGCACACTTGTGATGATAGGCAGACTAATATCAATCATGCCCAGCATATTAAACAAACATGAAGTGAAAATGAAATGAATGGAATTTTACTTCCTACTCTTCTGCATCTTATAGGTTAAAAAAGACCGGCAATGCCATGCAGTGTGCCATGACGGAAATTTTGCCAGAACAGCAGCATTAGCCTACTTTCGGTATTCCCAACTGTCCCATTCGAAATACTTGCATCACTGACAAGGGGGGAACTGGGCTGAAAAATCTAAAGGTTATCTCAACCTTTGCTGTTATTGAACCCTGGACCTTCAGGTTAACGAGCCAGTGTCTAACTCACTGATCCACCGCCGCAGCTCCCTTAAACAAACATGATTTGTATAATTGTACATTGGGGATAGCTACATCATATTCTTCTGAATTCAAAAATGTCAAGTTATCAAGACACAGTCTTCATCACCCAGTATTGTGTCACTGGTTAAACCTACTTTTATAAAAATTTATCTTTGTGTTTTACTCATTATGAGATACCTCTTCACATTTGGTTTTTAGGTTTGCAATATATGCCTTTGCCTTTATGTGGTGTAAGAGTATAAAATTTCAGGTCATTATTCTCTACAGAGAACCTTCAACAGGACAAGATTTGTTGTCAAAAATCACACATTCAGTCCCACTAAAAATCTTATAATAATTTGTCGTAGGTATGGTATATTTGTTGAACGGGGCTCTAATTCTTAAATCGACAAATTAAACTTATTTATATTAAATTCTATTTTTAAAAATGATTTAGCCCACACACTTACTTTTATGAAGTGTCCTAGGTAGACATATTTAAGTTTCTGTTAATCCACACATTTTGGCCAATAAACCTAGGTCCAAATGACATATATTTATATTAGTAATCATATTTGCATTAAGTAAACAAGCCTCAAGTCCCTTATTTCACCTGATAAACTGATAAGAGATTGCTTGGTTTCTTATGACTTTGGCATATTGCCTGAACACAATAATCCTGTTTATTAATGAGACAGGGTTCTATAGTTCATTGTTATATGTTTTAATAACATATCGAAATGATCTGATTTTATTAGATATTTTGTTTGGTTATTCACTATATAAGTATTTTCAAGAGAGTGAGAGATTATTAGAGAACTAGATAAGGATAATAGAGTTTTCAATTCAAGTGGATTGAAATATTGTGAATATGTCAGATTTAAGCTTATTGAAAGATGCCAAATTTCAAGTGCAGGGTGTTCCGGTAAGATTATTGATGTGCTATGATGTGCTATGATGTGTTTTATTGTACAGTTTAGTCAAGATACGTGTTTATCAGAGAATACATTTTCACTTAAACTGTTCTAAATGTCAAATTGGAGGATTGAAGTATTCGTTAAATAACGATCATAAGATATAATCAACTATTTCTTGATATACCGGTAATGACAAATAAATTTAGCCGCCATCAAGATTTTACTTACTTTCTTTAATTGTCTTGTTATCTGCTATATTCAAGAGCATCTGAAATATTTTCAATAATGTCAAGTCTCTTGGGTGTTCTTGACATATCTTCATGCCATTAGGTCCAATACACAAGGACATGGTCATACAGCCCATGACCCCGTCTTCATTAGCCTATAAGGTGCAGAAAAGTAGGACGTAAAACTCCATTCATTTCATTTCATTTCAGCCCATGTGGACAATACAATGGATGATATATAAAAAAAAAATTATACAATAATTCAAAAAAAAACAAATCTGTCTAAAATTACACAAGTACATGAGTATTAGATAGACAGATCTGTGTTAATGCGATCAAGTACATGAATACATCTGTCGTGATTTTTTTGGGATAGGATGATTTTGCTATAGATCATTTTGAGCTCTAACAGGCTAATAGGGTGTAAAACTTCAATTGATTTTATTTCAGGACTCAGTGAAAATGAATCAACTACAGAATTTACTTCATGATGCTTTGATATCAACTGATAATGTACAGCAATGTGCCATCATTAGAAGAAAAGATTTATCTATTAAAGCTAGTTCTGTTGGTTTTCATGTAAGTACTAGTGTCCTATAAGAGATATTCTAATATAGAGGCCCTGGTCTAGGTCACAATAAGATAGAATATCATAAAAATTTCATGGAATACTTGTTATAATTCATTTTTTGTTCTAAAAATGAAATGAAGACAAATAGATAGATTATATAGATAGATAGTATATCTATAGGGTAGGGTACTAACATAGGTATGTACGTCAAGTCTCAAATGTCGTGGAGCTTTTTTTTGATCATCCAGTCTGTCAATTCGGTACATAAATCATGACGTAACTGGACGCTGTTGTTATTGCCCACATTCCTCAATATTTTCCACAACAATAATGTAATTTTTGTATTCCATTTATTATCTCTAGCAAAAGGGAATAAAACGTTTAAATATCATTTTGCAAAAACATTATGAATTAATTTTAAAAAGTTTTTAACTCACTAATAATAAAATACAAAATCAATTTTTAGACGCCTACATTCATATGACGTCATTTGGTCACGTGAACAAACATGGAGTCTAAATTTAGCGTTTCAAAGCAGATCAGAGTCAAATGGATTCCACAAGCATTTCTACGTTCACTTGAGAATACATGGGTTATTCATTAGAAAGCCCAATTAATCAATTAGTAAGCTTAATTTAGCTCTAATTAATGAGGCAACCCATCTTTAAAATAGATAGATGTATCTGATCGTTTGGTTTAGAGAAAACTGAGAAATATGGGAAGGTTTCTAGTCATTCCTATTTGATAGTTAGAAAATGATCCCATCTATGCATTACATGGGCTGTCCTCTTAAAAGATAGAAATGGTTTACCCGATATGACATTATAAAACTAAAACTGCATATATATCAGAAATATTCAGCCAAAATCAATCTTTGATAAAATTTTGTTTATTTACTTATAAAGTCATTACTATTATTGAGTCTAATATTCTATTTAATAAGAACGGTTTTGCTTTTAAAACAAAAGTAAGTAACAGTGAATACATGTATATGTGCTTTGACTAAAAACATATATATATGCTTTGACTGAAGTTAAACAAAGGAATGTTTCTGATTTAATTTTCTTCCTTTACAATTTATTTAACATCAGTAAAGATTCAAATGATGTAATTTTGTATTTTGTAGTTATATCCAGATCAAGTACAACTGTTATTAGATTCATTTAGAAATCCACCACAAACTAGAGAAGAGGGAATATATTTTGATGATAGACAATACAAATGTGTTCGAGCAGATAAAAATTCTATTTATGGAAAATGTGTGAGTAGGTTTACTGGACTCGGCACTATTCTGATACAAGGCTATAATTCATTTAATATCTCATAGATTTTTGGGATTGTATGTTTGTATGTTTATCTATTCAAATGAGATATTCTGATACAAGGCTATAATTCATTTAATATCTCATAGATTTTTGGGATTGTATGTTTGTATGTTTATCTATTCAAATTGATATAGATTACCTTTCAAGTGAAAAACTAAGATCATCAAGATTAAAGTGCTTTTACTAACATTTTCACCATACTGCAGATATATTAATGAAGTCATGATATCTAGAAGGTTATGTAATTTTCAAATTCTAAAAGGTTCTACAAATATCAGCTACTGGTATATTAGTCTTGAAATCAATTTTGAATTCATTGCTTGACTGACTCACAAACTACACAAAGTTTAAACAAGTTTCATGTTACCTAGTTACCAGAATCAGGACACAAGGATAATTAGGAGATATTAGCATTACCTCGCCAAAACTACTTTTCTACTACAGAAAATATCATGACCCTTTACATCCTTCGACTGATTTAGTCTTGCATTGTAATTTAATGGACTCCAAAGGTAGTAAAACAGATATAACCAGTTTAATTTTGATTTTTTTCAGGATGACCGAGGTTTAATATTAGTGAGAACTGTGACATTATTAATTGTGGCCACCTATACAGAGAGTATGTATCCTAGTGTCTGTGTTGAAGCTGTAGAAAAACTAGGTGAGTAACTATATAATTGAACTGTATGCCTAGTTCTGACACAATATCTCAGTGAATCCATACAACATACTAGTTATCATGTATTAAAACTTGACCATACCAGGTATATTAGACATACACAACTAAATGTCATCCATATGCGAGAAGAGTTAAAGGAACTTACCATTCAATCCCATTTTATGAGCATGCAAGGAAATATTTGGCACTGGCTGTTAGATACGTACTGCCCACATCATGTCAGTACTCAACATTCAAGCCATACAATCCGAGGTATCCCCATAAACCTTTTTTTTTCGTCTCCAGCCTATCTCTGTATTTGTGAACTTGACCAGTTCTTTACATATATAGATGCTTTTTAAACAGTTGCTCTACTTTTAATCCCAAATTAAGTATACACTAAGTGAGTATTGATTTCAAAGTGGGATGAAAATAAAATATCTGAACCAGCATCCTGTAAAAATTTGTGTAAAAATAAAGGTCCAAGATATGAACCAAATCTTTTACCAAAAAAGAGTTGCCTACCTTTAAACAGTCATTGGTCTTAAATTAAGAGAATTTTTGCATAACTTTCACAAACACAGCCAGCTCTGTCCTTTTGGTCTCCATTACTCACTGTTAATAGCTTTTAGGAACATAAAAATAAAGACATGTTTAATACAAACAGATTGACCCTTGATTTGATAAAGCTTTAAATTGTTTTATTTTCAGCTGATTATTTTAAAGAAAAAGGAAAATGATAGAGAGTGAAAGGTACATTGTTCTGTGATATTGTTTATTTATGTATATTTTTTTTACTTTCTTGTTACTCATACTATGCATTTTCTTATGGTGAAAAAATAAAATCATTATGTATAAAATACAGTGAACTCTTTTTTTTAAGAGAGAAAAAAAAGGCATTGAGAGGAATAAATATTGCATGCATATACAGAATTGCCTGGTTAACAAGATATATCCATTCCTGGCCATTTACTAGCACAAAAAAAAAATAGAACAGGGGTAATAACTTAATCCTCTTTTCTTAGCTATATGCAGGAATAAAAGACCAGGAAAATGCAAAGTTAACAGATTTTATTAAATGGTTACATGAAGATACATGTATAGTTATAAAGAAACAATAACAGACAATAACTAACTTCTAATCAAGTTATTATGAAGCAAACTGTTGAAGCAAACACTTTAGGTTACACCAAATTTATATGGCTTTAACATCAATGATTTGGTGCTTGATACGGTTCATACATCAATCAAGGAAATATGCCTTGTGAATCATCAAAAGAGACAATTACCACTGATATTAACTGGCATTCTATGAGCACAAATTACTCAATGAACAGTCAAAAAGGAGGACGCTTTCCATTCAAAACTAAACACTGCAGCTGAAATTGAATTATTTTGTTTGAATTTTAACAGCCATCTTGGTTAAGCTATATTAAGGCACTCTCATTCATTATCCAACAACCCAATTTTAACCAAAAGTGACACAAAGCAATTGGGTTAAGGAAGAATTTTTTTTTAGCAGCAATGATTCATAATATAGTAATATATTATATATATAGATATACATGTATATATTTAATCTGTGGATGCATTGTTATGATAAATTATCACATGCTTCTAAATAAGGAAAAACAATTTCCAATGATTAATGCAGGATATCGATTGACATGATAAGTTCATGACTGATTCTGCTTTAGAGTTGAATATCAAAACTGTCAAAAGTAGTTAACAACTGTGATGCATTAGATTTCTTTTATGATGTCCTTCATTAGATTAACTAGGTCATAATTTGAAAGATTAAAATCATAAAAAGAATTCTCCTGGCTTATATTTCTAGAAATCTAGGTCTAATAATATACTACATAATCTTAGATACATAATATTATACAAATTCTATAAACATCTCTCTAACAAACACATTTCTTTAGCTTCAGTTTCAACCTGCACATCACCCAGTGATTTCAATATCTGCATAGGGACAGAAAATACGAATTGAGAACAATCCAGACCAAGAAAGTTTATTTTGCTTAACTCTCCAGCTACAAGTAAAGAAGTCAATTTGGGATAAGGAATAATGCTTCGCATGTGCAAGAGTTTTGGGACAAGTTAAAATTTTGTGAGCAAGGCCATTTGTTGCAAATATTCAATGTTAGAGAAAAAAAAAAAAAATTTAATGTACAAAATATAATTATATAATCTTTAATAAACAAAATTATGATTTCATTACCTTTGGGAAATATTACAATTTCTGAGACCGAGGGACAGTATAATTCAAGATGTTTTAAAATTTATTTGTCAGGACTAGATGTTTTATATGGAATGATCAGGATTTCGGACAGAAAATCATGTGAAATCGACCATTTGCTTTCGGAATAAAGATACAGAAATAAATCTAGAAGTTAACCATTCTAATAGCTGTTTATAATCCCAGTATGTGCCAAAAGTTTAAAATATTTGTGAATCTCAGTCCCATTTCACATGGTCTAAACTTATTCTTAAATTCAACAACATTATAACTACTACAACCACATAAATTTGTTCAAAAGTAATATAATAAAGGAAAATAATGTTGATCAAAACTTCGTATACTAGTTTTAATCCTTAATAATTCTTGCTGGACAGGAAACAAATACAAGAATTTTCTTTTCAGTCCTCCTGAAGATACATAATATTAGCTTATCGCAAGAATAAAACTTACACTCTCAATTTTGAATATAAATCTAAAGTTCTTGGTCCACAACATTTCAGAAAAGAAAAACCTCGACTTGTAATCCACATGGAAGCCAGTTGATTCGAGCAACATCACTGCAAATATTTTTCTTCACCGCTACAGCATAAAGGTACAAAAGCAGTAAAATATCAGCTTTGCACTGAATTAAAAACACTTTCGGGTTGGAAATTACTCCTCATTATAGATATAACATGTAACATAACATGGAGAACAACTTAAAAACAGGATGGTATATGCAAATTTCTCAGTGACATCCACACTAAATTGTCCAAGTCAAGGCAACCTGCCTCTTGGTAGAAAATACAGTTATTTCCAGCTAACCTTAAATCATATAGGTATTAAATCACATAATATATTTCGGCAGGAAAAGAAGTTTTCTTTTGGTCCCCCAACAATTACATGTATTAATTAATAAACTTTATGTGTTTTCATTGCAAAGTCAATTCATTATAAAATCTTTTATAAGCTAGTGTCACTAGAAGCTAATCTACTCCATATCATCATCATGGGAATTATGATTTGTTCCATTGTCTAGGTACTCTTGTGGCACAGTTGTTGTGTAGGTAAATTTCTCTAAGGTAGGCTTAGGTCCTTTTCCACGCACCGGAGCACCGGCCACTTTCTTCTCATACCCATAGATAATATCCTGGTCTGATGGCAAGGTTGATTTGAATGCTGGTACTTCATATGCATCTGCTAAGTATTTCCAAACAAGAGGAAACTCTTTTGGAATATCAAAACCTTTATAAGCCTAAAATCATAAAAGACAAAATAAAAATAAACAAATGAAAAAAAACACTAATCTATGACTTGGAGATGAAAACAGACATGTTTAAGAATTTTGACCCAGACATCCACATCCATATCTCAACACATTGAAATGTCTAAATACATAGCATGTGTGACCTAAATAGTATTTATTCATCTAAGAGACTAGGTAAATATTTACTTCAAAATAAAGAAGCCCTTGCAGAAGCTTTCCAAAATATTTCACATTAAGCATTCGATTATTAACTCAGTACTCATAAATTGTTATTATTACATCTTTATTATCTCTTAAATAGTCTATTAATAACTCATAGGATGGACTTACCTTGCCAGCAACTCTGATATGCTGTAATCTAGGTAACAAATGACAGTCAGAAAATGACAGGACATCATCTACTAAAAATTTGGATTCATGTGATTCTAAAAATTCCTCTAATTTTTTCAATTCAGTGATGAGTAAGCTTTCACTTTTGCCTGACAAGAATTTATTAAAAGCCTGAAATGAACAAAATGTATTACGATAAAGGGAGAGAATTTCTCATTAAAGGAACTATTTTAAGTTTCATTTATAAGTACATATACAACTTTTCTATGATGATCTTACAGGTACCAATGAAAATAACTTATATTTCATCAACAACAGCAAAGCACATCAGAAATGCATCTAGGGTACCCTAATTTTACTAACTGAAATTAAATAAGCTGACACTTACATTGTACAAATCTTCTATACATTTCATGGCTCCAACATTTGGTGCATTATGACGTTTCAATTCTGGACAATCTCGGTTTATGCTTTCAAAGAATGTTTCTAATTCTTCAAATGTATCATACATCATTCCTGAAATGTCTTTTCCAAGTTTTGTGAAGCATGATCGTGCCTTGACCACAGGGAATTTTTTACTCCAGCCTTCTTCGAGGAAATTTTTAGGAGGACAATCTGCTTGCACTGTGAAAACTTTGAAATTGACACCTTCCTGGTTTTCAGCCATTAAATAAGAAATCATGAACCACTGATGACATATTGGACAGGATCCTCTTGTTTCCTTATCAATAGCTGAAGCCTGAAATGAATAAGTTTATAGTGTCAAGGTAATTTGCAACCCTTCAAAGATATCTTGTTGTTTTGCAGCAAAACAGGAGCAGCAAAGAGGAGTTAATTAGTATTAAAAAATTGATAGAGATCTCAAGCAATGATTAAAATGTGCTGATAGATCAATTACACATATAGACTATTTAACATGGCTACTGTAAACCAGGATTTTATTACATTTAAAAGATGTGCTACTTGAACACCCAAGGTCGGATGTAGACCGAAATTGAAGTGAATTTAAATTTGACACACATATTGTGTTGCGTTGTGTATAATTTCAATAAGGGAATGAAATGTATTATCGACTACTGATGTAATACCTATTTTGTGAATTATAATTGCTACACACATTAACACTTTGTGCAACATTATGCGAATTTCTCGGATAAATAACTTTCGATTGCCCGCTTTGTCAATGCCGCAGTAAAATGGCGCCGTAAGTCCAACCTCGATCAAAACATATCACATTTCATAGGCTTTAATAGGATACAATTTGAAAATGATTTAGATAGAATACCAAGGAGGGTAGATTTCAATATACAGCTGCAGATATATTAGTTGCAGATTTAATCCATTAATCTAGGTGAAATAGAGTTAAATGAGTTGTCATCCATTGACACAGATTCCTCGAATGTACTGAATCGCTAAATCCGCCATAAAATCTCCATGTACTATTGAAATAAGGCTAGAAAAATCCTCCTCACCTTAATATATAATTCAAACTCCTGTTTAGGTCCATCGCTAGCTCCATTAGCGGTATCATTTTCGTAAACAACTGGCGCTTCGTCGCTCATTTTGACAGACAAATTTTGTAGATATGTCCTACAATTTGTGAACCGTACTTATCTTTACGATGACGCAGAAACCTCGCCCAATGTCACGGACACCACTGCGCATGTCTTTTGATATGGCAGGGTCACATGATTCATTTTACATCTTGTAAGGGGGGCCGAAATATGTATCACGTATATATCATTTTTACGTCTTATTTTTAGGGTGGTACTAATTTATTTGGTCTGTCAATGTTGTGGAAATTTTATTTCTAATAGATTATTGATCGCGAGTCTTGGTTTCGTCAAACATGGACAAATGATAGGCTACCTGATTTTAATTATACTAAATCCGTTATTTGAATCTTTAAGCCGCTAAGGATATGCCCAGATACCTTCTGCTTTATATTTGTTATTATTTGGACCAAGGATTAAAGAAGAACGATTTGTTTACCACATTGTTAAAAAAAACATAACAAAAAACTCAAAACGTGCTGGAACTAGTCTATTATTACTAAAATGTCTCTATTTATTGAGCTAAATTTAGAATATTTTAGAGCAGGGTGGTGTAACAATGAAAATGAGTCAGTTTTTACTGAACAAAAATTCATCATCGCGCAAAAACAATGATTTAGAAAAAATACTGATGAAATATTGGTCTACATTTTATGGACAATAGTTTATTTTACCTGCCCTTATAAGGAATTATATTCATGAGGCACTTCCTTATTTGGAAGAGTTACCGATTTATTGATTAGTTTATAGGCATAGTAGGCTATGAACACCACACCTATAAACACCACAAAAAAGTTAACACATATTGATGGAAATAACTTTATTCGGTTTTGATTAATTTTGAAACGTTAGAAGAATAGGTATTTAAAAAATTCATATACATTCCATAATTTCATAAGAAGGTAAAAATAAACTAATGGGTTTTAGACAATAAAATAAAATCTTACATGACTTTTTCCCCCAAGATATGTACGTCGCTAAACCATTTATTATTTTCAAAAATTTTCTGGGAGGGAACTTTATATGCGATAACATAGAAATGTGACACTCAGTCTCAAGAGGCTGGTTCAGTCACTTGCAATTACGAGCGTGAATTTTTTGAAGGTCATGTCGAAAGAAACAACTATATTTTACATGGATAACAACTTAGCTTCACAAGTCCGCCGTGACAGGGATCCTTGCTACCAGTTGGTCCTTGGTCATAAAAAGTCCGATGACCTTGAATAAGTCATCATCACTTATAATTCCAGTTCACCCAGCTGTAAATGGCTACGGATAATTACATAATTCAAAATATAATATATTGTTTAACAGAAATGCAAATTAAGGTTCTATGGCACATATTTGACAACTCTTAACATTTTCTGTAAAGCTAGCGGCATAAGAGACAGGATCTGAGATCATTTGATACAGAAAATAGCCCAGGAAATAAATAGCTCAATAATATAGTGGAATTAGAGGGACACGTTAAAAAATTATAACGAAGATTAGACCCTTGGATGTGTGACACATGTCCCATTTGATCCATGCCACATATATTCTGATCCATGCCTAGATTATTTATTTGAAAACAGATATTGTATAAGAATAAGCCGTAAGGTCTGGTTTATACAAACAATACACAATAAGACACTGGTAATGGATGATAATGGCGAAACACAAGCATTGTTTATATGTTTAATGGTAGGTGTCTTATCGTTTTGATATGTGAAATTTTATTATATCAGATTATGTAAAAGCAAACTTTTATTGTTGTTTGTTATGCAGCCAGCTAGTTAACATACATATCAAATTGCCCGAATCCCAGGTTATTATACAGCGGTTTACCTCCAATTGATCTACAATTTTCATCAGTTACACATTGTAGGGAAAACCTCAGAGAATATCAGAAATAGTAAGGATTTATAGAGGGTAGGCCTGAAACACCGAAACTGTTCTAATTGCTTTATCTAATAAGTGAATATCCATGTTCTCCTCTTCTTTACTTACCTCTAAGTTTGTAGCAAAAACAGCAGGTAATAGAAAAAATGCAGAAAAAAGTCCAATTAATTCTAAAATTCATTTTATCATTATTCACTAAGCCTACATGAATTTTAATATGAAAACATTATAATGGAGCAGGAAAGTACTTATCCATTTATTATAAACCAACTCTAACTTTTCATTTGAAATGTCTTTATGGTGATCAATCAAGGCTATAAATATAACCACCCAGTCACAATTTAAATAACTTGTATCATTCATAATATCTGATTCACTGTTTACTACCCATTCATGATATTGGTAGCTTAACATACATACACTAAATTCATTACTTAACCTACACTGTAACTATCCTTCTGGACTGTGTAACATACCTCACATGCTTTCTAGGTATGACATAATATAGAAGTAGGCTACTGGCCAAATTGGTCAACAATCCATTTCTGAGGAAATTCAAAATCTGTTTTCAAATTGATCTGATTGCTTAAAATTTTGAATAGTGACCCCATCAATCATTGAGCCCTTTTATCTAGAAGGGACATAAAATCACCTCTCTATTCAATATTTTTTGATTATTTTTAAGATTATGTTTTAGAGTCATGTTTGAGTTTTTTATAGTCATAACCATTTGGATTTAATTGGATTAATAATCAAGTCAAGAATTTTGTTAAAAAAAGGAACCACAGGTTTAATATAAATGTTAATTGAAAAATACAAACATATCTTAATTTTATTATAACTAAACATAACAATTAACAACAGTATTAGATCTTGAGATGATTTAATGTCATTTAGAAAGTGGTGTTGCAACAATATTTTCGTTATTGGGATAACACTTTCTTGGTATAGCACAGATTCTAGTGCTGAAAATTGGATGAGACTCTGAAACCTGTTCAGGACTCAGACAATTTTCAGCACTAGAATTGGTGCTATACCAAGAAAGTGTTATCCCAATAACGAAAATATTGTTGCAACACCTCTTTCTAAATCACATTAAATCATCTCATGTAATCAGCCTTGGGAGCTGTGTCGTTACTGATTATTGGAGGAGTAATGCATGTTAGCAGTAAACTTTGTCTATCAACTCAAAATGGCTTCAGGTTCTTAAAGAACAGGTTCATCATCGCCATAGTCTCAAATAATTTTATCAGAAATAGGGTTCACAGCTCGTGCTTGAAATTTGAGACTTCAAATCAAGAATTATCCACATTTGAAACTTAAAATGAGAATGCTTTGTAAATCAGTGATTACTTTTTGGTTTGGCAAAATACTGTAAAGCTTTAACATCCAACTGAAGATATTTTCTTTCACTATTATACACTTCATCATTGTTCTTATCCTCCAATGATCTGAAATTGAACCCCAAAAATATCTTTATATTTCAACTAACCCCATATATCCAACAAAAACAGTTTATATTGGAATGCATCGACATGATAGACTCTACTTAAGGTACACCAGGTTGACATTTATCAAATTCAATTTATTAAATTATAGAAGAATATCTTTATTTCACCTGATTGAAGATTGTTTACATTGTATCTGTCGAGCTATAATAGAAGAATTATTATCTGGTATTGTTCTATGATTCAACCAACTTTTATAGCCCTCTCTTTCATTCTGTAACTTCTCTAGGATCTCCACATACATATACCAACTCTCACTGTTTTCTGTAAAAAATACAGACAGAACCATGGGAGAAATTCAGTTTATCAAAAAGAATGAAAGAAAGAAACAACTATATTTTAAAAGGATAACAATTTATTAAGTTAAAGATCCTTTCTACCAACTGGTCCTTGGCCAAACCTCTTGGCATTGATCTTTACCTGATTATCTGTACCAATTTAGGGCTTGGTCAACAATTATAAATGAAGATGACTTATTCATAGTCATCTGATTTGCACGTGCCGTTTGAAATTATAACCCACATCCTCAACATAACCAAGCAAATGATATCATTTAAAGAACCAACGATCCAAACTCAATCTCAGCAGATGAAGCATTAAGTTAAGGGAAATTTGTTTGCAAGGGAGCACATCCTCTTCCCTTAAAAACACCTGATTCAACTCTCTGATTTGCTTTATCAACTATATCATTAGGCGAGTTCACATATATACTGATGGAAGATAACTTCCTTGACTGTTTCAAGAATCAGTCCGATGCCAATAAATGAATAAGATACGGTATATATCAAAAGGTATTAATAGAGAACATATAATGACTAACAATATTTCTAAAAGGTTCGGTTTTTATATTTTTAAAGATGTCATTATATAAACACTTCTTATACTTTGACTATTGTAATAAGGTAGGGCCTATCTACTAGTGTAAAAAATACAAGTATAAGGATATTCCAAGACAATACAGGCCTAATTAGAACTTATCTGATAGAACCCTACCCTTCATAAACTATAGGTATATAATAGGGTTAAGTGTGTATCTTATCAGTATACATGTATCATACATATTATAGACACATATCACTATCTCTTAGATAAGGTAACTTTAAAATTTTTAAATTTCAACGATTTCTGACTTGATATCTGTACCAATACCTAACAGAGTGATTTAAACTTTGTCAAATTATACACAGTAAACGAAAGAAAATAGACTTGTATCATTTCAGCATTACAGATTGAATTCATTGACCATAGCAGCAAAGAAGTTTCATTTTTAGTGCCATTTGACAATTCATTTAAATAGAATGCACAATTTCAGTCCTGATAGAACAAATCACCTATACGGAAGTAGAAAACATGCAACTGTGCTATTCATCAAGATTTCATCATCAATATTATCCAGAAGATAGTTTCAATAATTCACTTCCAGAAATAGAAATCTTATATAAGTTCAATATGGTAGAATTTGTTTAAACATTTCCTCTTTTTAAAAAGTCATTTTTAAAACTCAAATATCAGAATTGAAAACACTTTAGACTACTTTATGAAAGTCAATAAAAGCTTTACAAGAACCTTTTTTACTACAAAGCTGCAAAACATCTGCATGTTAATGTGTTTGATTTTCAACTGAATGAAAGTATTTATAACAAGCTATTGTGAACACCGACACTTTACCTTCAATCAAAATACATGGGTGAAGCAGATGTTTCAAAACTATTAACCACATGAAGAGGTAGGATGAAAAAATGTATGTTATTGAAAAATTTATAACTGATATCAGTCATTGTCATGATAATAGAAGATACTGAACAATTAATTTGCACCAAATAAGCGTCAATTTGGTGGTTAGTTTGCCTTGCAACTGCCTAGCCCACTTTAAAGTATATTTTGTGGTTCAACATAGGCTGAAACTCCAATATTAATTAGGTCCAATCCATCAATATAAATGTTCGCACCAAATTTCATTCAAATCAGATGGAAACTACAGCATTCACAAGCCAATTTCAATGCATTATGACTAATGTGGGGTTTCAAAATCATGTCAATAGATTGATGTTACAAATAAAGTTATTTAGAACTATCATTATCAAAAAATCTGATGTTTCTTTTAGCAAAATAATTTCAGACATTTTAGGTTCATAAATCTAAATTTGTAAAACTTAAAATTTCCAAAAACACAAGGCTATTCTATAGACTTTCATATAATTATTGAATGCTCATATTCTAATAAACTCAAAGTTAAAATTCAATAGACCATTAAAATTAAAGAAGTCTGTAAACCTAGTTAGGACTTGGAAAATCCCCCATTGATATCAATGAATGAATATATATGTATCTACTACACACTTTCAAATTTGTTAATTTTATTGACACAGGCTCTTCTAGTTATCTTTACAACAATAGAAATGTATCGCCTGAACTGACTGTTAAAAGGTTTTATTGGTAAGATAAAAGCAATCAAATGTAAACATGAATAAATGTGATTCACAATTAAAAGCTACCACTGGATAAAACCAATTGGCTTGTACAAATACTTCAGATGGCTACATGTAGTAGTTTATGTGCTATGAATGAATTCTAGGTTAAGGATGAGCAGTTTCAGTGAGGATTTTTTTGAAACATCACCACTTATAAAGATACAAAAACCCATTAAAACAAGTCAAGTACTTTGCACTTTTGCTGATTTTTTTTTAAAGGCAATTCATAAGTAAATTTAGATAAAGGTATAATCAAATTGCTTTAAATATCAAACTCACAGAACTTTAGTAATCTAGTAAATATTAACTGGTTCTAGTTATAAAGCTAGTCTAGTAAATATACATTAACTAATTCTAGATGTAAGCTAGTCAAGTAAATATGAATTACCTGTTTCTGGTTGTACAACTAGTCTAATATATATACATTAACTAATTCTAGTTATAAACCTAGTCTAGTAAATATACATACCCTTATTCTTGATGTAAAGATAGTCTAGTAAATATGAATTACCTGTTTCTGGTTTTAAATCTATTCTAGTAAATATACATTACCTAATTCTAGATGTAAAGCTAGTCTAGTATATATACATTACCTATTTCTAGTTATAAAGCTAGTCTAGTAAATATACATAACCTAATTCTATATGTAAAGATAGTCTAGTAAATATGAAATACCTAATTCTAGATGTAAAGCTAGTCTAGTAAATTTATGTATAGTATTATTAGTAGAGCAACCGGTAGTCTAGTAAATATGAATTATTACCTGGTTCTGGTTGTAAAGCTAGTATAGTAATATTACCAGGTTCTAGCTGTAAAGCTAGTCTAGTAAATTTATGTATAGTATTATTAGTAGAGCAACCGGTAGTCTAGTAAATATGAATTATTACCTGGTTCTGGTTGTAAAGCTAGTTTAGTAATATTACCAGGTTCTAGTTGTAAAGCTAGTCTAGTAAATTTACATTACCTAATTAGGGTTATAAGGCTAGTCTAGTAAATTTATGTACAGTATTATTAGTAGAGCTAAGGGTAGTCTAGTATGAATTATCTGGTTCTGGTTGTAAAGCTAGTCTAGTAACATTACCAGGTTCTAGTTGTAACGCTAGTCCAGTAAATAGACATTACCTTTTCTAGTTGTCAAGCTAGTCTAGTAAATAAATTTACCTGGTTCTAATTGCAGAGCTAGTCTTGTGAAATGTAAACAATCATCATATTTGGATAATGAGAATAAAACTAGTGTTAACTGATGACAAGTGGTCCACATTAAGCTCTGCCATTCTAAGGATTCTATGGAGGGCTCATCTTCACATGATTCAGGTTTATCTGGAAGATAGATAGGTGTAATAAACTCCTGTAATCATTCTGAACAATTAGAATCAACAATCTCAACTATTATCAGTATTACCAAATGGAAAAATTATATGGATAATTAGACATTTGGTTATACTAACGACCTTTGTATAACATCATATATATGATATACCGGTATTTCAGTTTTGTGAAGAAAAATCAATTTGTAGTTAGAGGGCAAATTATCAGTAGTGCTAATCTCCATAAAACTTTACTTCAGACCCACTGTTGTAAATAAAAGTTCATTTTCAAGGGGAAATGTAAAAAGGTTTTCTAAATTTTCTACATCAATTTTCAGTTAGTCTTTTTTTCCTGCATTTCCACACAAAAATATAAGTAAGTAAACGCAAAATATGCTTAGATCACATAAGGCCTTTCTCAATTAGTGATGTCATGAAACACTTTAAATGGAATTTCAAGAACACAGATGTCTGATTGAAAGTTGAAATGGTGCAAAGTGATTGAAAGTTGAAACGGTGCAAAGGGTTGCAAATTTCCAATACACAAATTAAAAATATATTTTGTAAACCTCTTAAAAAGAAGAATGAATGAAAGGCTTTACAACTGAAAAATAAAATTTTAACCCTCTCTGTGTATTACTTCTAAATCTCACACAAGTGACACTGCACCAAGAGTTGTTTGTAAGTAACTAACAGAAGTCAGAATTCTTTTGATACAAAAACATGTCCAAAAAATGTGTTAAGGATGAGCCAAAACAAATATTAACTAAAACTGTCAACTATTCTAGAAAATGTTTATTTGTGTAGGAGGACCAAATTCTAATTTTGACTTTTCACAGATGCATTCATGAAATTAACATGTACGTTTGTACACGATCTGTGTTATACTGCAACAGAGTAGCAGACGGATATATAAAAACAAGCCAAGGTTTCTCTTGTTTACTTAAGCTTTTCTATTTTTAAACTATTGAAAGAGATAATTTAAGAACATACCAGAAATGTGTTGGCCAGTTAAGCTTATCCGTCGCCTTTTAGCTTGTGGTTCGATTGTTTGTCCATTAACAGCAGAAGTGTCTGTGATCAACTGCTCGTCAGTGGTAGGAAATTCTTGAAGGGTTTCGATTACTCTTCAACATGAAAGGAATGTTTATTTATAAGAAAGTGTGAAAATCCTAAAATCTACATTGGTAATCCACATTCAATCCATTTGATACTCTTAGATACATTGTGGGAAATTTATTTCATTCATCAAAAAACCTCAATAATTTTATTCAGTATTTTTCTTAAGAGTTAAAATTTGCAAAACAAATTTAAATTCATTGAAATTCTTCAAGTTGTTAACTACACCTTATAAACTTCATCTGTTTTTTATTTATCATCTGGTCTTTACAATTCTTGATTATACATCTACCTTATTGCTTTTATATGTAGCTGCTCCAATGACGTTTTTTCTTTCGCTCAATGGAGACTACATAAAACTGACTAATCTTTGACTTAATGACATACAAGACTAGCTTGAAGCATGTCCTTTGTTCGTGAAGACTTCAAGAAAAAAAAACCTTATTAACAGCTCTTGCAGTCACTGCAATAGGATATCTTAAGTAGGCAAGAATAATGTTTTCCAATCAATTATTTACACAACAATACAAATGAAATGAAAT
The DNA here is from genome assembly GCA_030562195.1 of Nipponacmea schrenckii. Classification (NCBI taxonomy): domain Eukaryota; kingdom Metazoa; phylum Mollusca; class Gastropoda; family Lottiidae; genus Nipponacmea; species Nipponacmea schrenckii. The sequence goes on along the minus strand of JAUJPP010000003.1, from coordinate 32,237,269 downwards.
ACCTTTCATACACAGCAATAGCTTCATTGGTTCTCTTTAATTTGACTAGTGCTTCAGATTTACAAGACATTAATTTCAGTTGACAGTGGACGTCCTGCCATTTCTTATTTCTTAATTTTCGACTACTGGTTGAGTCAGATCTATGCCTTTTACGCTGGTCATGTTCATCATCATCAAATAAATCATCAAATGCATCACTCATAGGAGACTTGAAATAACCATCTTCAGAGTCATCATCAGAAGCTTCCTGTTCATCAGAGATATATGACGAGAGGGCAGCATCAGAAACTGTCAAACATTGGTCATATTGGTGTGAAAGATTTAAACTTTGACATGTTTCAAGATAGATAGATGCTATATCTGGTAGAATAATGCAATTTTCTTTTAGAAAAAAATTTTGAACTGAAGAACGGCACTGAAAAAAGAATTATGAAAATATTCTAAAAGAAATGTATAGGGAACATAACAATATTACATAGACTGATCACATTAGAATCAATTTCTTAAGCGTTTTTCAATAATCAAATGCATCTTTATGGCTTTTTACATAGTTTTTTGAATATTTATTTATTTTTTTATGTTATTTATGACAGCAGGTATATTAACTGATGAATCGAGCTCTTATTAGCCAAGTTCAACATTTTTAAATTGTTCGTTCATCCCTTTACCATACATTGATTTCAGGTTATGTGTTGAAATATAGAAGAACTATATATACCTGATGTAATGGAATATAAGAAGAATCTGTTATAATAGCTAACAAATCTAGGTATTTGTCCCCTGCTTCATTATACCTGCAATATACATGTACATTCAATATTTACATGATGAATATTAGTTTTTTTTTTATGAGAATGAGAAGTGATAATGGCATCAAAAGTATTCCAAGAAAATTTTCCTTGCTATTGATTACCTTTGATCATCAGTGATCAATAACAAATTAGCCAATGGTCAATATTGACTTTGTAAAAAAAATTCGTATTTTTTGTGTATAATAAATGAACACTACCAGTATGGTTACACCTTTATAGGATGCAAAATTGCATGTTTTTAAAGACAATCAGCTATGATAAAAACTGTTAAACAGGGAATAAGGAATATACATGTAAATGTCTCTAATACACATTCAAAGATTAAACAATCTACTTCGAATGCCTGTAAACAAGCAGATTATATACTACACTAAAATGCACAGATTTACTCTATTAAAATGAGAAAAAATAGTTTATAGTGAGTTATATGTCTATATATAAAAATACTAGTTGACCACATGAGGAGTGTGTATCAAAATGTGTTGGAAGCATGTAATGATACGGTATCTAATATTTCTATACTGATTTCAGAAATTATTTTTTCATTTGAAATTTTTATATGATGATTTATATGATTATTTGTCCAATATTATAACGTGCCACTAAAACATCGCATTTTTGTGAAGGGATATCTAAACTTTAGATTCTAAAACAAAAGGTTATAACATCTGTATATCATGAGGAATAAAGAATATCATGTTGGACTGATATATCTATATATAACATGATGTGTGATATCAAGTCATGAACTGACCATATGTTATACATCACAAACTTATATATCACGCAATTCTACCATTATTTCATACCAATTTTTGTCAGACCATTTTTAGTACATTTACATGAAATATACTGCAAATAGAAAAGTCAAAATGACAATTCTGTCAATCAAAAACTCTCTTCAGAAGAATGGCAAATGTGTTTCGAAAAGAGTAAGCATGGTCTGTATTTTGTGTGACCTCCGACACTACTATAATGGTCAAAAACATGAGTTATACAACCAGTTCAATTCATGTTTTACTGTTGTATTTATCAAGGAGTTCTCTTTAATGGGTTTGTCTGTCTGTACCATAAGGAACTAACCACTAATCCTCTAGATAAGAAATAATTTGAGACAAAAACAAACAGTACCCTATGCACTGAGGGTAACTTGTCTGTAGTTTGCTTACATTATTATCATTTCAGTCAATCTGTCATCAGCTATACCGGAAAAAGTTTTTTATCATTACATTATATAAAGTTTGTAGGAACAAACAAAAGACATCAGCTTGGATAGTAAGTGCTAAAAGTTTACATATCTCTCAGATAGATTTCTACAAGCAGTACCTAACTCCTTCCAGCTAAATAATATATAATGATTGTTTGTATTTTTTAAATGCAAAGTTGATATAAGTCAATCTTGTCTATTTTGATAAAAATAAAAAGTAGCAGGCTGGCCCATGTAGACGGGCTGGCCTGGACAGGCGGGCTGAAAAACACAACCGTATATATTTACCGGGCTGAAAAACGTTTATATGGCAGCGAGATGGCCCGTTAAATGACTTTAATGAATCGTTTCCCGGCCAAAAAAATTTTAGTGGTTTAAATTTTCCCTTTCTTTAAAAAAAAAAAAAAATTTAAGGAAAAAAAAAACTTTCCCGGGAACCCTTTTTTAAAAAAGTGCCCGGAATAATTTTGGGGAGGAATTTTTCCCCGGGGAATATAAAAAATCGAAGCCGAGCCCCCGGGCCCCCCCCCCCTGGCGCCTTGCTTTTAAAAATAATGAGCCAACAAAAAAGAACAGATCATTAAAGGGTTTGAATCCAGGGAAAAACTTAAAAAAAGAAAAGTTTCATCCCCTTGGGGAAAATTATTTCTTTTTGACAAAAATATTAGAGGCATTTGTCCCAAAAAGTTTTCTCAATCGTTTTTAAACATTGACCGCCCTCTTATCAATTGCTGTCATACAAGCTTAACATCCATAGGAAAGAAAGCCAAAGGTTAATAGAAAATGAATTTTTATGCAATTTTACTTAGTCAGGGGAAATTTCAAAATATTCCAAGAAATGTAAATTTTAACGCCAAAACTGGGCCAGCATTGGATATAAAAAATTTTAAATAAGGGCAATGACTAAAAAATCTGTTCACAAAAATTTTTTGGAATTGAAGCAAGAAAAACTCAAAAAAAACCAATTTTCATTAAATCGGATTGAAAATTGTACCCTTCTATTTTGGATAAAACCCCAAAATTTTAAAAGGGGTAAAGGGGCAATAACCCCAAAACTGTTTATGCAATGATCGCCCAAATTTTTGAACTTGACCGCCCTATCATCAATTCCAATGTATACCAAGTTTCATTAAAAATCAGATAGATAATTGTACCCTTCTATTGTGGATACAACCCAAATTTTTACGCGTTTTTACTTAGTAAAGGGTGCAATTACTAAATAAACTTATTTTCCTTTTCAAAAAATCGTCAAATTTGAAAATTTCTTGGATAAAAAACTGTGGCCTCTATTGTGGATATAACCCAAATTTGACGCGTTTTTACTAAGTCAAGTGCAATAACTCAAAAAACGGTCATGCGATAATTTCCATTTTCGAACTTGACCGATATATCATCAATATATACATGTATACCAAGTTTCATTAAGATCGGATAAAAACTGTGGCCTCTATCGTGGATACAACAAATGTGAACGGACCGACGGACGGAGGGTCAGGGGCGACGGCAATATACGTCCACATTTTCATGTGGGCGTATAAAAAGCCAAAGTCAAAAGAAAAGTGTGAGGATGACGTCACGACCGAGTATCCTGGCAAACCGAGCCAGCCCGCTCCATATAAACAGGGCCTTAATGTGTCAATCCCATTCTATTGCAGATATTTTTTCTTCTACTCTCTATCTTAGTAAGTGTAGTTTCAAGGTTAATCTTGTCATAACCTATTGACTGTCAGGTTTTATTAGAGAAACATGTCATATTATTTTCTTATCATTAAATAAATGACCACAAACATCAATGACATGCTGTCAATAACTTGTAAGAATGTTTGGGTCAGAAATCATACTTTCTTTTACTTTTCAATTTACTTTCAATATACAATCTATTCTTATTTTTTATTCTTTAATATCCCACTAACATTTTTAATGAAGAACTGTTTGCGAAAATGTGCAAGCTTATATGTTAAAATTTCTAATAACTATGAATATTGATAGCATGATTTATTATAAAAAGATCAATTGCTTTGATTATCTGTTATTGCGAGAGAAATTTTATGTGTTGAGTAAGATGTGATTCAGTTCTTTCACACTTCTATTTTCACACAGTAAAGTGCATATATAATTATTACATATTGTTTTAATATGAATCTGATATCATTTGGAATTACAAATTAAAGCTAACATAGACAAGATACAAAATTGTGAGGTTCTATAGCACATTCGGTTAAATTAAGGAAATGGTGGTGTGGTTTCTGATCACGATAGGGGTGTGAAAGTTTGATGACTTTGACTTGTAATACCAGTCAACCAAGCTGGAAATGGGAAATAAAAATCTGAGAAGATCAATGCCAGATGTTTGGCCAAGGACCAGTTGTTATCCTTGTAAAATATAGTTTTTTCTTTCTTTCCCTCCTTTCTAACTAATTGGAATGAAAATGATTAGATGCATCATTGTAAATTTTACATTTTAATCGTTCAGCAAATGTTCCCTCAAAGTGTAAAGAAAAACATTGAAAAAGAAAATTGGATTAAGATATAAAATGATCTTGAATATTACAGACAGATTTGTTCAGAAAAATTCCATTTTTCGGATGTTGATTTTACCTCCCTTTTTACGTTCAGCAATTTATCTGAGGCAATATGGAAGCTAGCTTTAAAGCCAGCTCTTTCTTGTTCGGCAATTGAGAAGTAATAATTTCTCACACGCATCATCGGTAGTCTTGTACATCGCGAACTGTCAATTATGTACCACTTTTTTAGATCAAGACTAAAGTTTTTTGGGAACCAGATTAACTCAGTGGAAACACAGAGTGTTCGGCAATAATCCTGGCTTTAAAGCTAGCTTTGCTTCACAATTCTAAGTGGAAACGCTGTTATAGATTCGAAGGTTCAAATTTAGACTGTGAGCAGTAAACACTTATTACTGGTCAGCCAAATTTAAAATTTCCGTTTCTGAGACTATGATTGGTCTAATGAAAGATGAACATGTCCCTTTAATATATCTTGTATAACTTTATATATATAACTTTCACACTTACACTGTGTACCTGTTATTTTCAATATGATTTAATCAAATACATATATTTAACAATTATTAAACAATATAATGAAATTTGCCACCTCTAAACAATATAAATGCCACTGAAAAACAGCAGGATTTCATAAGTAATTTGAAACCTGAACAAAGTAAAGTAAGTATCACCATTTCGTTTACTTTTTAGACCATCGTGGATATCATATTTCCGTGTAAAAGTGCTGGTACAGTGTCATATAATGTCACATGTAGCTAGATTAATCAAAAAAGCAAATTATTTTTTTGAAACACAATCAACATCAAGTACAGTTAAAATCAATTTAAACATTAAGTACTGAGTTGGACTAAATGAAACCTTTATATATATTCAATATCAATATATGGGGATGGACAAGACTTTTCAAAATGGTGTACATCCCTACCTCCAGTCTTAGAGGTACCAGATAACACCACAGGAATTATCTTTACAGCGGTTAGAGCATTGGTTCTTGACGTCATTATGTCATTTTCTTGCACACGTTGAAAATGTCGGACGTGAGTTCTAATCTCGATCGGTGTGTGAAAGTTCGATGACCTTGAATAAGTCATCTTCAATCATAATTCCAGTCCACCCAACTGTAAATGGGTACGGAAAATCCAGAAAAAATCAATGCCAAGAGGTTTGGCCAGGAATCAGCTAGTAGAAAGGATCCCTGTCACGGCGGACTTTGTTGTTTCTTTCTTTTTTCTTTCTTTTTTTAATATTTAACAATTTTGATGAAAGAAGACTTTTTATTCCTACTAATATCTATTATTAATATGTGAAAATATAGGATGAAAACCATAACCCTTTTTTCCGTTGCCATGGTTATGTTGATGTCATATCAAGCGGTTTCTGCATGTGGAGACTCTAATATTTTGAAAAGAGAAGAGGAACATACTGTGGTGAAGAGACAAACTAACCTTATAGCTCAACTTTATGGTGCAGGATTAGATGGAGCAATAACACAAAATGAGTTACTGTTTATATTAGGGTTCAATGAAATCCAGTTGACTCCACTTATGGTGGCAGCTGATCTTAATGGTAATCAATTTAAATTCATTTTACTAATTTGATTAATTGATTAATTAAAAGAACATTCAAGCATAACATGAATTATGACTAAGTTAAATATAATAATGTTACTTCATGATATAAGCTTACATGATCTAATCAAGGTATGGCAAGGCACCTTTTACATGTGAATGGTTCTATTACCTAACCAATCACAGTAGTCTGAAATGTCACATGACAAATAAAATGGCTACCTTAAATGATGCCATGTGTTGTTCAAAGAAGGAAGAGGAATTAATTATTATATGGGAGTCAAAGCTCAATTTTTATTCAATTTTGACTTTTCGATACTTTTCACACTCTAGATAAAGCCATATTGTACATCATGTGAAGAGTCCCTCCTGCGCATGAGTACATTGTAGTGTTGAAACGGTTAGTGATTTTTACTAACTGGGTAACATTCGGCGATAACCGTTTATTAACTGCATTGACCAAAAAAATTTGTCTGTAAATAGTGTCCACTACATAAGTTTCAAAGTTTTAATTATTATTTTCCAAATCTTTTATTAATGTAAGTGTGTGAATTGACTAATTCTATATATTTATTTTTATTAACAGTTGATGGAGCCATAAACAGTGAATGGGAATTTTATCTCTTGCTTAAAGCATTAGGCCGTAAGATTAATTTTGGTTCAAATATTTTTTTTGTCACCAGCTCTCACTCTTCTAGTTATTACACCTCTTACTTACATACCAGCTCTCACTCTTCTAGTTATTACACCTCTTACTTACATACCAGCTCTCACTCTTTAAGCAATTACTACTTTACATCTCATACTTTCATACCAGCTCTCACTCTTCTAGTTATTACACCTCTTACTTTCATATCAGCTCTCACTCTTCAAACTATTACTACTTTACACCTCATACTTTCATACCAGCTCTCACTCTTCTAGCAATTACTACTTTACATGTCATACTTTCATATCAGCTCTCACTCTTCTAGCTATTACTACTTTACATCTCATACTTTCATACCAGATCTCACTCTTCTAGCTATTACTACTAGACACCTCATACTTTCATACCAGCTCTCACTCTTCTAGCAATTACTACTTTACACCTCATACTTTCATACCAGCTCTCACTCTTCTAGATATTACTACTTTACATGTCATACTTTCATACCAGCTCTCACTCTTCTAGCAATTACTACTTTACATGTCATACTTTCATACCAGCTCTCACTCTTCTAGCAATTACTACTTTAAATGTCATACTTTCATACCAGCTCTCATTCTTCTAGCTATTACTACTATACACCTCTTACTTTCATACTAGCTCTCACTCTTCTAGCTATTACTACTTTACACCTCTTACTTTCATACCAGCTCTCACTCTTCTAGTTATTACTACTTTACACCTCTTACTTTCATACTAGCTCTTACTCTTCTAGCTATTACTACTTTACACCTCATACTTTCATACCAGCTCTCACTCTTCTAGCTATTACTACTTTACACCTCATACTTTCATACCAGCTCTCACCTTCTACTATTACTACTTTACACCTCTTACTTTCATACTCAGCTCTCACTCTTCTAGCTATTACTACTATACACCCCTAACTTTCATACTAGCTCTCACCCTTCTAGCTATTACTACTTTACACGTCTTACTTTCATACTAGCTCTCACTCTTCTAGCTATTACTACTTTACACCTCTTACTTTCATACCAGCTCTCGCTCTTCTAGCTATTACTACTACACCTCTTACTTTCATACCGGCTCTCACTCTTCTAGCTATTACTACTTTACACCTCATACTTTCATACCAGCTCTAACTCTTCTAGCTATTACTACTTTACACCTCTTACTTTCATACCAGCTCTCACTCTTCTAGCTATTACTACTTTACACCTCATATTTTCATACCAGCTCTCACTCTTCTAACTATCACTACTTTACACCTCTTACTTTCATACTAGCTCTCACTCTTCTAGTTATTACTACTTTACACCTCATACTTTCATACTAGCTCTCACTCTTCTAGATATTACTACTTTACAGCTCATACTTTCATACCAGCTCTCACTCTTCTAACTATTACTACTATACACCCCTAACTTTCATACCAGCACTCACTCTTCTTGATATTACTACTTTACACCTCTTACTTTCATACCAGCTCTCACTCTTCTAGTTATTACTACTTTACACCTCATACTTTCATACCAGCTCTCACTCTTCTAGCTATTACTACTATACACCTCTTACTTTCATACCAGCTCTCACTCTTCTAGCTATTACTACTATACACCTCTTACTTTCATACCAGCTCTCACTCTTCTAGCTATTACTACTATACACCTCTTACTTTCATATCAGCTCTCACTCTTCTAGCTATTACTACTTTACACCTCTTACTTTCATACCAGCTCTCACTCTTCTAGTTATTACTACTTTACACCTCATACTTTCATACCAGCTCTCACTCTTCTAGCTATTACTACTATACACCTCTTACTTTCATACCAGCTCTCACTCTTCTAGCTATTAATACTTTACACCTCATACTTTCATACCAGCTCTCACTCTTCTAGCTATTACTACTATACACCTCTTACTTTCATACCAGCTCTCACTCTTCTAGCTATTAATACTTTACACCTCATACTTTCATACCAGCTCTCACTCTTCTAGATATTACTACTTTACACCTCATACTTTCATACCAGTTCTCACTCTTCTAGATATTACTACTTTACTCTTCTTATTCTAATACCTAATATTTTGCACAAAAGATTTTTTTCTAAATTTCAGTTGTCGGGGATGATAAATAAAGATTTAGAATCATCAATAGCCAATATCCTTCCAAACAACCTTAATTCTCATCTTGAATTAAATATAATTATTGCAATATTCTTATTATTGTCATACTCATATTATTTAGAATTGAGAAGAATCAGCTAAGTTGTAGACCAGAGTTCGTCAAAAATGCTCAGTTAAACTGTTAAAGAGCTTCTTCAGCAAACATTTAGTGCCTTATATAAATTGAACCCAATATTAGGAAATCCGAACAAATGTTGTAAAATACACTTTTTCAATCATATATCATTGAAACAGCATTTTGGAACATTTTGCCTAGAGTGGGACAAAGTTTATGCATCATAATCTTATCTGCAACTTTCTTAGGCCAATATAAAGTCACTATCCATACAATATTTTACACTAGGCCTAAAACATGATTTAAAAAATCATGTCAATTAAAAAATAAATAGGTCAATAGCTTTCACATTGGTAATATAATAGGTATAAATATACAGGAGATTGTTATAATGGTATACAGTGAATAGCTGAGTAGATATTATCTAATATTACTATTCAGAAATAGTAGAAAGATTATACAGGATATATAGATCATAGATCAATATTAAGATAGTATACTAGTTTCTTTTAGTTCTCACCTCATTATAATCTAGGACTAAAATAACTAGAAAAGATAATATTACATATTAATACTACATATTCAAGGACAATAGTCTATAAAAATGTTTGAACTCAGATTCAGCTTTTTAAGAAGTAAAGAGGTCTTTTTAAGTTCTTTATGTGTATCAGGGATCCTTCTATCATCAATTTGTATCATCCCTAACTTCAATCAGGTGTAAGACCATTCCATTTAAACCAAGCATTTTATCATGTCACTATCACATGTTTTATGTAGTCCTTTTTAATAGTGACATCATCAAAAGGTTAGTTATAAAAGTGGAATGGTTAAACTTCTCATTGAATTTCAAATGCCAAAGATTGATGATAGAATGGTATCTGATACACATATGCTTGTGTTGTATTAAGTCTTTTGCAATATTGACATTATCAAATGCTTAGTTTAGTAAAATTCCAAGAACCACATATCTAATTGAAATTTGGAATGGAGCAAATCAATGCTATCAGTGTGCCTGATACATATAAACACTGTTTCCAAATAGAGCTATTTGAAAAGGGGGTAAGTATGTGGCACACAGTTGAATTGGATACTGATAAACATTGTCTCAATCCAGGCAATCTAGGAATCCTGGAATTTCCCATAAGCTAGTACTGGGTAAGTTTAAGCTAGAGTCAAGCAAAGATATTTGCACACTATATTTTAGGTCAATTTACAAAAAGTAATGAATAACATAAAGTCTATAGTTTCAATTTACTTTTCTTAACCAAAATAATATGGACTACTTGTGAATTACACTTGAATATTGCCTTTGCTTAAATATAGTAATGGTGCATTATTTAAACAAATTCTTGCCCTACTTTTACATCAAATATCTGGATCATTTAATTTGAAATGCCATAGGCAAACCAAGCAATCAAAACTGAAAAGTGTTATATAAATGGCCTCCAGACACAGATAGGATTTGTGATGAAAATTTGTAACTCTCCATAACCAACTTTCAAATCTTTGATTGACATCTCTATAATAATAGTAAATATGACATTTGATTGATAACTTCATTACAATTACATTGCAAATCACATCTATAATCAATGAACATATTTGTTACTTATCTGTTGCAATGTTATATAACTTGTATGATTAGTGTAGCCATAAATTTGACAAATTGAGATACATTTATTCAAAGTGTATAGATATAGAAATATCACACTTCAAAATGCAATTAATATTTCAAAGTGTATGATAATTCAAAGTTAACCAGTCAGGTTTACATCAAATTTGAACTCATCAAAGTAAACCTGCACATTCACAGTACATGCCTACCACTATATGAGTTGAACAAAAACTACTCAATATGAATTGAATTCTTTGAGATGAAATAGAGCATTTGAATAACCCTATCTTAACAAAAATCTAAACTTTCAATAGATGGACTTGTAAATGTACTTTGGTTAGTTCATTGTTTTAAAATGAGTTTTCTACTTGGATAACTTTGTAAAATACATAAGGTATGCAGTTCAACTATTCACAACTGAAGCATGAAATTGTGTTGCTAAGTTATGCATGTCTACACTTTCATTCAGAGCAGTTTAAATTACTAGACCACACCAGAAAAATAATCCAGAATTTAGGAGGCCACTTTGCAGAGTACCACATCCTAGAGCTGCCATGATAAATATGTTACCTATTGTTACAAGAATTACAATATGGGTGGGTAATGGGATAAAATTTACCACATCAGTATTTAAAAAGAAACAACTGTATTTTACAAGGATTATAACATAGGTTTACAAGTCCGCCGTGACAGGGATCCTTTCTACCAGCTGGTCCATGGCATTGATCTTTCCCAGATTATCCATACCCATTTACAGCTGGGTGGACTGGAATTATTAGTGAAGATGACTTATTCAAGGTCATCACACACCATCCAACATTTTCAACGTATCAAAGCAAATGCTGTCATGACATTAAGAACCAAGGCTCTAACCGCTGTGCTATAGAACCCCACTAATAATTAATGAAGTTGACAGGAGAGTGTTAACATCTACTGTCTTATAAATATTTGCCAACAATTTCAGTCATTTAGAAAAAAATTGATCCCTTCACCGATATATAAAAATCCCAGTTTTCATATTTTAAGAGGTATCTTCAAGTATCACAATATTGCAGATTAAACAATTGGTTGCAATTAAGCATGGTGACCTATACAGCAATCTTGATTGATCAAACATGTTGTACCTTTCCTGACTTCATTTATGACATCATGAGGGACAATAACTTAAGCTGTTTATACATGTTAGATGTAGTTTAAACTAGTTTCTTCAAGGAAATACCAGCAATATATATAATGTTGTATTACATAGAGGGTACAGATACATCAAAGTGCCAAAATGACATCCACAGAAAAAGGAAATGATATAAAATGAATGGAGTTTTATGTCCTACTCTTCTGCACCTTATGGGCTAATGAAGACGGTCAACGCCATGCAGTGTGCAATGAGGGAAATTTTGGCAGGACAGTGGCATTAGCCTACTCTTTTTGTGATTTCCAACTGTCGAGGGATCTTTTAAGTGCACAGCCTTGACACACAGGGTCTCGGTTTATTTTCCCATCCGAACGACTAAATGCTTTTTCCATGTCAGTCTCTCCAACGTGCATCACTGACGAGGGGAAACCAGTCTGAAAAATCGAAAAGTTCATCTCGACCTTTGCGGGGACCTTCAGGTAAGCAAGCAAGCATCTAATTCACTGAGCCAGAAGAAGGAACGGAATCCAATATATACTAAACAGCACAAAAAGGTAACCTTTAGTAGCTTCCTAAAAGACAATCAAAAATAATATTATTAGCGATGTTAACTTTCTGAAATGAATAGGCCTTCTAGTTTGACAATATAGAGTTATGGGTTCTAAATTGAGGCCTTGCTAATGCCCATGGCAGTATGTATACTTATTTAAGTTGAGCATGGGCATAGTTTTCACTTTTGACACAAAATTATATAAATACAGAAAGTAGCTGTCTAACAGTGTACATGTGTTTATATGACCAGTGTAATAAATCATCTTATGTCAGGTAAAATATGTGAAGAGCCCCCAGGGCTTTTATTATGTTCAAATACAACAGAATAGACACATAAAATACCATATTAAGCCTAATGACATTTTAAATCTCACAAGGTAAAGTTTGTGTATGTTAGGAACAGATTATCTTACTTCAGTTCAGTGTCCTTTAAAAAAAAAAACTCTTATACATGAAAAAATTATTTTTTCTGAATAAGAAATCCTATTGTAGCTTGGAGCTGGTTGATCATATAGTAGATACTGTAGTAGAAACATATGTTTCAGTGCACATTGAGTATTATTGCCTATAACTTGCATGATATTAAAATACCACTATTTTTTACAAACTTAAAGAGTACATTCATTTCAAGATGAATTTCTGGACCAATTGTTATGAATATGAATAAGTTTGAATCTTTAATCCTAGATTAAATAAGATGATTTTGTAGAATAGTAAGAGGAGAAGATATTTTAATGTAAATTGTAACATCAGCAAATCATATTGAGATAATATAGAGATAAATCAGATCATAGTCTTCATATACTCAACTGTTACATGATATTGATGACTACTTGAGAGACAATATTTTACATACAGTTACAGGTATTCTATCAGTATGTACATGTATATCTAAGAACCTCTGACAATTGAACAATTTGATATGAGACCATAAAATATTTATTAACAAATCTTCATGCAAATAAAGTACATTTTTTTCATTGACATTGTAAATTCACGTATATTTGTAATGACAAGTCGAGCAAAAAATATTAATAAAATTAAAAATATTATTGTCAGATGTGCCTAAAAAACACAAGAAACAATTGCAAACCTGTATGTTATATGAATCTGTAGCTGGATGAGGGCTATAGAGGCCTCCTCGCTGGGATCTGACTAGATACTCAGAAGGACTAGAGAAACGTTAAACTGAGAAGTTAATATCCCTAAAACCAGAGTAGTTATAAGGACATGAACTCTTCAAAAACAGGAAATACTAAGCTAAGCTAATCAGTTTAAGTGTTCATAGCTCGATCACTATCAAAAATCTAGTCTTTGAATCCATGCGTGTCTAGAATTAGCCACATTGAAAATTGAAATAATGATTTGTCATCGAGATACACAGAAAAGCGGTAGTTTTGATTATTTTTGAAGGATTTATGCAAATTTTTTGTATTTGTAGTAATCTTGAGGATTAGTCACATATATTCAAGACCCAAAACAACCCCCTGTCCCTTTTATATTTTACCAACTTTTGTGTGAAAAGTAACTGATATTCAAACATGGAACTTTCAATTAATGCAAAACATAGTATCTATGTAAAAATACTACTTGAAAATTGTACTCTGAGCTATGTATGAGACACTATAAGACTTCACCAGATAATTTTCTAGCTTATATTAAGTGTTATTACTAACATGCATATATCATATATCCATAACTGTATAATGCTCACATATTTATAAAGTATGCATTATAAGAATGTAAATTATGTATATCACTTGACTAAATGTTAAAGTGAAAGGATTTCAAGAGATAGCCCTAACTACTATTTCAAAGATTTGGAATGATACTTGTAAAATGTATGATTATGTAGAAAAGTTTCATGTCTATGCAAAGATGACACCTGAACTCACATCTAAATTTTCTAGAAATATTAAACAATTATAATTTTATTTCATTTTTGTTAATATTTTTAGTCTGTCTCCATAGTAATCTGAAGAGACTTATACCAGGGTCGCATTCATTTCATTTGTCCATGAATTGTGGGATACTGAAACTGAAAGTAGAGTAATATGACCAATAATATATAATAATAATTTATTCATATATATAAGCCTTGCAGCCCAAAGTACATTTACAAATAGACTTTAATTTTATGATTTGATTTAGTTAGAATATTACAATCAAGGTGATTGTGTTGAACATGTCTGTATTTATAATATGGTTATATTTATTTACATAATGTTAGATTCATTGTTTTCTATATAATTATTTATAATATGACGATATTTTACATGTATATTACATTATTTTCATACCTTGTAGCTCAATTTACTTTAGGTCATTTAGACTCTTGGTCCTAAGCATACATGTGTGGTAAATATATTTCGATAGATTTAGATTTACAGTGGGGTTACAACTGGACATAAGTCTAATGTAATCATTATATGTACATATATTTACATTTAGGTACTTTGTTCTAAAGTCATGAAATTTTGAACATCTTACAACGAAATGATAGTCATCATCAATCTCACCTAAGGTACATAATTTACATGTTCTGTTTTCCATCAGTATATTTAACCATTTCCCGACTGTCGCCATAAAATCGATTGCCACACATCTAAGCTTACTTAATGCACACTTATATTTTGATATACATACAGAATATAGATATTTTTCAGGCTGTAATAGGGTTTTATATTGACAATAACTTGATAGCCGTGAATTTTCGGTGATTTGGATATGCCATTCCTGTTCACAACAGTCTGATAATCTTTGTTTAAAGAGTGATATAAACATTTGTGTGTTACCGACTGACTGTGATATCCATGCATAACCTAGCCCAAAGTTGAACAATAATGCTTTTACATTCATTGCCCATGTTTTTCGCCCTGCTAAATCTAGATTGAATAACATAGAGTATACATTTTTTGGCAATCTACAATCATCCATAGTTAATAATTTGGTCCAATATTTTAGACATTTAACATAATAAAATGTACAAATTGGTAATCTCCACACTCACCCAACACAGCTGCATTACATGAATATTTAGTTAATTTTAATATAAATTTAAGAAATTTAATTTGCACATTCTCAATTTTTGGACTATATGAGATTATGAGACTGCTGATACTTGCTTGTGAAAGCGATTCTGATTGGTCGACATCTGGCGCATAATCAGTAAGTGACCTTGGCATAAATCTTGTTAGATTATAGTAAAGACTGACCAAAAAAATATTAAAAAAATGAAATTGAAATCTATTTTTCAATAAGATTGGTGCAACAAATAGATTGTACAATGCAGAAAACACTTACAAATAGTCTCCAGACCCTTTTCTTTTGGTTTCATGTTTCATCATTGCAATTACCCACTAGAATTTTGTAGAGTTATTATTATCTATGTATATGGCGTTGTACTCTTCTATTTATCAGGGGAGCCATGGGTCTCAGAGAATTAGGAGCATGTTAGGGGTTCAATCCTGCAAAGGTCAAGATGAATTTTGAGATATTTTATCCCAGTTTTCCCAAATCAATGATACAGACCTTAGGGGTTGACATGGAAACAGCTTATAATTGTTGGAACAATGCACTAAGGCAATGTATGATACAGGCTGTGCAAAGATCCCTAGAAAATTACAAATTAGTAAAAGAGTTGGCTAATGCTACAGTACTGCAATAATTTCCATCATTATGGCATTGACCGTCTTTATTAACCCATAAGGTGCAGAAGAGTATAATGTAAATGTAAATTTCATTTCCTCTATAACATTATTCATACTTTTGCTTATTTAAAGCAGAACTTGAGAAAAGAATTCCAAGATATTACAAATCATAATTTAAGACCTTAACTAGTTATCAGCAGTGTAAGATAGATAACTTGTGTGGACATGATCAGTCTTTCTTATCTTATAAGTATTTAAATATATGAAAGTTATTTGTTTTATAGCACAAAGACTTTATAGTGTGTCAATACTGATACTGTTTAAACACTTTGTATGTTACATACCTATATATCTAGGAGTGTCTTTTAAAAATTTGTTTATTAAACATATCTTTATATTCAGTATCTGGTCAAGCCAGATAAATCTTGAGAAATAGATTAAATATTGTTTCATTCATTCATTTTTGCTTTTGTTTATCAGAGAACAAATCATGTAAAATCTTTACCAATAACTTTTGAATATTGGTAGAAAATGTTTGAGGTTTTTCTATGGTGGTGGTGGTGGGTTCTGATATCGTTCAGCGTGGAAAAGTCTGATGACCTTGAATTACTCATTATTACAGTGGACCTAGATGAAAATAGATTTTGATATTCAGGGATAGATAAATGCAATGCTTTTTTTTTAACAACCTTGAGATTCAGTTTTTGATATGCACTTATATAATGTACAAACTTGTATTATTACCATTTATTATTATTTTCATTTACCAACAGGAGTTAACCCCCCTTGTTTATACACTTTCATCTTCAAGGTAAAAGGGAGGGAAAATTCAAAATTCAGGCCAGGTGTCTCACTTCCATGATGGTGGATATATAGGTTCCAAAAATAAATATTATTGAAAAATAAAATGATTTGTGTTGACAAATCGTAATGCATGTTAAAGGTTCTCCCATGAACTGATCTATGTCCGTACATTTTTTCATTGCTATACAATATGCACATGGAGAGAGGAATCATGTTTGTGACAGGACCTGAACCTCAAAATATTACCTCAAACCTTGTAAACTCATATTTCCTTTTTAATAGGTCACCTTAGGTGCTTGATCAGTATGAGTACTCCTGATTTATCTTCTATTATTTGCCGGAGAAGAGTGGATGAGAAGAATTATAATCTAGATGATAACAATACAAGAAAGACACCTCAAGCTTTGTTTAAGAAGTACTCCTTAAAAAAATACAATATATAATACAACCATATTCTTATTATCATTACATCAAAAGAATCTTACTTCAAGTATGTGAGAAAGGGGAGGACTATTTACAAACTAAAAACATGTACATGTATATATATATATTTATACTTTTTTTCCTTCTCCTAGAACATGTTTCACTTAATCAACAAATTCAGAATTGAATTTTCATGTAATGGTGAAATAGTAAAATTAACATCATACAATGTCATTTTCCCTTCTGTATTAAATAATGATTCAGGTGAAACAAGTTTCTTAAAAAACACAACAGTAGGCTACCAATGCCTATGCCACAGATCCAAGATAGAAAGGGAGATAACATTTAATCTTTTGGTGACATGTGTATTTGCTGAATATATGTATTTTTTCATTGTTAAAATATAATTGCAAACTAGCATAAAATGCAGAATTTCAGTCATTTATGTCCTAAGCTTTTCCCCCAAGACCCCTTGGCCTCAGATATGGCTTTTAGATTGTTACATATTCCCTGGTACTAGTGACTATCTCTGCCACTACCAATTGCATTAGAACCATTGATTTGAATGTAATTTGAAACTTTTCTGACAAGGGGAGCATATCAAATTATCAATGACGCTCAGACACAACATTGAATGTCCTATATGAAGCTAACATATGTAATTTTGTAACACTGTTATTTCAAAACCCATCAAATGATAGAATACAGAAATAAGTATAGAAATAAGTGCTCAAGAAATAACACGAGTCAGTAAACATCTATATAAACCAAACCGTCAAGTATAAGTTTGGTGCATTCAAGTCATTGACTACTGACATTTGATCTTCAGAAAAAAGTAATTTGAACTACATTAAATCACTGCAAAAGACAATCTTATAACACGTTAACTCTTGTTTTAGTTTTGACTACAGTCCTCCAAGGTGTTTTAAAACCTGTAATCATTCAAGTGATTTGAAGAATGTCACCCCTTAATTTCTCAAATATAATAACATATATATCACAAACAGATAGAAAACACCGTTTTTGACCTGAATAGATGTATACACTTATACATGTACAAGTACAAATTGATCTAAACCAAGAATTCTAACTTCAACTACAGTTACAAAACCACTGGTTACCACACTTTCTTTAAGGGCTGACTCAAAATCCAGTGCCAATTTTTCTTGTTTGATATTGATACTTCTCTTGGAAATAATCTGTGGTTTGGTCATTCAACATCATGTTCCAATATATAAAATAATTGTAAAATATTATGTAAGTAATTGGACTTTTGAAATTTCATCTTCTGCACCTTATGGGCTAATGGAGATGGGCAATGCAATCGGTGTGCAATAAGGGAAATTTTGCCAGGACGGAGGCATTAACCTACTCTTTTTGCCATTTCCAACTATCGAGGGATCTTTAACGTGCACAGGCTGTAGAACACGGGACCTCGATTTTTCGCCCCATCAGAACGACTAAAGGCTTTTTCCATGTCAGTCCCTCCGACATGCATCACTGACAAGTGAAGTCTGGGCTAAAAATTCATAGCCTCTTTGGCTGGGATTGAACCCTGGACCTTCAAGTTAGCAAGGAAATGTCTAACTCACTGAGGCACTGCAGCTCCTCCAAAGGTTTACAGGAACCTGGCACCAGATTGAGAAACCTTCTTTACTCAATGTGTGGGCCAGATATGGCACTTTGGCTGTTGGTGAAATATCTATATTTGGCCCATGGACATAGCTCCATTTATTATGATCAAGTTTTAAAAGGACATTAAATGTACTAAGATATGAACCCTTAAAGTTGTCTGTTGTAAATGTTGACCTTATCCAGCCTTAAAATCTATAACATAATCTTACAATACAATATTATCAATAGGAAATTAAAGAGCTGAAAAGGGAAAATTTGGGTGGGTTTTCTTATTATACACATGTAGTGGAAGATAGTATAATATAAATATTCTGTATTATAACAACCCTATTAGGACTATGTAATATATATTCATGTAATGACTATTACAATTATGATATGTTTATAATGACTCTGTATATATAATTTATCTACTATATATTATACATGATTATAATCTATCGCTGAACAATTCCTGCATATATACAATTTATATATACTTAAAGAGACAGGTTTGCCATTTTCCAGGATTGATTGGGAAATGAAATGAAATAGAGTTTTACGTCCAACTTTTCTGCACCTTATGGGCTAACGAAGAAGGAATCTCTACCTTTGCTCGGATTGAACCCTGGACCTTCAGGTTAGCAGGCAAGCGTCTAACCCACTGAGCCACTGCTGCTCCCTGAGAGGATTGATTGGGGTCTTGAGTATATGCAAATTAACATTGCAACAGTGAGTGTTTTTTTGTTAACCTCTTGTTACCTGGTTAATCTGATTAATTAATCAATAATCAAACAAAACTATAGTTTTAGATATTAATTCAAACGGAAAGGACAGAATTTTCTGTCAAAAAAGTTCTCTTTTATCTTCCAATAAAAATGACAGTTAAAGGATCATCTGAAATCAGACCTGGTTACCAGTGAAATCTTACCTTTATTGGTTAAGCAATTTTGACACTTAAATTGTTAAAGTCTTTAATATTTCATTAAATGTATGAACAGTGTATAATCCCTTCATAAATTTAACTATGTTTAATATAAATGATTTCAGAAATGAAATGAATGGAGTTTTACGTCCTACTCTTCTGCACCTTATGGGCTAATGAAGACGGGCAACGCCATGCAGTGTGCAATGAGAAATTTTGCCACGACAGCGGCATTAGCCTACTCTTTTTGCGATTTCAAACTGTCGAGGGATCTTTTACGTGCACAGCCTGTAGCACAGGGCCTCGGTTTATTGTCCCATCCGAATGACTTGACGCTAAAATGATTTCAGAAAAGAGGATAACTTCAAATATGGATAGTACATTGTTTTCTGTTTATTGAACCATTTAAATGACTTGACCATTTTCCATGCAAATAACTTGCATCAACCTGTATTAAATCATGAATACCCCTAAATGTTGCTTAAGGATAATGTATTAAATCAGGGATTTTCAAATTTTTTCTTTCTATTTCTGCTTTTTAAGATCCCTGTTTAATTGCATTATCTATCCCTCTTCCTCTATACATCCTTACTATTTTTGATCTTCTTTATTCATGCAAATTTGTTCATGTCAGAGAATTTAGCCTAAAAACTCATTACATTTTTGAATTTCATAAATTACCCCATGTTGAAAGAGCCTACATTACATGGATAGAAAAATGTTCCTCTGTGTATCTTTATCTAGTATTTGGTTCTGTTTTAATTTAACAGTTTTAAACAGATTTTAATGAAACATCATTCAGACATGACTGGCAAATGAACAACCCTGATATTGTTTTAATCTATAACAAATTGATGAATGTGATGTTGAGCATAATAAACCTAGGGTATGTTAGTAATTTGTAATGTTAACAGAAGTGACTAGTAAAATAACTAGCTATGTGACATGTCAAGTGCTAGCAGATTAACAATCCTCTATTGTTGATTTAAAAGATTAACATTTATTATATATTTAAACGTCAAGTTTAAACTCCATTATATCCCGTTTACAGTTGAAACTTTAAATCTTTTTTTTTTTGACAAGTCGAGTCTAATTCTTAAAAGGCTTCAGATAATCAGAATTTGGCTCCATTAATGGGTACAAACTGTCAAGGTTGAATACAAAATGCAAGACTCTCAATGTACGACTTCTCCCAAGAAAATTTTATTAGAACTGATTCAGTGCACTGCATTCACACATATTTCGGGGCAAAATTTTCTGGCACTGCCAATGGGTACAGTAATTATTTATTTTATTTTATTTCAATTTGTTATATTGTTTGTAATACATCCAAATATAGTGAAGGCTATAACCTAGCCATACAGTAATGTGATGAAAGTAAATTTACAGAGTGAATAAGAAAATCTCTATTGTAATAATGACTTCCTCACAACCTATACAAACTGTATACTGTTACACCCTTTAATGTATTTAACAAGACAAATGTGATAGTACAATAGACTTAATATATCATAAAATTTACAAGACAACAGTGCATTCCAACAAGAATCACAATATATATGTATTTAAACCTGAGACAAATTTCTCAAAAATCTTGTGAGTCTCTTAGCTGTTCTGTAAAATTTTAATTCTGAAAAATGTAAATGTAAAGGGAGTTTCTTCGTTAGCTGTTAAAGCACAAAATAAAGTAACTTTTTCACTTTAAATAAAGTTACATGCAAATGATAATCATAGTGTAATCTACTTTATCCATTTCCATAAGAAATCAAGAGTAGAATCAAATGTTCCATAAGAGTGAACAAATTGAACTGTAATGCTAGCCATACCTAGGCCATTGCCCATAATAATGACTGTAGTGGAGATGAATATTCTGAATAATGAATTTCACTACATAGCATAAAATTGGATATCATAGATCACTCATGGCCCTTTTACACAGGTAAACTTTTAAAATGTATGCCTTATCCGTTTACAAGGTTATATGAATCACTCAATTATTCCCTATCAACTTTGTTTACAGAAATTCCTGCTAAAATTTAGAATACCAGTAATGACCTTTATTACCTAAAGCCCCCACTGATCAGAAAATATTAAAAAAAAATATATATGGAAAAGGTATCATGCAATGTAATTACACTATGTACACAGCAATTTTTGCTTTGTATACCACTTGATGCAACTGTAAAAGGGCCTTTAGAAATTGTGTTATGATAAAATAAAAGTTAACTACTGTTAACTTTGTTCATAACATTGTACCATGATAGGTCAATATAATGATACATGTGTATCAACCACATGTATTGATATAGTTTGGCTCTTCAATTGAGCAAGTCAAAATGTTGATGCTGCCGAAAAGCTTAAGGTTATCCTTTATAAGGCTCAGTGATTTTAGAACTAAATAAAATGTACTTTACTAGCCAAGTGTTAAAATAAAAGTAGTTTGTTGAATAAAGCTGTATTTATAGTAGTATATATTTAAATAAGAATAGTCTGTTGATATCAACCCACCCAGTTTACTATGATTCATTATATAAATATCCTGCCTTCTGAATACTTGCACTGTATATATATATTACATCAGCCATATACCAGTTGTTACTATATACTTCCTTATATCATATTAAGTCATTAAGAAAGTAATTACATGTATATCTTCTTTAACTTCTTCTACATGTATATCATTATCAGTACATATTTGTTTTGAATCAATGAAGGCCTTAGAATCGTATTGGATCATATTTAAAAGCTAATCACCACTGTGCTAGCCGAGCTACTGCTGTGCTTTCAGAATTTGCAAATACTTTCAATATTGTCACTTGAAAGATTCCAGGCTATTTTTTTGACTAAACTGAATTTTTAGACAGTTGTCAATGTCTTATAATAATAGGTTTTCGTTTATATTCCGGAAGGTGACTGTTTCCCTTGAAACCAACAACTTTGTAAGTCTTCATGTGCATAAAACACACATGTACCGGTAATTGACGGCTTTACAAAAAATCATTGAATATTCTGATCAAAAAATATAAACAGGGTAAAGTCAGCAGTTTTGACCGAAGAGCGTAACTTTACTCTAACCTTGATAAGAAATTTGTTGAATATGAAGATGTTGACAAAGTAAAGATTATTTACTGTTCACTAACAATATTTGATAATATACTGTAAAAGTATACTAAGTCAATAAGGGCCTGGTTAAACACATCATAAATAACAAATAAGAGCACAAGTAGGTCATTTGTATATTATAGAGAAGGGCATAGAGGTTACTCTTTATTCTCTTTCAAAGTCATTTTTGAGGCAAGAATATTTGTAAGATTGTCTTCATATGTTCATTTGTGGTTAATTTTTGAAAGTTTGGATTCTTAGTTTCCTATTACATATTTCAAGCGGAATAGAAACACAAGTTATAAATACAGGCCCAAACATAGACTTGATGGTTTGTAGGGGCAAGTAATTTATACAGAAGGGCAATGGAGTGTGGTGTTGATTTGTAGTAATAAAAAATACCGATTGTTCAAATTTTTGCAAAAATGAAAAATTGCATATTTAGTAATGAAAAGTGATTCACAAGAAATCAAAGACTTCATAGTAAGGCCAAGGACGTAAATTTTTGTCCTATGAATTATTTTCATGAGAAAATTATAGATGATATTTGTTTAAAAAAAATGTAACAAAGAATAGCCTACTATGCAAAATTAAAATTGCATGGTTAATACATAAAAATACTGCCAAAACCTTCAAATTCTCAAGTTCTTCAAAAACTGTTAATTGAAGGTGAAATGTACAGGATTGAAAGAGTTACCTCCCATTTAACAAGAAATATAACAAAGGGGCTTCAAAAATTACAATACATCTGTCTTAAGATGTTACTGTAAAATTTCCTAGAGTTCACACACTAAAAGTAATCATTCAATTTACTAAAAAGATTAATTGAATCTGGGGATTTACAAGAAATACAAATGATGAAACAATATCCAATGCAATTTCATTATGTAGATTGCTTTATAAGCAGAAACCAGCTCTTAATGTAATGAATAACAATCCGAGCACTGCAATGTGTTATGGTAACATAATAGGCACAATTTTTACAGGAAAATAAATGACATGTAGATGATGATTATGTGGTAACAAAGTTTGTTAAAATAAACACAATGCCATAATAAGGAGGGCAAATCTATCTATTTCTACAGATATTAAAGCAATTTTCCTACTAAAACTACCCTTTACATGTGTATATTAAACTTGAAACCAGGGTTTATGTTGATGAAAAATAAACTTTCCTTAAATTAAAACATTATGGAATTCTCAATAACATTTTAAGATTTTGTTTTGTATCTGAGAAAACAAACATTGTGTAAATTTGACTTACCTTTCTAACTGTAAACATCTGTGTGCCAGTGTATATAAGGCTTGAGGTAATGAAATACTAGGTTTCTCTAGTAAATATGATAACTGTAGTGGATTAGTGATAACTTGTCTTCTATTACATTCTTCTGAATCTTCTAGAGCCTATAATTAGAGATTTATTAATGAAAGAAAATGCCAGTTTTATATAAAAAAAAGATATATAGCATCTTAAAATGAGTAGTTGTCAAAACAAAATTTTATGAAATGAGTTGAAAGGATATAATATTTCTTAAACCCTTTGGGCCCTGTTTTCATTCACTTCAAATATTGGCCTACCAAATTCTTTTGGAACAGTTTTAGTGAAAATTGCATGCCCTTTTACAATTTTAACGGATTCACCAACAACAAACAACGCCATTTTTGTAATGGCACATTAATGCACTATTTACATTTCATTTGACCTACAATGTACCTAATTTGCATAGATATGAACATGTGCTACTCTGTAATATTTTTTATACCAACTCGGGTTGTGAACTTGATAACAGTACTGTTGTGTGATGTGTCTTAATTAAACCCAATGGGTTAAAGTGAAAGGGAAAATTTTCTAAATGGATCCTTTTTTTTGGGGGGGTTTAAAATGCATACCAATATTTTCCCTGGTGTTCATATGTGGAAGTATTAAAAAGGAATTTGAGCTTTTATTTGGGCTTAAATAAAGCTTAAATGTTGGATTGTTTAAAAAAATCAATAAAAACGGCCCTTTTTATCAAGAAACAAGATTTGGTACTGTCTCATTTTTTAGCACAACTTACATGTAATGTATAAATTTTTTGGAGAATCCCCATGCTGTTGGTCCTACAGCATTCAAAAAAAAAGTATAAAGTTAATGTTTTTAGTGTTTAAAAGTTCAATTGTTAATTAATGTAATGAGACTTGGACAATAAATTAAAGTTTATGTTGAACTTTTGATTATTAACAAATTGTTAATATTGTAATGATAAAAAACTTACTATAACGAAAAGTTTAAGTTTTAATTGTTGATTATGAAACTTTCTTTTATCATTATAATTTATAAAAAAACTTACTATGTTCAAAAGGTAATGTTTCTAATGTTGATTATATAACGTAATTGTTGATATTAAAATGCAAAAAATTACTATGTGAAAAAGTTTAATTTTCAATTTTGATTTATAATGAAATTGTTGATATTTAATGATAAAAAAACTTACAAGTATCTGGACGTTTTTGGGGATTTTTTGATTTGGCCTTGAATAAATTGCGTCTAAATAGACTTGTGAACACGATAGAGACTACAGTTTTCATCTGATTGGAATGAAAGTTGGTGTGATCATTGAAGTTGAGGTCATCTTGGTTCGAAATTCACATTTCCATATACTGTTTTTGAGTTATTGCACTTGACTTAGCCAAAACGCAGCTTGTGATTGCTATAGACAATACAGTTTTCATCTGATTTTAATGAAATTTGGTGTGAACAATTATATTGATGAGAACTTGGATTAGATTAAATAATCTTAGAGTCTTTGCCTGTGTTAAAACAGAAAATATATTTTAAAGTGGGCGTATGTTGCTAGGCAACCACTTGTTTAGAATACATGTAATGTGATAATTTGTGGAGAAACCCCATGCTGATTGATTGTACACATTTTTAAAAAAAAAAAAAGACTTATTTCAAAGTTTAATGTTTTAAGTTGCTGATTATAAAGTTCAAATTGTTAATAATGTAATGATAAAAAAACTTACTATAATGATAAAGTTTAATGTTTCTAATTGTTGATTATATAACTGTAATTGTTGATATTGTAATGATAAAAAAAACTTACTATAATGATAAAGTTTAATGTTTCTAATTGTTGATTATATAACTGTAATTGTTGATATTGTAATGATAAAAAAACTTACTATAATGATAAAGTTTAATGTTTCTAATGTTGATTTTATAACTGTAAATTTTGATATTGTAATGATAAAAAAACTTACTATAATGATAAAGTTTAATGTTTCTAATTGTTTTTTATATAACTGTAATTGTTGATATTGTAATGATAAAAAACTTACTATAATGATAAAGTTTAATGTTTCTAATTGTTGATTTTATAACTGTAATTGTTGATATTGTAATGATAAAAAACTTACTATAATGATAAAGTTTAATGTTTCTAATTGTTGATTATATAACTGTAATTGTTGATATTGTAATGATAAAAAACTTACTATAATGATAAAGTTTAATGTTTCTAATTGTTGATTTTATAACTGTAATTGTTGATATTGTAATGATAAAAAACTTACTATAATGATAAAGTTTAATGTTTCTAATTGTTGATTATATAACTGTAATTGTTGATATTGTAATGATAAAAAACTTACTATAATGATAAAGTTTAATGTTTCTAATTGTTGATTATATAACTGTAATTGTTGATATTGTAATGATAAAAAACTTACTATAATGATAAAGTTTAATGTTTCTAATGTTGATTATATAACTGTAATTGTTGATATTGTAATGATAAAAAACTTACTATAATGATAAAGTTTAATGTTTCTAATTGTTGATTATATAACTGTAATTGTTGATATTGTAATGATATATTATACAATGCTACTAAATTTGAAAAATCTTCTTGTAAAGCCTCTTGATAACTTTCTATAGCTGAATGATGTTTTCCCTGAAATTATGAAAGAAACAAAATTTAACGAAATTTGATGATATGAAAAGACAAGTTTTAGTGAACAAATAACATATACTGAATACTGGAAAAAAATTGAAAAATGATACAAAGAGAAAATCTGTTAATCAGCTTGTATATTATTCATCCTTCTTTGATATAATCGCATTTCCTATAATCATGCTGCCTAAGAGTCAAATCATGGCTATAACACATGAGAGGAATAATATTTCAAAAATAATATAATACCATTATATAATATATACATGAAATTAGCATGACCAGGTACATTTTTATAGCAAATATAAAATTAATATATCAAAATATCCATCATTATGTTTCACTAAAGACAATTATACCTACATGTCATAATTACATGAAAAGTTAAGATGTATCAACTTGTACATGGGTTCACATCTAGGTCAAGAATTTTTATCAACATGTTATTAAGTCTAATGAATTAGTGCCTTACCTGTTTAGATTGAGCTGATCCTAATAAGTTTAATAAATATGATTTAATAGTGTATAATATATTTGGTTTATCTATGTACAATAATTTCTGACATATTGCTATTACTTCTTCATAGTTTTTCTCATCATAGAAGACCAATGCTGAAAAAATTACATTAAGCTTCATTTTTTTGCTGCTAGTTTTTGAGAATTTTCACCAAGACAAAAGCTGAATTTGGCATAAGATAAGGTATTGATACAAATCTGAACTGTTACGACATGACATTCCCATTTTCATGTACATGTAAGTGAATTTAAAACCATTTTCAGAGGTCAATCGCACCTTGATCTAAAAAATGTTAAGGTAATTAGTAACAATGTTCAAATGGTGTTCACAGCTAAATGTTGAAATCTTAGCCATCTCCAGATATTCTAACCCTGTGCCCACCACAAGAAAATTGAGGAGTAGGCTTTGCTTTTCTTCCTACAAGTCTACAATTCAAAGCCTTGACTGTATTATGGTATGGTTGGGGCACAGAAACATTGAAATAGAAATCTGTAGAAAAGTCTAATACAAATATACATCTGAAATTTTAAACCCAATGTACATTGAAATATATTTTATTTTTTTCAAATAATCCATTGTATTGTCCCCATGGGCTGAATGACCATGTCCTTGTGAATTGGACCTAATTCTGACCCATGTAAAATAAAGAGCTTATTATTATTATTGATATTAAATTGGGTTTTGTTTGAAAACAAATTTTCTGCACACACTACTAATGTATTAAAAAGAAAGAAAGAAACAACTATATTTTACAAGGATAACAACTTAGGTTCACAAGTCCGCTGTGACAGGGATCCTTTCTACCAGCTGGTCCTTGACCAAACCTCTTGGCATTGATCTTTCGTGGATTATCTGTATCCATTTACAGCTGGGTGGACTGGAATTATTCAATTATTACTTATTCAAAGTCATCGAACTTTCACACACCGAGCGAGATTAGAACTCACGTCCGACATTTTCAATGTACCCTCAAATTTATTTCTAAGTTTAAAAGACAGTAATAAAAATAAGACTTACCTCTAAGTAATGTAGAATATGGTATCCATGGCTGATAGTCTATATTTAACAAACATTCTTCACATCTAGTACCTTTGTTGCTTTTAAAATAAACTAAACCGGACACAAAGTTTAATACATCAGATAGTTTGATGAAAGTTTGAGTGGACAGAGAATTCTTATCAAGTTTCAGGACTTCAATAAGTAACAATGTAAATATCTGTTCATCTTCAGGTGCTGGAATCTACAAGATCACATCAATAATAATCAGTTTCAAATAAATTCATGCAATAAAATTAAAAAACAAATTTTCAGGTGTCCAAAAATGGGAATTATTTAGTAAAAGTAGAAATCTTAGCCCTCTGGTATGTTTTTACAGACTATTTACATATATATTCAAGGTCCAAATACACCTTTTAAGGACAGTCAAACACACTGATTCTTATCAAAACTGGTTATATAACAAAAAACATAAATAAATATATTACGATACAACACACTTCTTTATCAAACAAAGTTATGTTTTGTGTTATAAGTGCTCTCCACTTCTAAATGTCGTTCAAATCTTAAAGCCAGTTAAATAGTAAAATAGGTTGCAAGGTATGGTAATATACACCCACTGGTAGTAATGAATTTGAACAAAAACTTGACAGTACAGTAACAATCATCAGAATGAAATATTCAACCTTCAATTATACACTTCTTTTCTGGGGTGAGAAATGTACAATATTACTGTACATGTACCTTCTATCAAGGTAATAACTCATTAAATATTTTCAGCAAGCTTTGTCTAAATCAGTAAAGAATTTTGCTTTTTAGAGTGTTTGCGAACCAAAAAATGAACACGTTTTAAAGAACAAGGGCCATTATTCATTTTAAATATGTTTCGATATATTTGATTTTCATAACAATTCATCCTTGGGTGATAATTAACTACTTTAGCCAGTTTCGTCAAAATCTGTAATAGTGCTATGTAGAGTATAAACGAGCCAAAAATCACACTTTTTTTTTAAGAACAATGGCAATCATTTTTTTTTATTAAATACATATCAATATTTTTAATTTTCAAACAATTTCAGCCAGTTTCTACTGATACTAAATATTTTTTGATTTATTTGATTTTCAATAGGTTTATCCTGGGGTGATTACAAACACTCACACAAAGTGACATCAAAATCGGTCAAGAAGTGTGCCTTCTGGAGCAATTGTGGACGGACAAACGGACATGGGTGAGGACAATATCAAAACATTTTAGATAAATTCCAATTTCTTTTTTTTTATTGTTCCCTGATTATTAAAGATAGCTTGCCAGGCAAGGTAATATACGCCCACTAGCAGCATTTATTTCAAATAAAAACTTTTCAGTAAGGTTACAATAAGTGGAATGAATTATTCAATCTACCAACCTATTTTTTTCTAGGGTCTCTAGTTTCATTAAAAACTGTCAAGAATTGTACCTAATAACAACTCATTAAATATTTTTCGGTATTTTTATGATTTGCAATAGGGTTCACCCTTAATAATATTTTGATATTTTTAATTCTTAATAAGGCTCATCCTTGGTTGATATTAAACAATTTCAGCGAGTTTTGTCAAAAAGGAATGTTTAGAGTGTTCACAAGCCAAAAGTTGAAAGCGTTTTTGAAAACAGGCGCAATAACTGACACTAAATATTTTTCGATTTATCTGATTTTCAATAGGGTTTATTCAAAATTGTTCAATTTTAGCTTGTAAACACAAATTGAACGCGTTTTCAAAAACAAGGGCAATAACTTGTACTAAATATTTTTCGATTTTCAATAGAGTTCATCCTTGGGAGACAACAAATACTCCAGCCAAGTTACATCAAAATCCATTAAAAATTGTTCTTTCTAGAGTGTTTACAAGCTAAAATTGAACGCGTTTTCAAGAACAAGGGCTATAACTGACACTAAATATATTTCTATTTATTTGATTTACAATAGGGTTCATCCTTGGGTAAAAACAAATACTCAAGCCAAAGTTAATCAAAATCCATTAAGAATAGTTCTTTCTAGAGTGTTTACAAGCTAAAATTGAATGCGTTTTCAAGAACAAGGGCAGTAACTCATACTAAAAAAATTTTCGATTTCGCTTTTCAATAGGGTTCATCCTTGAGTTATAACACACTCTCACACCAAGTTTCATCGAAATCCATCAAGAATTGTGCCATGTAGAGTTTTTACGAGACAAAAATCGAACGCGTTTAAAAGAACAAGGGCAATAATTCAGATTAGATATATTTTGATAATTTTAATTTTCAATTAGGCTCATCCCTTGCGCTATCTAACAATTTCAGTGAGTTTTGTCAACATTGGTCATGAATTGTACCTTCTAGAGTATTTATTAAAAAGTTAAACCTGTTTTCAAACACAAGGGCAATAACTGACACTAAATATATTTCGATTTATTTGATTTTCAATAAGGTTCATCCTTGGGTAAAAACAAATACTCAAGCCAAGTTTTATCAAAATCCTTTAAGAATTGTTCTTTCTAGAGTGCTTACAAGCTAAAATTGAACGAGTTTTCAAACACAAGGGCAATAACTGATACTAAATATTTTTCGATTTAACTGAATTTCAATAGGGTTCATCCTTAGGTGATTACAAATACTCATGCCAAGTTATGTCAAAATCGCTCAAGAATTGTGACTTGTAGAGTGTTTACAAGGCAAAAATCCAACACATTTTATAGAACAAAGGCAATAATTCCTATTAAATATATTTCGATATGTGCTATTTTCAAAAGGGTTCATTCTTGGGTGATATTAAACAATTTCAGCAAGTTTCGTCAAAATCGGTCAATAACTGTGCTTTGTAGAGTGTTTACAAGCTAAAAATTGAACGCGTTTTCAAAAACAAGGGCAATAACTGATATTAATTTTTTTTCGATTTGACTGGTTTTCAATAGGCTTCATCCTTGGGTGATAACAAATACTCAGGCCAAGTTTCATTAAAATCCATTAAAAATTGTTCTCTCAAGAATGTTTACAAGCTAAAATGAACGCGTTTTCAAGAACAAGGGCAATAACTCATACTAAATGTTTTTCGATTTCGCTAATTTTCGATAGGGTTTATCCTTGAGTTATAACATACTTTCACACCAAGTTTCATCAAAATCGGTCAAGAATTGCACGTTGTAGAGTGTTTACGAGCCATTCAAGAACAAGGGCACGAACTCATACTAATTTTTATCCGATTTCGCTGATTTTCTATAGGGTTCATCCTTGCGTGATCATAAACACTCATATTAAGTATCATCTAAATCCGTCAAGAATTACACCGTGTAGAGTGTTTACGAGCAATTGTGGACGGACGGATGGACGGACGGACGGATGGATGGACGGATGTGGGTGACGACAATATACGCCCCCCATTTCATGTGGGCGTATAAAAATTAAAATTTTGTTAATTATACCTGTACATCTTGAAGAGTGAAAGTTGCTAGTATATCTATTAATTGTTGAATCAATGTAAATTGATCATATACAAGTGAAATATAACACCACTCAAGTATAATTAATATTACATATTTATATATACCATGTACTGAAAAATATAGTATCAAAATTACATATATCCACACTATTACCGGTACTCAAAAAAATATTTGGGTTAATGCAGACAGGCAATGTCAGTGTGCAATGAAGATGAGGAAATTTTTCCAAACAGCATTAGTTTAATGTTTTTTGATTTTCCAACTGGTGAGATATCTAATACTGCACAAACTGTAATGCACAGAATAAATAACATACTTAAGCTTGTTTTATTTACCATCATCCCTGATATAATTGCAACATTAAATATTTGAAGGCCATGATCCACCAGAGGTTTTTTTCGGCATGAATTATATTAAAATATATTTTTTAATTGTATATAATTCCTCAAAGTTTGAGGCTCAAACTAAGAAAAAACACCAATTATTTCTCAGTCTGAAAATGAGGTGCTTAGAATAAGTTGTCTCATTGTTAAGTAGGAATTATGGTATACCGGTATGTACAATTTTTATTATCCATATGGTGGAGTCATGATATGTTATGATATGTGCTGGTCTCCAGTCAGTCTGAAAATTGTGTGTCCTGTTAACAAAGCCTACAATTGAAAATGCGTTGTAGTCTATTTATATAGATGACCGCTATTGCACGATGGGAAGGATAACTCTTTGATTATCAAGACGAACCGTTTTCCAATATGGCGGGACGTTCGTAATTTCTTACGACATTATGATTTTTCAAACAAAGATAATTATGGATACACATGGATTTGAAGGCTCAAATTTCAAAGGTAAGCTCTGTAGACTATTTCTGATTAGCTAACCAAAAGATTTCATGTGTTTGAGGCTGTCGGATGATTGTCCGAAACAAATAAAGTCTGGTCCCCTTTAATTGAAACTGGTAGATTTAATAACATCGAAAGACAAAATAGAATTTGCACTTTATGTAATATAGATGATATAGCAGACAAATTTCACCATGTACTTATCTGCACATGTTTTAAAGATTTACGTTATAAATATATTAAACCTTATTATTATAAACATCCAAGTGTATATAAATTA